>JBBCBC010000011.1:3907503-3961129 GCA_037126765.1 Stenogyne calaminthoides | reverse complement strand
GGCACATGTTTTGCTCCAAAAAAAATCCTCAATTTCCAAAAAGTAACAATTAAGTACAAGTATCGATTTAACGCTAAAGATATGGTGTTCAAAAAGAATGCAAATATGAGCAATTTTTACATACAGAACAATTTCAAAATTGGAGAGTCTACAACAATTGAATGTGTGAAAAGATTTTTTGTTGTCTTTGTCGTCAGAGAAATTCGGAGAGGAATATCCGAGAAACCCCAAAGAGTAAAATGCATTTTAACGCTAAAGATATGGTGTTCATTTGACGTACATCAAAATTGGAGAGTCTACAACAATTGAATGTAGACTTCTTCATATTGGTAAGCAACGTGGCTTCCCAGGAATGTTAGGTAGTTTGGATTGTATGCACTAGAGGTGGAAAAATTGTCCAACTGCATGGCCAGGACAATATTCCGGCCGAAGTGGATCTCCAACTATTATTCTTGAAGTTGTGGCTGATTATGATTTGTGGATATGGCATGCGTATTTCGGGATACCAGGATCCAACAATGATACTAATGTGTTGGAGACATCTCATTTGTTCTCTAATCTTGCTAGAGGTATAGCTCCTCCCGCACATTATGTCATTCAAGGAAATGAATACAACATGGGCTATTACTTAGCCGATGGTATATATCCCAAATGGGCAACACTTGTCCAAACTATACATGAACCAAATGGTCGTAAAAAAAATATTTTGCTATGAAACATGAATCATGCAGAAAAGATGTGGAACGAGCATTTGGAGTTCTCCAAAGTCGATTTGCAATTGTAGCAAATCCAGCACGTTTTTGGAGTAAAAATGATTTGCATGATATAATATTTGCATGCATAATATGATAGTCGAGGATGAACGTGACCTTGATGCTCCAATTGAAGAGGCACAAGTGTCATCTCCGGATCTTGAATTTGTTAATAATGAATCTGATGATCAATTTCAAAATTTTCTTAAGGTGTTTAGACAAATTAGAATCGCAGAGGCTCATTTCAAGACTCGCAATACACTAATTAATCATTTGTGGGAAGAATATTCCAACACTGAGTAATCAGTGTCTATTGTATTGTAATTTATATTTTAGTTGTAATTTAAGTTATCATTGTAATTTAGAATTTTCATTCTAATATTATGTTGAATTTTCAATTTTGATTTGCTCAACAATTTTATCAATTTTTTATTTTTTATTTAAATTTAAATATAAAAATTAATTTATATTAGAATAAGTATACAAATACATTATAAATATAGATAATTATATATAACATAAAAAAATAAAAAATAAAGAATCTTTATAGAATATTCCATTTTAGTGCAAAAAGTAGTACAAACTGCTGGAAATTTTGTGTTGGCTATTTGAATAGAAGTAATCTTGAATTGATTTCAGGAGTAGAGAAGTCAATCTTTGGAGATGGTCTTAATGTAATAAATGAAAAACAAAATATTTCAAATTACATCTACCCATCGTTCAAAGTTCAAAATAGTTATATATAGTACTTATTTTTTAAAAAAATTGTGTCTACTTTTAAAATAAGTGTTTCTCAACCACTTTCTAAAGTTTACAAACAAGCCTATAATCATTTATAATTTTCCAAACCACACCCCCTTAATTGCTTCTTGAATTTCGCAATCCCTAACTAATATGCCGGCAGCGCATACCAAATTTCACAAGTACCGAATTTGACATAGTCCAACTAGAGTAATCACTTTCCTTTCAAAAAAAAAAACTGTAGTAATGATCACTTGACTCCAACTTATAGTACCTCCTCCATCCCATACCATTTTACACACTTTTTATTTTGGTTTGTCCCTTATTATTTTGCACATTTTTAAAATGGAAAAGAATCTCACAATCTTCTCTCCAATCCCCTTTGAAAAGTCAACAAAACACTAAAAAATAATTTTTTTTTTTTAAAATGTGTGCACAAGTTGGGGTGCAAAATGGTGGGGAAGGATGGAGTAAGTAATCACTTTTTACTCCAACTATAAATACCATAGTTACATGCAATACTTCAATTCAAATCACAAAACTATACATCAAAATTAATTTTTAAACATTTTTAAGCCATGGAAAACATCACAATAAGCATTTGCATAGCATTAGGTTTTACCTCCATAATAATACTCTACAACTTCCTAATCCTAAAGAAAACACCACCACCCCCTCTCCCGCCGGGTCCCACCGGATACCCGATCCTCGGTTCCTTACCCGAAATGTTAAAAAACAAGCCAACATTCCGATGGATGCACAAAATACAGAAATCGCATGTATCCGCCTTGGCAACATCCATGTCATCCCTGTCGCCTCCCCCGAGCTGGCACGTGAGTTTCTCAAAAAGCACGACGCCATTTTCGCGTCAAGGCCAGACAGCATGTCGGCCAAGATCACGAGCAACGGGTAGTTATCGGCCGCGCTTTCGCCCATGGGCAATCAATGGAAGAAAATGCGGCGAATCGTAACCTCAGAAGTTCTTTCATCGTCTCTGCATGAAAAGCTCCTTAAGAAAAGACGCGAAGTAGCCGATCACCTTATTAAATATGTATATAACCAATGCCGAAACAGACACACAAACGGTGTTTTGAACGTGAGAGAAGCTGCACGACATTACTGCGGCAACGTGGCGAGGAAATTGGTGTTTGGTAAGAGGTTTTCCGGGAGAGGAATGGAAGATGGAAATGAAGAGAGACAACATATGGACGGAATGTTCAAAGCGCTGTCGTACTTGCACGGATTTGCAATTGCTGATTATTTGCCATGGTTGGAGGTTTTTGATCTGGATGGGCATAAGAAGATTATTACGGATGCCATTGAGAGTGTGAGGAAATACCAAGATTTGGAAATTGATACGAGGGTGGAGATGTGGCAACAAGGTGTTAGAGAAAAAGAAGATGATATTCTTGATGTTTTGATTAACATAAAGAACTCTGAAAACAGTCCCTTGTTGTCAGTTGAAGAGATCAAAGCACAAATTACTGTAAGTTTCTTCCATTAATATATGATTACATATTTACATAGATTTTATGAGTTAATATATATCAAGAATTGTTTCCTCGCGTGAGGTAGGTGTTTAATTTTAATCCTATATGCTTTTACTTATTCAATTTTAGTCTTTTTGACATCAATTTTGGTTCTTTTAGACCAAAATTGGAAAAAATAAAAACCATTCGGAACTAAAATTGGACACAGTAAAAAGATTAAAAATGACACCAAAAGGACCCAAATTGAAGAGACAATACATAAAGGACCAAAATTTATGTCTTTTGGACCAAAATTGACACCAAAATAACCAAATTGAAAATAACAAAATATAGCACTTGAATTGATCATCACCTAAATTATAGGACGATTCTTGATATTAAATCTAAATTTTATATATGGTCACGACACATAAGAAAATGAGAAATTTGGGATATGTCTTTCAGTTTTTATTATTTTGGAGAAATATTGCCTATGATTTATTCAGATGCATGATTATAAATGTAATCAATTACGTCTTGCATAATCACAAAAACGATGAACAATTTTCTTGATTGTAAAAGTAATGATATCATTTTTTATTTGCATGATGATAGGAAATAATGTTGGCCGCAATCGATAATCCATCAAATGCAGTTGAGTGGACTATTGCGGAGATGATGAATCAGCCATATATTCTTGATAGGACTTGCGAAGAATTGGATCGAGTTGTAGGCAAACGCAGACTAGTTCAAGAATCAGATTTGTCAAAACTAAACTACATAAAGGCTTGTATAAAAGAGTCATTTAGGTTGCATCCGGTAGCACCATTTAATGTTCCACACGTGTCGACTAAGGATACAGTTGTGGGTGGTTATTTCATCCCGAAAGGTAGCCACGTGTTGTTAAGTCGTCTTGGCCTAGGGCGGAACCCTAGGGTTTGGGAAAACCAGCTCAAGTACGAACCCGAGCGCCACATAAGAGACGGGGGCTCGAAAGATGTTGTGCTCACGGATCATGAATTGCGGATGTTGTCATTTAGTACTGGGAGACGAGGGTGTCCAGCCACCGTGCTTGGTTCGACAATTGCCACGACTCTTTTTAAGGTTTTAGTTGGAGAGCACAACCTAACAAGCCTAAAATCGATTTGGTTGAGTCAGATAATCATGTTCTTCTAATGAAGGAGCCAATGATTGCTCAAGTCATTCCACGGTTGGAACCACAAGTTTATTTGCAACTTGTGTAAGACTATAACAAAAGTGTAATTTAAACAATAGCAGATCAGAAAAAATATATATATAATAAAGTGAGAAATAAAAAAGAACCGATTGTTTTAAGAAAAGAGGGATAAGGGCATAGTTGGTAAAAATATATTCTTTTGGCTAGAAAAGAATGAAATTAAAAACATTGACAAAAAAGAACTAGCTCAAAAAGCTGGCAAAATTGAGCGATGAATGGGACCGAGTGTTTAAGTATTTAAGATGTTTTGATGTAATTTTAGTTATGGCTTTGTCTGTTGTAATATGTATTGTTTGTAACCTGGGGAGTTTCTTATACTCCTTTTGAGTAATGAAATTTTATTTTGCCGTTTAAAAAAAAAAATCACTTATGTAGTTTGCATTATGATACTTATTAAATGGATTGAGTTAAAATTCAATTTTATCCCATAATTTAGGACTTTTTTGCAAAGGATTCCAAAATGTTTTGTATATTCAATTATGTCTCATAATTTCTTAATTGGTCCGACTTTAGTCATATTTCCTTAGGAATTCGACTAACCACATCGTTTTGGTGCCCTGGCGAATAGTATCAAACCAGTTGCATATTTTTCAAATCATTTTCGGTCAAAGTGGCGCTAGGATTGGAAGGGCCAAAAAAATATAAGGACTAGTCCAAGGCTAGTTTTTTCTTGTCCATTTAAAATTGGACCGTTTTGGACCTGAATTGTTTAGTGCGAAGCTAACTGAATTGTTTGGTGTAATTACTATGGGATACAAATTTGGGAGCCCAATTGCTAGGAGATACAAAATGGATTTAAAATATCATTAGTGCCCTTCTTTTACTTTTTCAAAGCAGTCAACCAACCCCACACCCACGTGACCACTATAAGGCAAAGTCATGCCTCATTATTTCAAATTTGTTCTTCTCTCTTCTTAACTCTCTCTCTCACTCAATCCAAAAACCACCGGTGAAATTGGGGGATTGTATACGGTGACGACGACGCGGTGGTTTGGGTTTTGGAGCGACGAAAACGATAGTGGGTGGGCGACGGCGAAGTGGGTGGTGGGGGTGATGAAATTGACGGTGGTGTCGGAGATCGATGAGGAAGAGATGGGGAGGGACGTGAACGGGACAAAGTTTTTGACTGTGGGGAAGGACTCGTCGGATCTGGACGCGACGGCGCTGTTGGTGAAGGGGATGGAGCGGTGGCGGTGGGGAAGGACTCGCCGGATCTGGATGCGACGGCGTGAGTGGCGTGTTGCGAAGGGATGGATGGCGAATGGAGGCAGCGGTGGGTTTTGGGGAGTTCCGAAAAGTCTCAATGGTTTTGCAAAAAAACGTGGGGGGTTTTTAGATGGTTTTATGATGATGATTGGTCAAATAGGCCAAAATATTTTCTCAGATTCTTCGTCTATTTCTTCTAATTTGATTTTCCTCTAGTTTAGACTTTTTTTAGAGATTGGATCCAGGATGCTTTGTTGAAAAAACTGTTTTACCTATTTTTTGGGAATGAAGATGAACAATACTGTAAATATTCTCATTTTTTATTTATTTCCCTATTTTTGGGGATTTTTGCATATAATTTGTTATTTTATAATTGCTAGTTTTTAGGCTAGATAGTTGGAAGATTTCTTCCCCCTTTTCTCATGTTTTGACCATGTATATGTACATCTCTATAAATTATTATTAATATTATTATTATTTTTAAATTTAGGTGTGAATAACACACAATTTCAGCCAAATTTTTTTGCAGGAAAGATTTATGTGCAGGAAGCTTTTGGTATGGGTTTGGATTTTTTTGATTGATTTTGTTAGTTTTTGCATTTATATATATACAAAATTTATTTTTATATGCAATGTATTATGTAGGTGTACAAAATATTTAATTTATATGCAATATATTGATGTTCTATGCAATATATGTACTATATATGCAACTAACTTTAACAATGTTTTTTTCATGGCACTTTTATGAACTTTTATCTTGTACAATGCATTTTTTACCAACGTATTTTTTCGATGAACAATTGCATTTTTATTATTAATTAATTAACTAATTATTATTAAATTAAATAATTATTAAAATTAAAAGGAAATAAATTAGAAGAATTATTTTCAAATAAATTGAATAAAGTTTAAAAGTTAAAATCGTAAATATTATTTGTTATTTTTTGTTGGAAAATAAATAATGAAAAAAATACATTTCTGTCTACACCTCTCCTAATTCATTTATGTCTACATATCTCTTTAAAAATAAGAAATCAGAAAACAATTTTAATTAAATCATGTTTAAGCGATAAAAAAAGGGTTAATTCTAAATAAATACACGACCTTTTGGTTAAATATCAATTTAATCACGGCCTTCAAGATTTTTGTATTAAAGTCCAACCTTTCATATTGTTGCAAATCGATACACGTTTTTTTTTCTCCGGCCGGCAAGAGCTGACGTGACTCACCGAAGCATGTGTATACTTGTCAGTTAGGATGATGCATATTAAATAATATTTTTAAAATTATTCCACATAATATTACATATTTTTTAAATAAATTAAAACAAAAAATAATAATTAAAAGAACTTAAAATCTAAAAAAAACAATTAAAGTATAAATAAAAAATAAAATTTATATTCATTTCATAAAATTGACCGAATCTCAATAAATAATTCACAAATTTAGTTTAAGGAGATCAACTGCAATAAGAACAACAAGTGGGGGGTTGAGGGAGTGACAATAGACAATGAGTGGATTGAATTGGGGAGAGAAACTAAGGGATTACATTTAATTTTGTTTAATTTTGAAACATGAGAATATATTTAATTTTAAAACATTGACGGCGATAATTAGTTTTTAAGGTTTGGAATTTAGATTTAAATAATTTATTTTATTTTTTTAGATTTTATTTTTTTATTTTGTTTTTAATTCACTTTTTAAATATTTTTTTATATTTATGATTTAGACATTTCATCCTACGTGTAGTCTGACATAACAAAAATAATAGTTTCGGCGAGTCACATCGTCTCTTCACGATAGGTGCAAAAAAACGTATATTAATTTGCAACAACATCAAATGTTGGGCTTTTATACAATAATTTTGAAGGTCGTGATTAAATTGATATTTTGTCTAAAGGTCATGTATTTATTTAGAATTATCCCTAAAAAAAAAGTTATGTTTCATCACACAAAAAGTAAAATAATTGCTGACAAGACATAAAGACAAAATACTTTTGTTGGGGTCATGTTTTTGAAAAATGGAAAGTGAAAATAAAAGAAAGGGCAAAATAGGTAGAGCACATCAAAAATTTGTATTGGATAGTAAATTTTGTAGTCAAATTGTACCCAGCTGCAATATTGTAAGTCAAATCGGGAGCCTATCGAGCTACATCGTAATGGGTTAGGATCAGATTGTCAGCCCATTTAATATTTTATAATTTATTTTTAATATAATTATATAATAATTTTTACTAATATATTTTCACTTTTGTAAATATTTTAGATGGAATATTGAGGTCGAAAATAATATTTGATTTGTTCAAATATGAGTAAAAATATTGAGTAGGAGCAATATTGAGTATTAAATAGTTATTATATCTTCATTAGTATTTGATTTTTAAAATTTTGATTGATGCAATTAGATTCAATTAACAATACATGAATTATTTATTACGTATCTTTCAATTTTATGAGGTGAATTAAAATTATATCATGCTATATCATGCTCATTTTAAATTTTGATATAATTTTTATTTTTACTTTTTTACCATTTTAGCCCGTTTCTTGCTAGAGCTAGAATAGAATAGCGCTGGCCTGTTTAATATCCATAAGCAGATTTAGCCATAGCCATGAGCATGCCTGATTCAAAATGGCTCCATTGGGCTTCTAATATTTTGCTGAATTGGACCGCCTAAAATGGGCTTCCACCTCCTCGATACACATATCCAGAATCGTGGTGGTTCGTTGATTTTTTTTAAACATTACGTGTTATTCATCTACATTATGGAACATGTAGTGGAACAAAAAATGTAGAACATATGATATATCATTCCCCGTTTTAGATTTCATTGTTCATTTGAACTCAAAGAAAATACTTCCTCCCGTTCCATCTAAATGATTTTTCGAATCATAATTTGATTTACAATTTAAATAATATTTTATATTTTTCAATATTAATTAATTATGTTTCTTTCGAATTTACCCTTAAAATCATTAAAAATAATTTAAATATTAATAGTCTTCACTGGCTTATGTATAATTCCAATTAAGTTAATTAAGAATATAGTAACGAGCCAATAATTTTCTTAACATGTGAACAGTTATCTAAAATGACATATGTTTTAAATTGAGAGAGTATTTGATAAGTGTTTTGCTTTCAAAATTTCTCATTTTTTCTACAAAACCAGCAAAACATTACATTTTCCCCTATTTAGCCAAAAATGAACAATAAAAGCAACAAATTATATCAAACTTAAATAATAAATGTGCGAGACAAGATTATGCAATTATCACCCAAATCAGTCATGGATATATGTGACTTTATACATTGTGCTATTCTAATTGGTGCATGTGAGATCCATGTATGTTTAGTGAATATCACTCTTATAATCTAGCTCTTTTAGTAAAACAATTTTGGTCAATTACATGGATGTAATAATTTGCTCTACTATGTATTCCACTATTTAGAATTCTAACATGTATATATGCATTTAATAAAAAATTAAATATTTTTAAATTATCCATTTATCATTAGAGTGGAAGAGATAAGGGGTAGTTGTCAATCTCTTTTTGGTGTTAGTAGCTTGACCCCGCGATGATTACAAACCTTTGTAATGTTCACCTTTTTGGGAGTCAAATCAAACTTCAAAAAATATCACAAAACCCTACAAATAACGTTCTAGATTTACCGATTTTGTCGGTAGTGTAGTGTCAAGTACCTATTTTTTTTTTATATTATTGAATAGATTAAAATAAAAAAATACAAGTGTAAAAGAATGTGTAGGCTCCTCACATGTGTATGTGGTGTAAAAAGAGGTGTTGGTCAGTGTCCAACACCCTAGCATAGACAAAATCATATTTACCTAGATCATAGTACGGACATCAAAAAACCGATGACAACTTATGAATTTTTGTACGCTGAAACTCTATTGGGCAGTATCGAACAGAACAGTTTAATGTACTTATTTGCAAACTCAATAATTGCTCCATAATCATTTATTTTTTTGAAAAAGTTAACAACTTTAAAAATAAAAATATGTGCTTGTAGAACACTTTTTAAAGTTTTAAAATAGGTACTAAGTGTTGTGTCAGTTGCTTTAATGTATTGTATAATACAACACTTTCAAGCCCTGATGGTGACAGGTAGCATAGAATATACCCATCTTAGCACACAACTTTCAGAATTCAGAACAAATGGAAAAAATAAGCCCCATGAACTTTCCAAGTTAGGTATAGTAATCAGGCACAGTTTGCTATAAGTTTACTAATGTACAATCTTCATTGAGTTTTTATTTAATATATTACTGTCTACAGAAAGACACAATTCCACGTCTTAAAAACTATCAAAAGTAAATGAAATTCCTGATCAACAAAGCAAGTTAATTCATCTAACAATCCAACTTTGAACTATATATAGAAGTTAATTTATCGAGATAATAGTACAACACGACATGGTCACGCCTCGTTTCTTTCCTTGCCGATCATACGAGCTGCACTCTTGGATAGTAGCAGATATTTCATTTCTCTGTAGACCTTGAGTTCTTCAAGGGCATCTGATGTCTTGCGAGGCTTAAAAAACTCAGACGTGCCTCCAACTTCACCCTCAAGTTCAGTCTTTGAGAAGTGTGAGTTGTAATAACCGGAATCTTGACGAAGAGGAGGAGCCGTTTTTAGCATGTGAACAAGGGCACCAACGGCGGCATCCTGTGACTTCTTTGTTGACGATGTTTGCGAACAAATTTCTGAACCATTTCTTCCATCAAGATTCGAACTGTATGGTAAACAGAGAAATAGTGTGAATAAAGATCCTTATATATTTATATCTATATTTGCAAAAACATCAAATAATTATCTGGTACATTTTAAGACCACTTAATATATAGGAAATAAATACCAAACGAGAAAGTGGATCATATCTGACCATCGCTTTTAATATAGACATTTGTTCCCATTTATACGAGACGGAATCTCATTTACCATATTTTATGGCCCATGGACATATGAGGCTTCAGCCAGTCATATTTTAAAGGAAAGCATGACTCAAAAAACAAAATAAAGCTCCATCTCCCACAAAACTCCCTCTCTATTTGAGTATAGCATACATGTCTTTTTCCATATTTCTTTTTAGTTCTTCCTTTCCCTTTTTAAATTGGTTAATTATCTATTTTCCATACATCATGCTAAAACATCTAAAGTGTTCTTATCCCTATGTCAATACCATCTCAAGCCTGTTTGTTTTTCAATTTTCACATCTATTGGTGCCAACTACACTTTCTATTGCATTCATCTTGGCATTCTAATACTCCGATTTTCTATTTATGTTCACTGTTGCTACTCTCATTTCAACAATGACTGGTATATCAGTTCCTTGTTGTTTCATCTCCAGTATTAAAGAAAAACAAGAGTACTATATCCTTAAAGTAATTTTCTTTATTCGATTACCTATCAGCTATATAGTGAAAATCGAATTGACGGGCATTCATAATAAATGTCATTTTCTTTAACTACAAAGTCAGCTCATGGATATATGATACTCCATCTCTCTGGTTTGGGGGGTTGAGATTATCGTTATGTCAAGAACTGCAGAACCCCGAAGATTGACGAAATAAAGAGGATAGAGGGCAGACATATACAAAAAGTGAGGTCTTGTTGAGTCCATAAAAGAAAGAATATCTAAGGCTTTAATGGAAATTGATGTTATTAAATATCAAGAAAAGAGGGAAATTCTAGAAATGCATTGTTTTGGTCATCTAAAATGATTTTATGGCACAGATGATCTGTATGAATGTTAATACTCTTTCAGCATCAAATAAAAACAAAAGTAGCATATATCACACTATAGTATCTTTAAAGCAAAAAATCAACATTAACAATACGACAAATCTAATACTTAGATAATGAATTTGGTAATAATTACACCAATAAAGTTATGCAGAGCCCTACTTGAAATTAGAAGCTTCATATTAACCATACAATTCAGAAAATGCCACAGCTTGTTGTTTAGCACTGATAAGCATAATAAGGTTTAACGTATATGTAAAGTGGGAAAATGGTTAATACCTTGTTTGGCTATCAAGAGGTTCCACATCATCCACAATAAATGGATAATCACAATCTCCAATGTCGTCCTGGAAAGACAACCGGCTGGAGCTCCTCGAGAATCCAACACGTGGCGAACTACTTGACGACAGCAAACTCGAAAACCGGCCAGAATCCTCCTTTGAATCTCGAGCCACCTACGAAATATCAACAGTTGTAAAATAAACATTACATAAAGAACAAACAGCGATAAGTAGTACTCCCTCTCTTCCTAATTATCTATTTGATTCTATCCAAAATGATGTTCCTAGTTATTTGTCACTTTGCAAATGTCAACAAAATGTTACCCTTACTAACCATCTTCAGGTAAGGGTATAATAGTCTTTTGATATCCTAATTAATGAGAAATTGGTTTCCGTGAATAGATAAAATCAGACAGATAATTAGAAATGGAGGGAGTAACCATTAACGTCTCGGATAAATAGCTACCTTTTGACCAACATTTATCGGAGTAGTACTCAATTCTCCAGTTCTTGTCGAATCTAGGCGTCTCGTGGACCGTATCCCGGGCGAGGATTCATGAGATGAAGGATCGTACTTTGTGTGTCGAGGAGAAAGAGGCGGAAGAGAATTTCGACTTGGATCAGACATATTAGGCGAAAGGTACTTAGGACTTCTCCCCATCATAGGATGAGGAATACTCATTGGAGCCGTTTCCAAATACCGATGACCCTGAACGGGGGGAGACGGAGAAGGAGACGACGAGAATGGAGGCGAGAGTAAATCATCAGACGTAGTTCTCTGACAAAACCCGAACCTTTGGTTTTGATTCCTAAGGATGTGTGTGTCAGTTGGAGAAGACGAATACTCATATGGTGACCGATATAAAGGTGGAGATGCACTAAATGGCTGGCTCTGTGGGGACGAGGCCTCCCTTTGGAGACCACCCGTCCAGCTGTGAGGTCGTTGGAATAGCGACGAAGGAGATGATTGCCTCCCTCTAAGGAAGGATGTCGAACGACCCTTGTTAGATGACGTAAATGTCCTCATAGGCTCGGTAAGAGGGCTACCTACATAATCGGTAATAATCTCTAGAGGATGAGATACAAAAGCATCGAGAATGAGATCAGATAAATCTTCACGATATGTCACAGATACAGAAAGACGGCCTTTTTCAGCATCTATAGGTACAAAACTATAGCTCTTCATGGACCCTTCTTCTGTTCTTGAAAACGGAGCACCATACGAGCTGATTTTGTAATTGATTTCGAAATCACAGTTCTGGTTATAAGAAAGCTTTCTGCGATAGGCCTTATATGCTGGAAGCAGCCTCAGCATTGAATAAACAGACCGTAGTAATATGATCGATTTCTTGTACGTTTTCTTGTAAGAAGCATCGCCAATTTGAGGAGATACGGGCCTTTGATACTCATACTGTACTACCCACCTCTCTATTACAGTCTCAGTCGACATGTCTGAAGCCAAAGAGGCATGTTCAGACCGAGATTCTTGAACGAGTATGATATCGATTATCATGGGCTCCAACAAGCTTCTGTTCCAAAAACTCAAGCTATCCGTGGCTGCAGGACGGTCCCCTAATACTAAATTGAACCATTTGTCACTCTTTTTTATTTCTCCACCCCGACTAGAAGGCCGGTGTATAGGGACCCTTGAATCCAATATAATGTGCAAGCTCTTTAAAAGAAACTGATTAAGGATTTGCTCAGATCTTCCATGTTCTCCATGAGGATAACTATGCAAATCCATTCTTTTATTTGAACCTAATTTCAAATTCCTACCATCAACTTGAATATGCAGCCACTATTAATTCGGTTTATTTCCAAATTTGATAAGTCAATAGCTCAATACAAACATCTAAATGTACAGTGTGTGTTATCTTTTATTTTCTAAAAGCAAGATCCTTCATGCAATCCCCTATATCTTGTATTTACACCTGAAAATTTACCCAAAAATAAAATAAATAAACCATATAATTGCACATAAAAGGAAATTGAAAGAAAGGAACAGCTGTTTATTATTCTAATCATCAATCATTCAGCCAAAATTGCTGCATTATGCAGTTCTTCATTCATGCAGCTGAAAAACATCATAATTTAAAAATATTTAAAGCACGAAAAGGTGTCCAGATTCAAAATTCAAAATCCTGGCATGCCAAAAAAATCAATACAGAAAAAATTAAAATTTTATAGAACAGATCAAGGATCTCAATTAATAAGAGCTCATTACTGTATACAATTACAATTTCAAGTTGAACCAACTTATTAAACTTAAAAAGGAAAAACTCCGATAACTAAAAATGGCAGTAATTCACGATTCAGCAATTAAAAATGGCGACTCTGAGATGACGAACTGAGAATGATTTGCTCAAATAAATTCAACTTACTTGATAGAACATGATTTCTTGAGAGATGGAGTCTTGGATCAAAATGGCGGAGAATTTAGAGAGAGAAATAGCGGGATTAGAGAGATAGAGATTGCGTAGACTGTTTGGAGTGACGGAGAGAGAGACGGCTTTATAACTTTTTTTTATTATAGAAACGCCAATTAATCATTTTCCTTTTTTTAAAATTTGCATTTTATGTTCATCAAGGGTCTTGTGAAATACGACTTATAGAAAGATTTTTAAGCGTCTGTTTGTTATGTTGAAAAAAATGCAATTTATTTACACAGAAAAGTGCAATTATTCATATGGAAAAATATAATTGTATGCTTCTGTTTGAATAGTTGATATTTTTTTTTTGTATAATTGCAAGTTTTTAAAAGGCACAATGAGTGCACGGTGCACCCAGATGCATATGAGACCCACATCTTTTTTAAATACAATTTAAATATTAATTGTATTAGTTATATTAGGAAAAGAATTAAGAATATATTCGTTTAGACAACTATTATTGGGTAAAATATTCTAAAATTCGAAATGAATACCCATAGGGTCCGTTTGCTTGCAATATTAGCAATTAATATATTCCTAGATTACCTGTGAATTCGAATTCATGTAAAAAAAAAAAAAAATTACAAATGTCACGGAGAAAGATCGTGTGAATTCAATTTTAATAATGTATTTACCTCATATGAGAAATCATATTGAGTTTCATATTGTTGTGTATGATTATATATATTACGTCCTTTGGGTCACAATAGCTTTTAAAATAAACATTTCTGCATTGTTGATCAATAGAAGTTGAAAACAGCTCTTAAGCTTCGTAATTTATATATATTTAACTTTTTTTTATTGATAAATCGAATATATATATATATGTTGGACATTTGTTGAGTAAGCTATTTTCTATCCTCGAATATTATCTTCATATTGATTCCATGACGTGAAGTTATTGAAGTCCAAGGGCAGGTGTTTGTAAAATGATGAGTTGTTAGAAATTGAGTTATCATGAATTTCATTTTTTATTATTTCCTTAATTGAATCTTAGCCCTCAAAATGAGTGGATTAGGGAAAGTGGGCCGATGCTAATCAAATCATAATAAAAATTTGAGGGGATATTTTCTTTAAAGTCACGCTTGCGTGACAGTATCACGGTGAGACGGAACATAATTTGAGTACGACGCTTTAATATTTTAAAAAGATTGGTATTAACTTGTGCTAGTTTGTGCTCCGTCTCGTTCGAGTTTTTATCTTTTTTATATGCCATAAAGCAAAAATAGAAAAACAATTCTCAACAAAATTTATTCAGTCATCGTATAAAATAATTCATATAAAAAATCCAAAATCATGTTATTACATTCACCATTACATTATACGTTTAAGTCCATTAATTTATAGATTTTTTTAAAGATAAAGATGAATTATATTTTCACAAGCACAAGAGGTACTAGCTAACCCATAACGTACAGCACTAAAACGAAAACACACTCACAAATTACAGCTTGGACGGGAAACACTCAAACAGTTGACAATCCCAACAGTGGAACGGGATCACAAACGAAAGTAGATAATGGGATCTAATCCACTTCTACGAGTATAATTTTATACCATCAATGAGTTCGTTCAGAATGTACGAACTGTCCTTAAAGATAAGACCGTTACGAACCTTTTCATATTTTATACACCTTAACTTGCCAAATCACCCCGAATACCTTCCTTCTAACCTTGTTTTTATCGGAATCAACAAACTCAACAAAATGCTCCCAAGCAGACGAAGTAACGGTTTACCAAGCCAATACAAAATAACTTGCCAAATAAGGAGAGCTACCGAGCAAGAAAACAACACATGATTAGAAGTGTCAAGCGGGCCGAGACACATAGAACAAACGCCTGCCCCAAGCCCTCCGATATATTTATAGATACTATTGCACCTAGAATATTCAACGAATAGTGAATACATTTATTGTTAATGTTGATGGACCCCATATCTTAAACTAATGATATGTATAAACATAAACATGAACCTATTAATCTACAAAAGTTAGATCACAAATCTCATCCATTACCTACCTAGTTTTTGTCATTTAAACTTAATGGGTTGTGGGCTTATTGTGTTAAGATTTGGGTCAATATCAAGTATTTATTGTTTTCTTAACTTATGGGCCGAGTTAATAGATGGAGCTATATTGAAATTTTAAAGTGGTTTATTGGGCTTTGTAATGGATAATTCATCAATTTCGAGGCCTTGTTAAGTACTAGAGTTTATAGACTACATACATATGGAATATCGACTAATGAAGACTATAACCTTACTATTTCTTTTATTCTTGTAGGTGTTTTTTTTTAATGAATATAAATGAGATTGTTTTTCAACCTTATCTGAGTTGGTTTAAATTTTTTAATAATTTGTTATAAATTATTTTTTTTCAAATAAATTAAACCATGGTCTTTCATAAAATAATTTGTGAGACCGCCCCACATAACTTTTTGTGTGATAAAAATTCTCATCCATTTATATAATTTTTATAATCTTAATTTGTTATAAAAAAAATTTTTCAAATAAATTAAACCATGGTCTCATAAATATAATTTGTGAGACCGGCCCACATAACTTTGTGTGTAATAAAAATTCTCACCCATTTATATAATTTATAAATATATAAAAACAGAAGTAGTCGTCCAATTTAAAGAAAGTTATTGTAGCACGTCACTCGCTCTGTGGTGTAAGAGTGTAGCAGCACTACACTCGCAAGAACAAGTTTCCAGTTTGCAAAAGTGCACAGTCTTTAATACAGTATCATCTAAAATCTTTTTAAATTCAAAATAGCATACACACTTGCACGAAGTACAAAAGAGTGTGTCATAATTGATATGGTACATCTTAGTTGCAATTTAATATATTAAAAAAATAATAAAAAAAAAAATCTATTATGAAATTTGTTCATAATATAAACCAAAATAATTAAATTAATATTATGGTATTAATTTATAAATGTGATGATAAAATTTTAACTAACTAAAGACAATTATGTTATTAAAGATGAAAATAAATTTTTTCATTCATCGATTTTTGTCATTAATGAGTACTTTTTTTTTTTGAAAAGTTTAAACATGAAGTGCAACTAATCCTAACAAAACTATCTTTGATCATCAAACTAACTATGGGTATGTAACCCTACTATGCATCTCTCGCAAGAACAAGATCTTGTGGAACATTGAAGACAGTATCATCTAAAATCTTTTTAAATTCAATTTGACATCGTTGACGAAGTACAAAGAGTGTGCCGCGGATTTAATATATTAAAAAATAAGGATTTGCCCAAGATGTCAAAGTAAAATCTTTGAAAGGCTTTTCATTCATCGATTTTTGTCATTCGAGTACATTTGAAAAGTTTAAACCATCCTAACAAACCTTCTTTGTGTAGTCCATCAACTATGGGTATGTGTAGAAAATTTGAATAATCATTATTTAGGATTTCAAATTTAAAAATCTTTGAAAGGCCGTATGTCGAACAAGCCATCCACCTTCTTTGTTAGTATTCGTAGTGTAGAAAATTTGAATAATCGTTACAAATCTTCAGATTGTTATTTGTACACAAATCTTGTATCTAGTTATAATTTTTCCTTAAAATAATCATCTGCAGAAAGTACTCAAAAGTAATAATCTTTTAATTATCTTTAATTAGTAAGTTTGAGGTTGAATTGTTCCAAACCTATAATTTTTTGAAGCTTCCATAAGGGGTATATTTTTCTTAAAGAAGAAGCTATAGCCATTTAATTCGATTGATAAAGTCAAGTTCACATTAATGAAACAGGCTACAATGTGCAATTGTGCATAGAATTAGATTTGGTTGAATAAAAGTATACATATTGACGAAGAACATTAAAATAGTCGACGAAACGAACAAGTCTTATAACTGAAGTATTAGAAAAAAAAAAAATTTGCGTGTTTAATTTTAGGGTGCTAACAATATAGTTGACTTTCACGATTTAGACACAAAAATCAAGAAAATTTTATTTTTTTATTTTTGCTTTATTAAAATTTTAATATGTATATTTCAGTCAAATCAATTTTAAATTATTTGTATTATAAAAAGTAATAACATAGAGTGTAAATAAGTTTATGTTTTGAGAGTAAAGTTTCTTTATTTGGGTTTAAAACTAACATGGAAAAAAAAAAAGAAAAATGTGAAAATTGATCTGGGACGGGGGAGTATAATCCAATTATTTTTCCTTTTTCTTTTTTTGCCTCAAATTATAGTTCACTTTTATTTTTGATGACATATTATAATCTAAAATTTTCATATTTAATGTATATTGTAGTACAATTTTTTCATTTTGATATTCAATAAATAAATGTATAATATAATTGTATAGTTAATATCCAAAATTTTATAGTAATTGATATTTTATTCATATGTGGTAAATAAAAATGAATTATCTTATTGAAATGGATGAAGTAGTATTATCTTTTCTTTCTAAAAAAATCAACATTATCTTTAAAATTTTCGATATACCCTTACTTATTAAACGACAAAATGAAAAAGTTATGCTGATACATTAAATATAGACATTTTAAATTAAGTATACCCTTCTTTTTAAAAAAAGAAAAAGAAAAGCAAACTATAATTTGAGTAAAAAAAAAAAGTGGACTGTCTTTATTAGTTCAAAGGAAAACCTTAGCCATTTAAATACGTATCTATCTCAAAAGATAATTCACTTTTATTTTTTACACAAATCAATAAATCATCATCTTTTTGTGTTTAAAATTATGAATTTTACTTATAAAATTTATGATATATTTGAAAGAATTTCATCACATTAAAAAGGTGTGAAATTAATTTGTTTATTTAATTTTCCTAACACTCTCCCTCACTACTTGTGTTGAATTAATTCGTTTATTTAATTTCCCCAACACTAGGATCTGATACCATGAAAAAAATTAATCTCATCTAAAAGTCTGAACTTATAAAGAGATGTGAAATTAATTTATTTATTTAATTTTTTAACACTTCTATTAATAATAAAATGGTTGCATTATGAAATAGGAGCATTTTAGACAAAATATATCTGTTTAAGGCGAAAGTGAACTATAATTTAAGAGAGGCAATTATATATCCAACTTGAAAAACACACACACACATATATATATATATATATATATATATCCCAAGCTAGCAAACACCTTTATCACAATTTCTTAATTCTCTCTTTTATCAAAGACATGGATTTAACAAAAAATACATATGCATCCACCCAACCACCGCAAGCGGCGGCGGCGGCGCCACCACCGGAGGATCAAGAATCGCTGCAAAAGAGGAACGAAGAGCTGGAAAAAGAGTTGAAGCATAGCCATGAAAGGTGGGAGAAAATGAAGAAAGAAATGCACATCGCATTGGAGCAGCTGCGGGTGGCGGAGGAAGCGGCGGAGCAGCTGCGCTGGCAGCTGGCGGCGACGGAGACGGAGGCGGAGGAAAATGCAAGGGAATATAGAGCATATGTCACCTCACTAATGGAACAAATTTCTCAAGCACAAGAATTAATTAATTAATTCTGCAAGAAAATGATCATCATCATCTCCATTTTTATTGGATTTGGGTATATGTTTATTTTATTTTTTAAGTTTTTCGAAATTTAAATTTCCTTGGAATGATTGTGTAATACGTAAAGGTGATTTGATCACGTTTGTATTGGATTCATAGTTAATACGTGTTAGGTGAAACTTTATGGACTAATTAAATTTGTTCACATTAAGAAAAATATAAGTGAATTAATTACACGTCTCTTTAGAAGTTCACATTTTTAGATGAGATCAAAATTTTGTTTGAATGGATGATCAGTGCTCGAAATGTGTTGTCATGAAACATATTTAAATTACTGTAGATTTATTTCTTAATTTATTAATATAAACAATCACCAATCTCCCTTTTTTATTAATTGATGAATTATGATCTTCTCATCTATAAATGTATAATAAAAAAAAGGATTAAAAAAAAAATATCAAAGCAAACAAATTCAAATGAAGGATCTTTGGATTTTTAACTCCATAACTATTTTCAAACTGTACAACTTCAATTATAGATTGATGAATGATCAAATGATGGTTCTTCGGTTGGGCCGGATTGAAAAGTTCAACCGTTAAATTGATTTATCATATTTCTTTTTATATTTTGTATGTTACATTAAAAAATAAATATTTATTCATAAAATATTAAAAAATATACTAATTTATAACTTATAAATCTTATATTAAAATAAATACAATAGAGTTTGGAGACTGAGAGATGATGGCGTTGTGGATTAATTCCACACAATATTTAAATGAAATTCCTTGTGAATGAATTTATTTGAGAGAAAATGATATTGAGATTCAAATTATATAGAGAACTTAGAAAAAAAATAATAAAAAAAAAAAAAAAAGTGATTTAATAAATAATAAAAATAATAAAATCGAATTAATGTTTTTATAGATGTTCTCACTGGTTCTCACTACCTTATAAGAGTGAGAGTACAAGAATAATTATCTATTCTAGCACGTAAATAATGTCAATTGGCCCAATTCACATCAAATCAAATGAAGGATTAATCTTGGATTTAACTCCGCAATATGTGTCATGTATATAATTTTAATTTTATTTTGTAGTCTAGTCAAGGCCAAGCAAATTCAGCCCAACCCTTCTTGGGTCCGTTTAATTACGTAGACTTAATGAAAAGTCAAATCCAAATAAATCTCATAATTCCAAACTCTTTTTTCGTGGTTTGAAATAAACATCCTTCGTTAAAAATTAAAATACAAGCTAAATAGTGAATAATCATCTTATGAGCATGGTGCGTTGAAACTTGAAAGATGAAATGTTTTGAGTTTACACGTCATCTAAAAAAAGTGGATCTTGTAAACGCATTCGATGACGTCAACCTAAGAAATTAGCCGCGTCGGTCCGAAATCAGAAATACATTACAACACTATCCTTTCGTCTTTTCAATACTCCAATATCTTTATAATGAGATATAAATATAAATTGCTAATCCATGTTACATGAAAAGTATATAGAAATGTGGTATAACCAAGGGTGAAACTTAAATGGCAACCCTTTCTTTGAACTCTCGTTTTCGAAAGTGGGAGACTAGGTTCGATTCTCAGGGAAAAAAATTGAAGTTATGGGAGTTATAAGGTTGTGTACTAACAACTAACACTTTACCGGATCAAAAAAAAAATAGAAATGTGGTATACTTAAAAAATAAATATATAATTCCTCATAATTTTATTTTTCAAATAAATAAATGAACAAAAACGCACAGGGTATATTTATTTATTGATTAAAGTGGATTTCAAATTTAGTAGATGATTTTGATGAATAATAAAGAGTATATGTATTTGAATTTTATATATATTTTGAAGTGTAAATTTTATAAGGTAGAATTTTAAAAAGTATATAATAGATAATTGATTGAGAATTAAAAATTGTGTAAAAACTAAAAAAGAGGAAAAATAAAAGGTGTATGTAATAATTAAAAAGTGAGATGTAGATGAGTGTATAAAGTAAAAAAAATGCATTATATTGATAATACTGTAATAATTAAAAAGTAGAATATAGATGAGTGTGTAAGTAAAAGAAATGCATTATGTAGATAATATTGTAATAATTTAAAATTGAGATATAGGAAATTGATATATATTAAAAATAGTAGGTCTAGTGTGAAAATTTTCATGTATGCAAATTTATAAAATTGTTCTAAATCAATCATCTACACCCTAAACACTAAATAATGAACCTTAAATTATTACTTATTCGGATCTGGTGAAACATGAATCACTTGAGCCGATTGAACCATGAACCAATCAATTTTATCTTACCTTCACCAATTACAAAATTTGGTTGTAAATTAAAGATTTTTCATGTATGAAAATTTTCATACTAAACTTTGTCTATTAAAAAATTGTATTTGAAAAAATAAAATATATGTGTTATAAGTATTACGATAAAGTATTCTCGCCGTCCCATATAAATTTGCACACTAATTTGGGCAAATAAAATAAAAATATTGAATGTGGGCCTTAAAAACAAAATAGCAAATATGTTGTAAACTCGAATTCATAATGAACTATATCACTGTTATATTTATGCATTATCTTAATAGATGCACATAATACTGATAATGAACTTCATCACTGTTATATTTATACACTATCATAGTATGTACACGTAATACTGATAATTAAAAAAATAAAATTCATTGTGAATTTAAATTGACACAAATATTTGTCAAAACAAAAATATCTTAATTTACAGCGCTCAACACCACACAGGAATTTGTCTTCAAATAGATATTTTATAAATCTAGAGGGTAACTTTGGAATTACATATTTTAGAATATCCTAGTACTGCCAGTACATCATCAAACAAACAGGTCACAAAATCCAATTTTGACAATTTCACACCTCAGAAATTGGAGGCCTCAAATCAAAACTAACAGAATATCAGATACATTGAACCTAGACACCCCCAATTCAGCGCCTATAAAACCAATTCCCCCTTCACTTTACAAACAACAACCATTACTCAAATTCACAACATATTTTCCATTTCATTACCTCTAAATTAACCAATGGCGCCTACAATAGCGATTCCGTCCGCCGCGGCGCCGCCGCAGAAGAAGGGCGGCGAAGAGGCGTTGCGGCGGCGGAACGAGGAATTGGAGAGGGAGCTGAGGAAGAGTCTGGAGAGAGAGGAGAGAATGAAGGAGGAGCTGACGAGGACGCAGCGGCGGCTGAGGGTGGCGGAGGAGGCGGAGGAGCGGCTGTGCTGCCAGCTCGGCGAGCTCGAGGCGGAGGCGGTGGATCAGTCCCGGGAATACAGGGCCCGAATGATGGAAATGATGGAACAGATTTCGAATGTGAAGCTGCTTCAGGAGAAATCCCCCTTTTCTAGCAGCATTTCTCTGTGACGGTTTTTTAAATTTTTTTAATTTTTGGGTAAATTGATTTTTGTTTTTGAGAATTTGTAAAATAGAGAGAAGCGTCAAAATTTGTTTCGACTGTTTCGTCCTCCATTGGCAATTGGCATTTGGCAGTAGTGGATGGAGGTAACGGAGGTATAGAGATTTTTGTAATTTTGATGTATGAAAAATGTTGTAAAATTTTGGCCCTTTTGTAATTTCAAGTTTTAATTATTTTGTTGAAGAATGGAATAATGCGGAAGAGGAAAAGGATTCTTCGAACTTGTTTGCAAGTTATGAAACTGTTTGCAGATGACATATATTTTGACTCAATTTAAACATAAACTGCCAAAATATATTTTCATTCATTCATACATTCATTTTTTTTTAAATATTCAATAATTTAAACATATATAAAAAGGGTTCATCAACCATTCATTTGTCCACCATGAGTTCCACCACTTCTCTTTTATCCGCTTTTCTACCAAAATAAATTTATTTGTTCTATTCATATATTTGGAAGAAGCTCTTATACTGTTGCTATACAAATGCACTGCCAACCATATATTTTTGAAAATAATAAGCATTCTGTCAAAAAAAAAAATTAATAATAATATATTAATAAGCATACTCACCTTTAATTGCCTATTTTAAGAAAAAAAAAATCCAAATTCAATTGTTTTTTCCCGACGCCCCACCCACACTATTCTGTCTCCATCCCCGAAACAGACACCTTAATCCCGGTGATAAAGGGTTGGATTCCAGCCCATTCAAGCCCAGACCTGACAATGTGATGGCTTTAAACCCAAATCAAAATTAAATTAATCTCACATGTGGGTCGGTCGTGGTTTAGATATAATTTGCCCAGCGAACCATCTTAGAAGTTAGAACCTACTTCCTCCGGCGTCCGTACCACTATAATTATCTCACTTTTCTTTTATGAACGTCCCACTATAATTTTTTTATTCCATAAAAAGAAAAAATAACTCCACTGTTCATAATTTTTATCTCACTTTTTACACAATATTACAAAAAAAATACCTCACTACTCCACGTACTTTTTTCCCCTCTTTCAATATCCAAAACTACCATTTATTTTTATTATTTTATTATTATTCCTTAAACAAAACAATAAAAAAAAACTGAATAATTACACCGGGACGGAAGGAATACAACATATGTATATATTTGCGTATATAATATAATATTTGTTTTTATTATTTTAATAGACATTAAATGCTATTTTAAATAATTATATACTTTAATTTGAATCAATTGGTATCAAAATAAACTATTATTTTTATAAAGAAATTATAATTTATTTGGAAGTAATATTAAAAAATATTGAATGATGGGGCTGGGCGGAGCGGGTTTTGACCTGGCATTCCACGGGTAGAATTTTGGGTCTTTATTTTCCTGACAAATTGGGTCCTGGGATAGACCAAACTATGTCAGACCCGCCTCGTTATCATTCCTACCCATCTCTTACAATTCCCGCAAATTAATCGATGCACAAGAATAGAAAAATCAAGGAATTTTCGACTACCTTGATTGACAACCATTCTTGTGGAGGGGATATTGTGGAGTTCTCATAACTAGAGTTGAAATAAGATGAAAATACGGTTTGGAAAAATATTAAGAGTATACTATAAGAACTCTTAATATTTTTCCCAATATTTTGGAATAACTCATTTTAATCTCTACATATTTAAGGGGAAAATATACATAAGGAGCAAAATGATGATATAAACAAAAGTGCAGTAAGCAAATGATTAGAAAAAGGAGAACACAAAAGCTAAAAGCTAGCCCTGTAAACTTTTACCGTGTAAACATTACAGGGAGAGAGATGGAGCGACCATAAAAATCCCGAGGAAAATAATATTATTACTAAAATAAGTATAGAAAGATCAAGCCCTTTTCGAGCTCGGACAGATTAAGAGTGTGTGCATCACTGTGCACTCATTGTATTTTAGAACAATGCAACTTATTATACTAAAAGATGCAATTTGTTTAACACTGAACAATATAACTATTTTTCCATATATAGTTGCACAGTTCAATGTAAATAAATTACATCTTTCAATATAACAAGTTGGATGGTTCTTAAATGCTATTTTTCCATATATAGTTGCACAGTTCAATGTAAATAAATTACATCTTTCAATATAACAAGTTGGATGGTTCTTAAATGCACTACTAGTGCACGGTGCACCTATATGCATACAAGACTTAACACCAAATTAAAGTTCTTTTAGATCAATTGAATTCTACCCGTATAAGCTCGAACACAATATTAAAGAATTAACAATTCAAACAAAATTGAATGATAATATATTTGGCTCGATTCCATTCTTCTACAACAGCACATGGATCAACATATTTAGCTTCTAAAATTCAATATTTCTTAAGAGCAGTGAGATTATGAATTTAAGAATCAATTATCAGATCAAAAAAGTGTTTTTATCCTTTTTCAGGGCCACATTTATCAAGCTATTATTTCCCAATCATCAAAATTACTTGAATATCATACCATACTAAAGGAAACCACATTTCAAAGAAAAATATTGAACATAGGTATGTATAACATAACATTCTACAACACAAAATTGTCTGTCTTTTCGTGTTCCAAACAAAATTTACTACTCTCTAGCAACTGAATTGTACCTTAGTGAGTACTCATTGCACAAATGTGCATCAACGACGAACTTTTCGCTTATCTTTGAACTCCGAGTTTCTACAGACATTAGAGTGAATTACAATGTCAACATTTTACGTAATCAGCAACATTGTTCTTAGGGTGTAGTTGAAAACTCTATTAATATCTTCTTAAATCACTTATTTTTCTAAAGTTGTGAGGAGTAGCTTCTGAAAAAAAAGTGATTCTACTCTGATATGTAAAGTTTGCAAACACCACCTTAGAATTAAGCATGGTACTTACCTCTCTATGTGATCAAGAATGAGCAACCTAGGGCCAGGAGGTATTTTCACGTCTCTGAGAGCGCTGAAATTTTAAACAAGGAAATGCTGGACTGTTTTAGAAACGGAAGAATCCAACTTCTAACATTAGACCATTTCCATGATACTTTAGGACATTTACCTGTCAGTCAGCAAAGGTAAAGTGTTGTCTGTCAACATGCCACTCTTAAAGTTCCTCTCATACTTCTGCAGTCCAAGGTTGCTTAACATCGATCTTGTCCTGTCATAGAGCACGTCTTGAGCTGGTGGTTGTGAAAACTTCTGTCCCAACTGCATCAATGAAACATTTTCATGACAATCAGCACTTTAAACGGAATAATCAGAAATCCAGTAAGTGAAGAGTTAAAAGACGAGCATTCCATAATATATTGCATCTGTTCATGGGTCCAAATTCGTAGTCAACAAACTGGCTTTAGAACCAAGTGAGCAGGGCCGGAGCCAGAATTCTTCAATAAGTGGGGCCAAGCAATAAATAAAAAATGAGTTGAACACTAGTATTAGTATATATATGCGATAATAAAATTATATATTCATTATTAAAAATCTAAATACATAATTATGTCTTTAATCTATTAAAACTTAGAATGCATCTTCCATGATCAATGATTGTTTAAAATACAATGTAATTGCGCATGGCAGAAAGAAAAAACGTAAACTGAACGCAAATTTCAAAATCAATCTATGAAAAAATCACTTTCAAGATTTTTAAGATTCCTCATTCCACACATATCACAACACGTTGATATTCCTTCTCTGTTATTGTGAATTTGCAATAATACACACGTACACCTTTTTTTTTTTTTTTTTGGGGGGGGGGGGGGGTGGGGGAGGGCCACCCTCACACAAAGGGTGGCTCTGCCACTGCAATCTGCAACTCATAATGTTAAGCACCAAACTTGTATACTATAGAGAGGGTTTAGCAGTAAATACAAATGTTTACAGACAAGTTCAACAGGATGCAAGACAAATTACCTGGAAAATTCCACCCTGAACAAGTGCAAAGAATAGACCAGATGTAACAGCATTTGCTGCCAGATTCGGTCCACCCATACCGCTTACTAACGAAAATGCTGCCCCAGAACCAAAAGCTGCAACCATGCTGCAACAACCAATACCAAGCAATTAGCATTAACAGCGGTGGAGAGCAAAGACGGGCATTAGGGTATGACAGATGACAACTTATCAAAGAGAACTTGTTTATATCCTGCTCATATTTGGAAGTTTTTGCAACAAAAAAAAAAAAAGTGTCGTTGATCAAGTGATCTAATTTAAAGATTGCTTAAGAGTAAAACAGGAAGGAATCTATATGTATAACACCACATAAAATATTGGAACAATTTTCTCAACCCGATGTTGAAGTAGATCAAAATCCTTACACGATGAAAATGGCCATCATTAATAAATAAATGGACAGCTGAAGGAATTATCGACAATTTGCAGTTACTATTTTTGATAAAGAGTTGGAATTCACCCATATTGAAAATAAATTAGCTACCTCAGAAAACATTTATGTAGGGTTAACATAAATTCTTATGTTTTAGGATGATTTTTTTAAGCACCATCCCATGTTAATTATCAAAAAACTGAATACTCAAGGCGATTATGGACATGCATTCTGGAATAGGTGAGAGAAAGCTTAAACAAATGATTGCAGGTCAATCAACAGTCACAATTGCTAAACGTATAACGGTATAAGCAAATAAACAAGTTAGAGTCAATTAAACACATTATCGTAGTACCATGATAAAATGATTGGAAAATATCTAATTTCAAGAACATAGAGAAGACAGGAAAAGAGCATAACATAATTTCCAAAATGTTGGTTGATCACACAGCATGGAGTGGATAGCTTGAAAACTTAGCTGAGGAATCAAAATTAATATTATATCATTCATCTTTCCTGTTGTAGATTCTATAAAATATAGAAACAAAGATGTAAGGTTAGCATAGTTTGGTAAAGAACCTGGTTTGGACATCTTCCTTGCCTCTCAATCTTTTCATGACACAAGAAATACCAGCATTGACACCAGTCATCACAGCAAAATTGCGTGCTTGTATCAATGGACCTCCAGAAAGAGCCTATATAATTAAGAATAAATCTTCATTACTCGTTTCATAAGTACATCAATACATCAACTCATCAAGTATCAATAATCACAAATGTTTGCTAAAGCATAACTATAATCAGAAAAACCTGCCACAGCAGAACTTTAATTAAAAATAACTGAAAGAATTCCATCTCATTTAAAAGTCTTAAACTTGTAAAGAGGTGTAAAATTAATTAGTTTATTTAATTTCCCTAACACTCCCCCTCAATCGTGTGCTTAATTCTCTTACTCCACTCCCCCTCACTTGTGCGCTTAATTCTCTCACTCCATCATTGGGGGAGGAGACCCATCGAGTGGACAATTTAATATGGGTGGAGTTGTTTTTAGTGGGAATCAAACAGAGGTGGGCATGAGCGTGAAAGTCTCTAATACCATGAAATAATTTCATCTCATCTAAAAGTTAAAACTTGTAGAGAGGGTGAAATTAATTAGTTTATTTAATTTCCCCAACAATTACCACATTTCATAACACTAATCCATTTACATATTTAGACCAAATATTAGAAAGAAAACCAATTCACAAGTAATTCAATTCAGCCAAAAGGCCTAATCTAATCCAGCACAAGCAAATACTTACACATAAACAATCAAATAAGTGAATTAACAGGTAACAATAGTCCCCAAATAAATCAATTGAGTGGACCTGAGCTTGTTTCAAGGACGCCATAGCTTCCGGGTTAAGGTTTCCAGCATTGGGCGGTGGCGTAAGCAACGAGGAGCCATCACTGGTGAGCGTCCCCATGAAAGCACCAATAGCGGCGCCTTGGACGGCGCTGGTGGCGGTGACGACGGCGGCCTCCACCGGCAGCGACTGCTTAGCCAGCCACGTCTTGAACACAACCTCCACCTCCTTGAACTTGGCCTGCACCAGAGCAACTGGATTTTGCTGCCCTTGTCCCATCAAACCGCCGGCCTTCATCGGTACCTCCACCACCATGAATCCTGGCTTGCCTTCACCCATAATTGTAACTTGTTTATCTTTTTGACCTCTAGTCTAGCGTCAATGGCGAAAGGGTGTCGCCACAGACTGAAACTTTTTGGGAGCAATTGTGCAGGCGTAGAGGGGGAGGATTTGGATAACAGTGTAGAGTAGTTTATAGGCAAAATATATTTGTTTAATTAACAATTTATAAGAGTAAATATTTTATTGCTGTCAAAAAAGAAAAAAGAGTAAATATTTTGTAGCACAATTTACTGAAAAGTCTCACAAGAGTACTACTTGCCAATTTATTATAAATTTAAATGTTTTTAAGTTGGAAGCCCAGTTCATCGGCCCAAACTGATGTCAGATTGGAACGGCCCAGTGGCCTACTACAATCCCTTGTATGATAATTTTACGAGTACTTTTTGTTTTTTTTTATCATACGAGTACTTTTGTTTGGAATATTAAAAAATATGTATCTAAGAGATATGGTTATAATTAGCTTGAACAAATTGTGTTATTATGAGCCTGAATTGCAATCGAACAATCTTTAGTTGGGTGGGTCTCATGTGCACCCGGGTCCACCTTCCACTAATAGTACATTTTAGAAGCGTGTAACTTGTTATGTTGAAAAGTGCGACTTATTTATATAGAAAAATGCAATTGTTAATATGTGAACATAGTTACATGCTTCTGTTTAGAATAGTTGCAAGTTTTTTTTTGTATAGTTGCACGGCTAGGTCTTATATGCACCTGGGTGCACCATGCACTCATAGTGCATTTTAAGAGCGTGCAACTTGTTATGCTGAAAAGTGTCACTTATTTGTACAGAAAAGTGCAACTGTTAATATGTGAACATAGTTGCATGCTTCTGTTTGGAATAGTTGCATATTTCTATTTTGTATAATTGCACACTTCTAAAATACACTATGAGTGCACGGTGCACCCGGATGTACATGAGACCCACTCTTTAGTTATATATTAATGAAGATTGTCATGTACACTACATGTTTATCATGGAACAAAGTTTTTGTTCCAAATAAACTTTTTTTCATTATTCATAATTGAAATGATTACTCATAAAAATAATAATCAAGCAACATGTTGAAAAATCGAAAGCATTACCTTTATATCCACCAAAGTTTTTTCCCGTGAAATTTGTTCATAATATGATATTTATACCTCTATATTTACAAATTAATATTATAATACTTATTAATTAATACTACTTCACTTATAAACTAAAACATATCATTAAATGCTATAAATATTACTTTATAAAAATAATGCTATCAGTTATTAATTTTATAGTATAAATAAATTTCATAAAAGAGTGTGTGTAAATCAACAAAGACCAATTAGTTCACATTTTCTGTAATAATTATATATAGAAAAAAAAAAAATTATCGAGACACACTTTGGCTTTGAGACTGTCTCACGATAAGATATGACATAATTTGATAAAGATGAATATTGATTTGCGTTAGACCATCTCCAGCAGTTGACGCTATTCTGGAGTCAATTCAACACTGTTTTATTATACAGTCTGCATCATATCTCCATCAGTTTGCATTACTTTTTGCACTAAATCAGAATATTTCATAAAGATTATTTTTTAAATGATTTTTTTTGCACTAAGTATTTATAATTATAATATACTTTTACACTAATTTTAATATAAATAATAAAACAATAATTTTTTTATATTTAAATTTTTGACTAATTTTTTTTATTGTAATGTTTGTATCATTTTAATATGCAATTTTTTATTATCTTTCAATTAAAGTATATTATTTTAATTCATTGCACATTATTTTTTTAATTACTTTATAATTTAAAACTACAATGCTAATTTAATTTTTACTAATTGTGATGAAAAAATTGGTGAAATTGATAATGTTAAATAAAAAAAATTGAATTACTAATGTTGCATGATATTACATAACTAAAAAGAATGCATTACCAACAAATTGTAAAATTAAATTAAAGAATTAAAAAAGAAATCGAAAATGATAAATATAGCATATAAGCGCTCTCTTTCTACAATTTCTTATTTATATTTGGTGTTGAATCGCTTTCAATGTAAAAAGCAAAACTCAATTATAGAGTTGATTTAAAGTAGCTGTTGGAGAAGAAATTATAGAGTAAAATTCTATATTAGAGTCTGCTAGAGACACTTTTACCATCTCATAATCTCATAAGAGTTTTTGTCAAAAAAATATTTAGGAAAGGTATAACTGACATTTTTCAAACTTTACAGGGGTGAATATGTAAGTGCCCACAGAATGGAGGGAAAATCCCAATTTTTCACAAGGGATTTCACATGCACCTTCCCCTTTTCACGCAGTACCTTTTGTCCCTTTTTTGTTTAATTCAATTGGAAGGTGTTCTACTTTTTTCCAGCACTAGGGTTTAACAGTTTCCTTCTTCAATTTTTTAGCTACAGCTTGAAATGAGCGACTCCAGAGAAGAATCGCCGGATTGGTTGCGCTCTTTTCAGGTGATTTTATCAGAATTAAGCAGCTTATTTCCCAGCCTGCAGTTAAATGCACTAGTTTCATCTTCCGTTCGTGATTTATTCAATTTAGCAGTGTTACGAGATGATGATTTACTTTGCATTTTTTCTAGCATTTGGCGTTAATTTTGGGAATGTTTATTTGAATGTAACTCAGTTCTACAAGCGTGCAATTGAAGTTCAGTGAATTGATTCTCTTTTCATTTTGTCAAACTAGAAGTGCTTTTGATATGTGTTAAGCTTCCGGTTGGTATTAATTAGATGAGTTAGACCGTGCTTAACCTCACTGATTAGTATTTCAAATTGCCACATGAATACTAATGCAAAGATGGTAACGTCCGTGTACTGTGCTGAATGTCCAGTTTTCTGCTGTTCGATTTGTTTTTTAAAATTATTTTATGCTATTATTGATGGGTCCTGATAATTGTTTTATTGGTTTGATAGCCACCGACTAAATCTTCTATAGATTTGTCATCTGAGCCGGAATCACCATTGGATCACAGTCCAGGGAGTGATGATGAGGATAATATAAAGCTCACTAAGTTATTCAAAAAAGAAACACTACAGGTCTCGGATGTTAATGATAATGATGATGAAAGAGAGACTATATCTAAGAAGACTGTCAAAGGGAAGTCTCCCAATAAAGTGAAGCAGATTCCTGAAAGGAAGAGGAAAAATGAGGCTGACAGTGAAAGAGGTGTCTGCTCTTTTTTATCTTATAATTAATTCAACTTACCATGCACTTTGTCAGTCATGTTCATCTATGAAACAAATACCTGATGGAGTTGATTCTTGATAGCGATTTCATGTACAATATGCAGGAAAGAGGGCCAAAGGAAAAGACACCAATTCAAGAAAGACACCTGAAAGGCGTGGAAAGTCTCATGTAAGGAGCTTCTTGTTCTCATCTTCTTATCGAAAAATAAGTAATTTCTTTGAAGTTCTATCAGCTTAAGGTTCAGACTTATTATGCACCCAGAGTTCTAAACCCATTTATGATTTATGCAGCTTATAATGTCTCTGTATTTACAAACTGCTAGTGCATAGCTTCCACTTTTGTCCTAATATTACACTCACAACTAGGGGATTGGACATACAGTTGGGTAATCTTAATGAATTAGTCAAGATATGTGATTCACTGTGATTGGAATAAATTTGGTGTTTGTAAATTGAAATTTCACTGTTTGTTAGGAATAGTTCAACGTTTATTTCCTCTCCTGACTCTTTTTCTGGCTTCTAACAATAATTATTACGGAAAATCTACTTATAACTGATTTCGACTATTTATTAATTTTTCTCTGTATCTCGAGATTATAAAAAGAATGACATGGCTATACCATCTAACCATATAAGCTCTGTTTATTGCTTAAAAAAAACCGATGAATGTCTGTTTCTAGACGAATTGTCCAACCCCGCGATTGATTTTGAAGGCAAATTTCCCTTTTTAGTTCGATATATAATGATACCAGTATTACAATAAAATTATTTTAACTCTCTTGTACCTTTCAAATTGCAAAATCTCTGTGTAAGAGAAACTGTATTTAGGCTTAATATGAAAACACTGATTGGGGTTTTCAAAGTTTAGCTTCTGGCACTGGCATTTACACATAAACCTGGATTTAACGGTGTATATTCATATTTCATGGGAAATGACTCAATCCTTAACCCATTCTCATGTCTCAATCCTTAATCCACCAGATTTTATTGTAAATATTGAAAACTCCTCAGAAACGAGACATAAATGTATCAGTGTAAATAAAACAAAACCACCTTTACTGTTCTCATGCATGGTCAACTCTGTCTTTTGTCTTGTACTACATTCACTTATCTGAACTGGGTTGCTCATGTCATGTAACGATTCAGATTTTCCTGTGTGGGTCAGTGGGTGTTTGGTTACTTTGATGATTAACACTTTCTGAAAGGTTACTCAGTAATGCTATGTGCTGTTTTGCCTTTTTAAAATTGAGTTTTTAAACAGGTAGAGAATCATTCAGTTTGGACTTTGTCTTCGGATTCTGAGTCTTCTCTGGATACTGGGCCTGCTAAAAAGAACAAAACTATAAAAAGAGAATTATCTGCAAGTGATGATCTCGATGCAGAAGATAAAAAAGAAAACGATGATATTCTCCTTGACCATGATGGAGAATCTCCAACAAGAGAAACATCAACGGTGGAATCTCCAACAAAAAAGCTGGTTAAAGAGGAGGAGAAATTCTTAGACAAGAAGAATGTAAACAATAGTACCAATGGAGGTAAGGAACCCCAAATTGGGTTTCAATATCTTGGCCAATATCCGGAATAAGGATAGAATTTAGTCATTAACATATCTTTAGAGTCTTAAACCGTGTCGGTACTCCATCTAACATCGGTTTCCTTCTCTCAAGATTCAGAGAATGATACTAAAGACAAACTTGTCAAAGAAAATATCTCTGGGAAGCATTCTGACCCGCAGGTCAGAACCATTCATGACTAATCATTTAGCATCTGTGATTGATGTTTATATTTTCATGGATGAGTAAAGTGTTCTTCTAATGCAGGTATCCTCGTCAAGGTTGTCATTATTGCTATCAGAGAAAGTTAAATCTTCAAAGGTTACCCAATCATGCCTCACTAGAAATTTATGTTGGAATTGCCTTCTTTTCCAGATTTTACTACGAGACTTATATTGTTAAATGACTGATGGCCTTGAGACACTTGTATCTGATAGTTTCTATAACTCAGCAGTATTTTATGTGCAACTTTGTGAACCGTTCTTTTGGTTTAGTGCCCCTGGAACCTATATTAGTATATTACTGTTGGAATACATATTTAAGAAGTTAATATGTACTCTGGCTTCAAGTACAGCATCTAATATATCTTTGCCTACTTGAGAATCGAGTTCATACTTGTGTTGTTGTGTTCATCTATTTTTCTATATCTTCCCGTGCTGTTTAGTGTTTATCAATTGATAGATGACACCCTAATGCTATGCGCTGTACTTCTGTTGTTTCTCAGGCTCTTGTTGAGTGTGAAGGTGAATCCATAGATTTGAGTGGTGATGTTGGTTCTGTTGGACGAATAGTTATTTCAGATGATTCCTCAGGAAAACCTGAGATGTTCTTGGATTTAAAAGGCACTCACACAGTTTATCCTTTTTTTAGTTTCCATTTTTTATCTGCATTTTTAATAATCTTACTATTTATCTCAGGAACCATATACAAAACTACTATAGTTCCGTCAAGGACCTTTTGTGTGGTACTCCATCCATCTAAAACTTTTCTTTGAGCATTAAGTTTTTCATTTCTTTGTTTCATTTACTATTTTTATGATGCCTTTTGTTTACAGGTAAGCTTTGGCCAATCAGAAGCAAAGGTTTGTCTACCAGCCTCAAGAAAATGTATTCATGTTTGTTTTTATTTGTCTTCCTATCAAGGATGGTCCAAAAGAAATTCTTTTTGGATGAGACGTTCCCTTTTTTTATTTTTCTCTATGTAAACATGATTTGTGATATTTATGACATATTATCAGATAGAGGCTATCATGAACGACTACATTCAATTGAGACCACAATCAAATATTTATGAGAATGAAACTATGGTCGAAGGTACCGAATTATTTATTATGTCATCATTTTGTTTCATTATTATTATTTTGAAGGAGGATTTGAAATCCTAATGTACACGCATTATCTGTTTGACAAAGCCATTCTTTAAGGTATTCTTTTTTTGTGTGACTAGGAACACTGGATGGATTTTCATTTGATTCAGACGATGAAGCTGACAAAACAACTGCCAAAGCTGATCAGCAAGAGGCTGCTGAGGAACAACCTGATGGAAAAACCAAAAGAAAACCTGACAAAACTTCGGTATGCTTACAGTTGCATTCTTTTCTTTTCGTCTTTCTTTTAGCATTCTTTTTGTGTGTATCTGATTGGTGGAAATGTATATTCAGGGTTTTGCAAAGAAAAAGGGTAAGCCTGCAGGAGGAAAGCCGCCTAAGAAAGTGAACAAGAAACCTCAAGCTTCTAAAAGAGGCAAAACCAAGAAATGAGAAAAAAACCATTATTCACCAGAGCGACACTTCCATACTAATTTTTATTTTATTATCTTCTCCCAACACATTCATTTATTACTAGCTTGTAATGATCAAAGTAAGGTGATTTAATACATGAGTACCAATCAACAGGCTATTCTGTTGCATTTCTTGTAAGAGTTCGGTTCTATATGCTTTTACTGTAATAAAAATATGAGAGTTAACGCCTATTATGTCACATTCTTTTTCTCAGCATCATCTTCAGACTGAATCGTCATAGTTTCCTTTTCCCTTGTATTGGTAAATTGCTTTTTTCTAGTTGATCCGATGGTGATCTTTTGCCATGCCACTTTGCAAGGAGAAGGCCATCAGGTACGCCAGCAGTAATATAGAGTAAACAGAAAAACAACTATTGGCATTGGGCAGGGTATTAGCATAGGTGAAGACGAAACCACTCTTGTAATCTTCTCTGTTTGTCTCTCTTCGACTGTTGGAGTTTGCAATCCACCATCTATTCTCCTCATTCTGCATCACAAATATTTCATCACTGAATTATTGTTCTGAATTTGCTTTGCAGGAACAACTTATTTATCAAAACTGAGAGCTCATGAAGGTATAAAAGTGGTTGATAATACGATGCATTACCCGCTATTTGGGCAAAATTCTATGATATACTCTGAGGCCTTGCATGTGAAAGTGCTGGTTCCATCATCAAATGCATAGCTATAAGCTCTTGGGCAGGCCCTCTTGAAGATTCCTGAATAGAAAGATGGTCTGCACGTCGACGGGTTAGCAAACTCCCCACTGCAACAGTACTGATCTAACCCGAATGCTTCACACGCGCTCTTGCACGCCACAACTCCCCCTTCCCCTTCATCACTTCCCATCACCTGAAGTTCTTTGGGGCAACCTGTTTGATTTCGGTGCACGTCATTGTTTGTTATTGCATAATGAAAAGGTAAAGATGCTTATTCCCCTGTACTTACATATAAGTTATAACATGTATATATGTTTACTTGCCAAATTGCAAAACATGCCCATTAGATTAGAGGGGGTAGCAAAATGTGCCGGTCCTGTTAGTTATCACATCCAGTTACCAATATTTCACCCAATTTGGCCGGAAAACTTAAAGTTCAACCCCGTATTCCGCCGCCGCTATTTTCCGGCAAATTGAAGGACAAAACATATACCAAATTGTTCGTCTCTTCAACCCCATCGACTTAGTAACTCCAGTTGCTCATTTTAATACCACAGCTCCACAAATTTATGTTAGGGTGAATTCATTTAGGTCAATTCAGCGACTGCCTTCTTCCTGGCTAAATTTGGGCATTTTTCGGCGAATTGAAGGTCAAACCATATATCAAATTGTTCATCTCTTCTAGGCCGAAATTTTGATATATAACTCGTCTAAAACAGTCGAAAAGCGTACTGAGAACGGCCTTGATTCGCGCACAGATTTGAGCAGTGCACCACAGTGCTTTCCCGAACAATTTCTGGTTATTTCCTGCGAATTGAAGGATGAACTGTGTATCACAATGGCGTGCTTGGAGAGATGAATAATTTAATATATTATTTCACCTTCAATTCACTGGAACATGGTTGAATTTGGCTGGGAAGAAGGCGTCTGCGAAAAGATGTGAATGAATCACTCAAACCTAAATTCGTGGAGTTGTAGTTTAGGAAATGAGGAATTGGAGTTACCAAGTTTCCGTGCTTGGAGAGACGAACAATTTGGTATATTGTGTGTCCTTCAAATCGCAGGAAAATGGCGACGGAGAAGGGTGGTGAATTTTATTTTTCCGGTAAGATTGGGTATAAAAAAGTTGGTAACTGAGGGGCATAAATTGCTGACCCCTATGACGGACAAATTTTGCTACCCTAGTGTGAAGGGCATGTTTTGCATTTTTCCCTGTTTACTTTAATATGTCAAGAAAAATGAAAGTACAGTAATGTGAAATTTCATTCAAGTCGAAATAGAAATTAAATTACTGGGGTCAGGGCGAAAATATGCATTTCCTAAAGAAACCCATATTTGTTGATTACCTCTATTGATGTCTTGTACACAGCCAGTGGCATTGCATCCACCAAGAACTCCTCTTGGTGCAGCGACTATCGGCAGATTATACCCGTCGACAATGCTGACGTCATAGAAGTCTTTCTGATCTCCAATCCCGAGGGTTATCTCAAAGAGCGATGCTGGTGGTGTGGCCCCCATGCCATTACATTCCAGCTTCCCACCACAATCCCCCGTTTGGCACGAGCCAACACCCGTTGCATCAAACGTGCAACCTGTCCTAGCCCAAATCCGACCTGACCATCCTGGAACCGTTGGAATCGTGATGCTTTGGCCTGAATCCAGCTGGAACCCTGTTGCTGGAAGAGGCTGTGTACCTGCACCAGATAGCGTTCCAGGCCATATTGTGTAAGGGCAGTTGTTATTAACAATGAACGAGCAAGAAAATGAGGGGGTAAGAAAGGAAAGTATGATCAACGAGGTGAGAAGTGCCATTAGTAGGTTGAGACTAGGCCGGCTACGTATTTGTACCTGGGGCTACGTTGCTTTACGGAGTTCATCAGCCGCAAGGTTATGCATTTGGGTTTAGCATTTCTTGGATCTGGGATGGCCTCATTCAGAAGAAATTCCTTGCTTTATCAGGTTAGATTTTTTTGTTATTAAAAGGTGGATTTTTCATGGCTTAAATAAGTATTGATGCAGAATCAATGGACCCCTTTTTAAAAATTAAACTTCAAATATAGTGCCTTGGGATTGAATCAATTTTGGGTAATGCATCAAAGATACACCTCACGGTATAGGTAGTGGTGCTATTACCACTTGAGCTATTCCACTTTATCAAAGTTTATTGATTAATAATAAGCTTTTTTAAAACTTTGAACATGTCACATCCCGAATTTTCGTAGGTCAAATATGCATAAATTTTATAAGAATTTATAGTGGAAGTAAATATTAAAACATAAAGACATTTTGAATGCAATTAAAGAGACGTGACTATTATACCTTAAAAGTGAAATTTAAATCTTAAATACAGAGATTATAAAATTAAATAATAATTTATTTTCCCAAAATAATTTATTGAGCTTCGTGATAAAACAAATTAAGGACTTACAGTGTATCAATTTTTTTTTATAAGTGAGCTCCATGCAAGCTAATAAGAAACTTAGCCCAATTAATTAATTGGAGACTCATAATTAGAAGATTTAAATGTTGCATGGTGTGAAAAATAAATTTGCTAAGATGTACTAATAACATAATCTAAATTTTAATTAATCACTTGAGGCAATCCACTGTCCCTCCACCACACTTCTTCTTAATCTGAAAAATGTTAATGAGATTGAAGTGAGTAAAACCACTAGATCAGTGAGATTCCCTCATTTTGTCACAATCAAACATAGCATGTAAATAAAATTATAAACTCACAGACATACATATAATTTCATAAGCTTGTTGGCAAGATCAACCATTGACTGTTGGATAAACTAGCTATAATAATATAGGTTTGTTGACTAGGTCAACTGTAGGTTTGTTGGATAAACCAACCATAATAACAAAGACTGTAAAATATAGCAAATAATAATAATACTCACATAAATATTTAAAAGTGATAAAGTAAGTAAAAACTCCACCTCTTATTAATGTGGTGGATGTAAATGCATGCAATGAAATAACTTTTCCCATAACTATTTGACGAGAGTGCAGCAGCCTTAGAAAACTCAATTTCATGATGAAAAGTATTTTATGTGATTTAGGTTAAGTAATATATGTATAAGTGATTGTAGAGAGATTATGGTTGAGAAAATAAAGGGGTGTGGAGTCTGCAGTAATTCACGATTGAAAACGTGAGCTTTAGGTTGTGTTTTCAACCTCTTAAAAACAGTAATAATCACTTTTTTAAGTTGAAAGCTGTGAGTGAGTTGTCACAGAAGTGATTCTGCCAGAAAAAAAGCACTTGCAAACACACCCTTAATTTCTAACATTTAAAATTGCAATAAACAAAATTTGAAATATTTGGGGATAAAGAGTAAGAGAAAAACACGTAAAAAGTAATTCTTATATTTATCTATAAATTTTTATTTAAACACACATGAAATATCTTGTAGATAAAAAATTAAAGTTTTAGTTTTTAAAATAACTTGAAATTTAGGGGTGTTACATCCTACCCCTAAAATATTTTCGACCTCGAAAATTAATTATAATTGATAAAATTTTGCATACGTGCAAGGCAATTTGAACTAATGTTGTGAATGCACTTGATGAAAATAAAACTTTGAACTTTAAAAATATGCATGCATGTGTTAAAATTTGAAATAATAATGTAACAAATATATTTAATGTCATGATTTTAATATAAAGTTGCTTTGAACTTGAAACATAAACTATAGATGTGATGCGCGTATCATATATCATGTGATCATCTTTTCCATGATCAATACAACTTGAAACTTGTACTGTGTAGTATATGATGCATGTATCATATCTTATTTGATCATCTTTTCCATGATCAATGCAAAATGCCATATGTAATTTCATGTCATACCTTATAGGAGGTGGTGGATGCCGTAACATAAACTCAACAATGCATGATTGAAATTCTTTTACCAAAAAGTAGGTTGTTTTTAGCTTCAAGAGTAGGTATTGGTATTTCCTAGGGTAATGTTATCTTTAATTTAAGAATCAGGTACTTTTAGCTTGATTTAATTATTTATTTCCTATTAATTCAACCGAATATTAATGGTATATGGTATTGTGTAGCGTCTGTAGACAGTCTGTTTTTCAAATGCTCCATTATTTTAGTGGTTTGAAGTATTTTATTTATCCGATAAAAGCAGACCAAGTTTATAGCTATTTTCACTTGATTTATTTCTGCCTTTTTTGTTTATTTGGTTATAACTATTGACAAAGTCAATGTGCAATCCAAACAGAAAAAAGTAAAGGTATTAAGGCAATAATTGGAAGAAGCAAATAAAAGTTGAAAATTGAAACACACATGCAAGAAGAACGACAAAAATTAGTAAAGGTTGGTCACCAACTCCATTTTCAAGAACCAAATATTTCTAACCTATTAAAACATGTAGATAATAATCTTCCAATTTTATATCATTAAAGATCAAACAATATGATACACATGCAAGAAATTCCAGACGAGCAACAAACCTAGTAGATTATTGAACAATTTATATATGCTTATCTTCTGTCAATCACACACACATTTACACACACACACATATATATATATTATGCACCAACTCCACTAATTTTAAGAAGCATCGAACAATAAAAATCTCAGTCAAATTGTCAACACACTTGTACAAAATTCAGGCAGTATACCCAGTCAAATGAATTAATAATGACTTCAAAAGAGGGAGTCAATATACAACTTTAAAAGGAGCAACTAGATAAATGTATACTGAGCTGGGCCCACTTCGAGAAAAAGAGAGTTGAACTAAAACTTCCCAACCTATTGAAATTTGAAACATGTAATAAAATCTTCCAATTTGATATCATTGAAGATCTAACAATGAGATACACATGCACAAGGAACAACTTTGGTAGACTTTTAAACAATTTAGTCAAGCTCAACTTTATTCAATCACACAGGACACACACACATATATATATTTATAAACCAACTCCAAAAATTTCAAGAAGCAAATTTTCCCAACTTATTGAAACATGTAAAGAATAATCTTCCTATTTAATATCATTAAAGATAGAAAAATAAGATACACTGCAAGAAACTCCAGAACAACAAAATTAGTTGATTATTGAACAATTTAATCATATGCTCAACTTTAGTCAATAGCACATGACAGACACACACATACACACATATTTGTACTTGGACCCACCAATTTCAAGAAACAAATCTTCCCAACTTATTGAATCATGTAGATAATAATATTTCAAATTTAATAATATCAAGACATCACAGTCAATACACTGTACAAATTTCAGGCCGTATACCCAGTCAAATGAATCAACAAAGACTTCAAAATTGGAAGTCAATATACAACTTTAAAAAGTGCAACTAGATAAAAAGAACAATCTTCACTGAGCTCACTTAAAGAAACAGAGAGTTGGAACTACAAGTTTTTATATTGCATAGCTACCTGCTACGTTGAATGATGTTGCAGTTCACCAATCACGTGAGACGACAATGGTCATCTCTGTAGGAACACATCCAGAGTACAAACACAACATTACAAATGACTCAGCTTTTCTTGAATTAATCATCCAGGTCAAACTGATTTTTTGGATACCTGTAGTGCGTGATAGTATTCGTACAAATAGCAAACTGATCTTATAACATCCCTCCAGTATGAGTAATCAGTGAATCAAATGAAAGAAAATGTGAGGACTTTCCAGAATATATGAAGACCAGTCACAGATGGCACCTGAATTCGATTGCTTTGTTGAGCTTTTTCTTTCCTCAAAAACTTATATGAGATTTCCTCTTTGATGGATATGATGAGGAAATCTCAAAGTCAGAGTTTATCAATAGACATAATTCTGCAATCATTGCCCCAAAAGGTATGTTAAACCCTATCTGCTAGTCGATAATGGCATTTTACGGTGCATTGCTGAGCTGCAAGTGATATAAGAGCTCTTCTTTTCCTGCATTGGAAGAAAACGGAAATTTATTAGTAAGAGTTTCTGAATACTTAACATTTTGCCACTATTAAATCATTCATCATTACAACAGACTATATCTGAACTCTCCTGAATGCAATACACTTCAAGCTCCTGCAAAAAAAACATTGTTTTAGAAACCATATTAGAAGCACAATATTGAATAGAAATGAACCAAATCAAACACAGATTCATTAAGGTCTTCCTCCTGGACCTGCAACACAATATAAAATCAGATAAAATGTCAGCCAAATAGCTTTGTGACAAGATATGAAGGTCTAATTGTTTCTTCTGACCTGATGAATTAAACGTTCTCCTATCAAGTAAAGGGGAGCCTCTCAGAAAATTACAATTATCTAATTGCTAAGATGTATATACAAATCAAATCAAAACCCTGAACAAATATCACACTTTCTCCAAAAGAATCTGCTTGATGCCTTAGCCCTCTTTAGGGCAATGAAGTCATTAGAATAAACATAACTCAAAGAGAGTGACACAGTTAGCAGAGCACCATCAAATGGAAACACTAAGCTGCCATATAACCCCTGTCTCAATGTGACTCAAGATGCCATGCGATCAAATGCAACTTGAGCTTCATAAATGACCATAGTATATATTGCGATAAAGTTCCTAAGAGTTATAAGAGCTACAATCCAAATAAACGAAAGTTCAAATAAAGTTCCTACATAAGGGCAAGACAAGTAGGTCCGCCACTGAATTACTCAATGAGTTCGTAACTCCGTTACTAGTAAGATCAAAGGGAAAAAGAACAAGGATGGATATGAAATTAGCAGCTATAATAATATCTAGTTCGTATCCATGCTGTCACCAATCGGACTGCAGATGGGAGCCACAGCAGTAATTGATCTCTCAAAAGGTGAGGGGTGATACTGTGCATCCCTTCTGCGCTTAAAAGCACAAGACTCAGTTGGGGAGCTCTCAGCATCGAGCTTCCTTCGAACACCTCTAACAGCTTGTTGCTCAGCAGGGGTTAGAGGAAAAAACTGTTTGCTCACTCTGCAGAGGGAGCTATGGTTATCATACACGATTTTCTGATTACAGTTTTTGTCACAAATGTGTGTCAGCCCAGTTAGCTTGCAGCGATACATGTTTCCACACACATTTTCGTTTTCACATTTCCAGTCACACTTGTGGACTGGGTTAGGCCCATCTTGGCCAAGAATACTCGACAAAAAGATAACATTGGAATGAACAGGAACGGCTACCATAGATTTGCCAAATACCTCCATTGCTTCTGTTCGGAAAATGTTAACCCTTCAAAGAATCCCAAATTCCCGACTTGTGGACTCAGATGTTCTGCAGACCCAAAACAAGAGGAGTATTATAAAGTTTGAAAGGAGAAGCTGAAACTATGGATCATCTTAGATTTGGCTGGAACTGTTTGCAGAAAATGAAGGAGGAATAGCTTATCCAATGTGAAGTTTCCGATGGCAAAAACACGATGCAGTTTGAATAGTGAAAATTTAAAAGTGAGACAAAGATAATTTTGTGCACTCTTAAAACTCATCCATCCATCTCCTAATTTACTCTTCACAAAACCATATCTACGTCTCACACAACTTATCAAATAATAAAATCAATACTTTGCTGATGCAAGAAAGATGCTGGAAGTAGTATTAGGCTGAGGCAGAATCCAATATGTGGGATCTCATCAATTGGCATTTTTGGACTACTTAGGATTCACAGTTACAAAAACAATCTTTCCCCATCATGTCAAACCAATACTGAGTTATGCCCTCGATAATTCCAAAGTTGAAAAGAAAGGAATGATATGAGAGAAAAATCAGTGGAATTGGATGGAGAAAACAAAGGTAGCAGCTTCAGAAAAATTCTCTCTTGCGTGTATGCATCAGAAGACATAAATTAACAAAGAGATTAAACTTTCCCCACAAAAAATCCATAAATTTTTCTGAATAATCTTGATGCAGCATCTGTTCATTCATAACCTATCATCTTTCCAGTCACACTAAAATTTCCACAAAATATAACTTCAATATACATTAACCCTACCAGAAACCTAGGAGAAACGCTCTCTTAAACAAAAAAAAAAAACATTTTTCAATTTAAGAAACCAAAAACCGCTTTTTCACTCAACCAAACTCCAGAAAATTGCCATTTCTATCTAAATAAACAAAAAGGAGAAGAGTAATAACCAGATCTCCGAAATAAATGAAAATCCAACACCAATTAACAGCTAAAAATCCCTCCATACAACAATTAACATAAATAAATGCTCTCAGAAGGCATACATAACCAATAATTATAGAAATTCCAACAAATTGAAACAGAATTAGAGCTTTTCCAACTTACAGAGTGAAGAATATGACCAAACAGCGCCTGCTTCTCTCTCAACACTCAACCACCATACGCTGAATAACCAAAATAAGTGGCTAAAAAACGGTGTGAGTTATGGGGGTTATTTATAGACTGGTAAAGCGATCCTATTCCTTTGTACTAGTCGTTACACAAAATACTAATTTATTTATTTTATTATTATTTTCTTGTATAATACCACTAGATAATATATTTGCACCTCACCCCCTAAAACATAGGTTTTTGTTTTAGGCCCCCCAAGTGAAGACTTATAACTTTGAAGTTTACTTTTGGGCAAATTGAGCAGACCCAGGTAATATTTAATTATCATATTATCGACTTTTAAAATACTCCAGTTGAATCACAATCTTATCGGTGTGATTCAGTATAAATAAATTACATTTTTAATAATTATTTTAAAAATATATTATGATTGTCTTGAATTCAAAGATAAATAAATTACAATTTATGTATTCATTATAGATTTTTAAAATATGTAAATGATTTTTTTTTATGATAAGTGCATTTTCATTTTATTTTAAAATATTTTCCAGGGTTACGGTTCAACGGTTGAACGAAACCCGTTGTCTTGAATTGAAAGGTTGAAGCAAGATTTATTCAGTTCATCTTACAGTTTTTTTTTTTTTTTAAAATTTTAATTAATTTATATTTTTTAGAAACCAAAATTTATGTATTCATTATAGATGTATGAGGTGGAACAAAATTTATTTTTAAAATATATTTTTTTTTTTTAAATGATTTTTTTTTATGATAAGTGCAGTATAATTTATTTTAAGTAGGTACGTTTTTTTTTTTTTGAGCGCAAGTAGGTACGTTTAAGATTCGCACATAATGTTTTTCTAAATAAGTAATGCATGTTGGTATGCAAACACGTGTAACGTGTTATCTTATTTTCTCAGTCTTAAAAGTTGAGTAAAGGCAGGGGGTGAAGTGCAAATTTGGCACTCATCATAAATATGCAGCACTCCTAACTTTTAGTGAAATTTTAGGTGAAATGCGGGTGAAATTTAATTGAAATGCAGATGAGTTTGTCTGCTTGCCGGAAAAAATGGCCGCGGGAATTAATGTGAAACCGCGCGATCGCGAGTGGGACGGAGCTGCATTCACTCGGCACGTGACCCCACACCCCACTCCCTAATTAAAATTAAAATTAAAATTTATTACTATTATAAAGATATAGATTACCAATTATACCCTTTATCAAACAAAACCTAACCTAGCTTTCTCCCCATTAACATTCACACCGTCTTCACCCAAGTTTTTGGAGGAAAAAAGATAAAAGGTAAGATTGTGTGTTGGGCTCGATTTTTCTGCTTAAGAATGCTCAAATTTATTATTGTGTGTTATTGCGCGGATATTTGCTTGTTTTAAACAAAATCCGATGATGAATTCTATGAAATGCAAGTGCCGTATGAAAACTCGTCCAAGTGACGATATGCTGATTTTATTTGCAATTGGGTTTCTGAGGATTTTCTGTTTGCTTAAGTGATAATATGTTTCTAATTATACGCCTGCAAATTCTTATTAGAAATAGCTGAACTTTTATTGAATTGAATTGATGATTTTGAGTATGTTAGTGTTTTGGTTTGATCACAAAAAGGTTATACTAAAGTTTTTGTGACATTTTTTCAGAATGTAGTATATAGAATTATTTTTATGTAATTGTTTCAGAGTGTAATAGGTAGAATAGTTTTTGTGGTATTTTTCCAGAATGTAATACTTTGAGGGAGAAGATGCTGATAGTTTTCATTTCTTATTGGGATAATTGATATACCTTCAGCTGAATTGGGTTGCATATATGATATATGTGTATAAGAATAATGCTACTCTTGCTTTGTATGTGAAATTTAACGTTGATTTAATATGTGAAGGTGATACGCCATGGTAGGCTTTAAGAATAGATACATGGTGATGGAGGTCTTTCTCGATCCCAATAAAGACTTTTCAGTGGATGAACCCATTATAATCACTCAATCCAATTTATCGAAAGCCGTCAAAGATAGCATTCTGACCAACTTTGGGGAATGTGGTCTAGCCTCGTATTCATTTCAAGGTAAGGTTATTACTTTGCTAGTTTGCATCTCTTTATCCGTAGTTGGGATTGAAAATTTTCTTATGAGTACAATTTGTCATATTTTAAGTTGTTTCCTTTTTCCTGCAGTGAAGTATGTGAATCCAATTACAAAAATTTGCATCCTTAGAACTTCAAGAGAGGATTACCAGAAAAAGTGGGCCGCAATTACATTGATTAAGATCGTAGGAAACTGTCCAGTGGTTTTCAACCTTCTTGACCTTAGTGGTAAGTTTATAACTCCATTATTTCTTTATCTCTTGATTTCGTTTTGATCACCAAGCTTTTAGAAGATATGTTGTGTGTCTGTTTGTCATGGTAAAGGCTTAAAAATTCTGTTGGCTTTACATTCTCAATCATATGAACATCCCAAAAGATATTTGGATTTTCAGAATTCTGATATTGAAGAGAGCACTTTTTCATACTTAAAGTTATGTGCTTTGTGTATGTTTAAACTTTCTTCAATGAAATTGGTGTGCTGCATTGTGTGCTATGTTCTTACAGAGCGATTTGATTAAATTCTTCATTTAACTTGTCTGCCTGAGCCAACATGATATAAAACAGAGGCATCCTTCTTAATCCATTGGAAGTATCTTACAGTCTTTTAATGATGGTCATGCTTATTGTCTTTGCTAATGAAAGAGTGTGTTCGTGTTGCTATTTTATCTGAACTATATGTTTGGTCAAGACAAAAAAGCCTTGATGTTTCAATTTAATCTGTTTTAGGAAGTATTAAAGCCTGCAGAACTGCAGCCTTGAAGATTGACGAGCTGAAATTTGAGCACTACAAATTGTCAGCTGGGGACCGTCTCCCAGCCAGTGCTCACCAACAGATGCAGAATAGCCTTGTGAAGATCAAACTCCTTGAGCATTAACATAGATGTATGATTTGATTTTACGAAACTCAGTATGCAAAACATGCCTGGAATCGACCAAATCCATCATGATACTCTGACAACCACTTGGAATAATCCTCCCTCTTGTAACTAGTAAACTGCTTTCAATTTGCCAGCGAGGTTGGGAAGGAGATGCTACACCTGCACCACCATGCCATGGAATTGTTGCACGGCCCGAATTCCCAACAACATTCTTGTCAAAACATTTGAGTAGCAATTACATTTATGATTCAGAGTTGGAGTTCATCTGTTGTGTTGTTTAGGGGGTGTTTGCAACCTCATTTCAATAGTGTAGAAGCACTTATTTTAGAAGTTGGTTAGACCCAACTTCTTTGAAAAATAAGTGCTTCTAGGGGGTGAGTAGTGTTTGAAAACACCCCCTTAATATCCACTTCTCGTTGTACTTTTATAGCAATCACATTTAACATATGTCCAACTATCCAACTATATATTATATGGTTGCATTCCAGACTATTAGGCCTCTGGGTCCATTTACAAATTTCTTGCTTTAATTCATTTTCATCGAATTTAACCATCTAAAATATATTTTCGGCACATAATCAAACAAATGATAGTACAAGAGCGTGCACTTTTCGAAACTTACCATTAACATCAATAAAACAGAAGCCATATTTACGATGGACATTTTCTAAATCCAACAAAAAATAGGAAATAAAATTGTACACATTTCAAGTGTAATTGACATCAATCAAACAGGAGCTAGACTTTCACCAAACAGATGAACATTTCTTGAATCAAACTGCACTGAATCTTCCCTGTAAAATGGTTCATCTGTCAAATCAATGAGCTCCTCACAACACTTATCAACAAACCTATAAGCCATTATTTTACCAGGGACATGAGTCACCAAAGTGCTCGTCTCGCCATCATCTCCCCGTACGAAACTCAGTATACGAAACATGCCAGGAAGCCGACCAAATCCATCATGATACTTCAACAACCACCGAGAATAATCATCTTGCAATTCGTAAACTGCTATAGACTTGTCTCCAAGCTGTGAGACTATGATAAAGTGGTATAGACGGCCATTTGACTCTTGGAGTTGACAACGGCTAACTGCGCCTCCAGGACCACCACTACGCCAAGGAATCACCGTACGAGGCAAATTCCCAAGGCCATATTTGTCGGTATCAAAGTAGAGATGGGTACAAGGGTAATTTTCCCAGTGAATCACATTGTTCCAATGTACCCCAGAAGAGAAGTTGGCTTCCGTAATAGTTGTAGATTTCTCCTTCCACGTGCAGCTTTCCGACTCATAAACCTCAATTTGACAGAATCGCCCAACAACCGAAGGCAGCTTCATTGCAGCTCTAACACAAACAATCTTGTAATGAGATGATATTAAAGGATCAAAAGCTAAGTTAAGCCCCAATACATTAGTATATTTGCCAAAATTACTAAGCGAAATCTTTCTTGATTTCTTAGTGGTGGGATTGTAGACATAGCAACTCTTTTCGGGTTGATCAGATTGCAGCAACATCAGGCCGTTGCAAGAACTCAATATTTTGGGGTTAGGAATGGCGAAACTATAAGGTATGAGCTTGTGAGGATTGAGAATTGAGAATTGGATGAAAGTAAAAGAACTCTGAGGTATTTTGCACATTGAGAATGAGAGACGACTGGGATTTGGGGTGACAAAGAGCGTTGCGAAGGCAGAATTCATCTGTTGAGATAAGTGATAGCCAGTGTTTGCATACCGATTTGAATCTGACTAGTGATTTTGCAGGAAACCTTAGAAGGATTTCTGTCAACACGTCGTCGTTATAACGGACTATACTCATCATTTGTGCCTACTATCATCAAAATTACTACCAACGTTACAACTTCACCCCCTAAACATATATGCAAAGTGCAAACATACTATAGAAAAGGAATCAGAATGTCCAAATTTTGATAGTAGATGGAGCCATTATCAAGGATTAAATGGGTATAAGACAAGAGAGCATTGTTACCACCAATATGCAGCAAGTAAGTTAAAGCAAGGAACACAATTCATGGTAGCAAACAACAAGTATATAATCAAAACAAGGTAAAAATACATATTAAACAAAGGATGAGTTTTAAAATCTAAATATTCAATGTATGTAAGAGTAACAATGCCAATTCACAAAGTTACATAATTTTTATACCAACCAACAATGAGACACGTAAATTAACTCGAGAACAATCCAATTTGAACATCACGAACGGAACAGAATCATAATTTAACAATAAATCAGTAAATTTCTCGAAACAAACGGAAAGAATGAAACGGCAAAGGAGCCTAAATAAGAAGATCAATTAAGCAATATATCAGATGGAATCAGAGTGGAGCTAGAGTTTCGACAAACTGATGAACACGTAAAGGGGTACGACCAAATTCATGAAAGTAGTCCAAAGATAAATGTCCTCTCTGATCACCAAGAAGCTCACTGGAACTTTTATCTAGAAAATTGTACGCCACAATATTTCCATAGACATGAATCAGCAGAGTGCTCGTCTCCGTAATGAACCTCAACAGAGAAGGAAACCACCTTCCTGCACAACAACGAGGAGGAGTAAGAGTATGGTGGTACTTCAATGACCACAAAGAACGACAAGGGTCGTCTTTTTCCAGTTGCAACTCCCATATCGCCGCTGATTTGCGGTCAAACTGCACGGAAACGTAGTAGAGGCAGCCATTTGACACTTGTAGCATTTGGGAATGAGGTGTTCTTTGATGATTTGCAAGTGTGGGACGTGACAAAAAGGATAATGTATTCCTGTCAATGTCGAAACAACAAAGGGGTATACCGAAGATCATGTCGCTGAAGTATAGTGCAGTTGAACCAGAGTTCAATTCATAGCACTCCATGGAAATATCACTCGTAAACGCCTCCCTGGAAACGTTCCACAATCCACTCTCGGAGTCGAAAACCTCCGTCTGATATGTTGTCCTGTCAGGCTTCAAATCAGCCCGAACGCAAACAACCTTGTAATGAATGGATACTGAAGGATCGAATACTAAATGAATGAAGCTGCACGATGCGATCGTCGTTATGAGCTAGGGTTAGCTGTCTAGATTGCTTGGTGGCGGGATTGTAAACATGTAAATCCTCATATTTTGTGCAGTGATTGTATAGAAGCAGCAGGCCGTTGCAAGAGCTCAAGATCTTGGGGTAGTTAGGGCGGGTGATGCTAAAAGGTATCATCTTGGTGGGGTTTGCAGTATCAGTATCAGATGGATTGAAGTAAAGGAACTTGGAGTTATGTGAGGCGATGATGAAAGAGGGCGGCGGTTTGTGGGGGCGGAGAGTGTGGAGACGACGGAAATGAGGGAGAGCCACCGTTTGCATACCGATTTGAATCTGGTGACGGATTTTGCAGGCAGCCGGAGAAGAATTTCAGTGGAAGCATCGTCATCCAAGTAATCCGACGGACGAGCTTTTCCGTTCAACTTCATTTTTGATTGATGCAGCTAAAATCACGAGCTAGATTAGATGCTAAAAATCGAGAAATTAATTAATGAATTGTTCTTATGTAAACTAAAGTAAACACCGTCTAATGCAGAGATAAAATGTCAATTTATTCCATAGTTTTTATGTAATCCGTTTTTCTTTCAAAAAATTTGAACTATCCAATTTTGATCTTAAAACTATCTCAATTGCTCAATTTTAATCCTATTTTAACAAAAATACATAAAATTTTGTTATTTTTGATCATGTTAAATTTGAGAGTTTCCTCGTCCTAAAAAAAATTAACTATCCAATTTTGATTATATAATTTCAATTGCCCAATTTTAGTCCCATTTTAACATGAAAATATAAAATTTCGTCATTTCCAATCATGTTAAAATTGAGGGGTTCCATTTTTAAGCTCAAAGCTGACGTGTAAGCTAGCTATTAAACCAAAAAAAAAAAAATTCCTCAATTTAGGAAGATTTTTCTTGCTCTTTCATTTAAAAAAAAAAAAATTAAGTATTCATATCAGCTACGAGCTCGGAAACCGTCAATTCTAATCGGCGCTTGACTTGAACATTAACGAATAAGACACAATTTTGTGTTTTCCGACAAAAATGATAATTGAGATAGTTATGAAACTAAAATTGGATAGTTAAATTTTTTGGGATAAAAAAAAGAATTACAATAACATTATGAGATTAAAAAACTTTTTATCTCGTCCAAATGCAAGAGAAAAATAATCTCAATCAATATTCGTAAAAGCTGCATGCGCCACAAACCCTAAAATTGGAGATTAAATATATCAAGAAATTGCAAACTTAAATAGGAAAATAGAATAAACAGCAATAAAAAGTCTTACAAGAAATCTGTAAAACGATCTCGATCAGGCGCGCTTTCTATTGAAGTCAGTCCAAGAATTTCCCAAAGCTTTTCATTCCGACAAAGTATAGTGCGAACAAGCTTCACGATAAAACTGGTTAAGGAGCGTAATTTATATTACTAAAAATATTAATTATGATAACTGTGACTTTTTACAATAAAATGTATAAGTGAATGAGTGTGACCAGGGCCGGATCCACCATATATATATATAATTTCTTTTCTCTGGAATTGCTTGAGCTAATTCTGCTTTGCTCAAGGCCGATCAGCAGCCGTCACTTATTTATCCGTTCAAAAAATACATCAATAATCATCATATAGATTTTTTAGGTACCTTGCGTGAGACCGGTGAGATGGAGTGTCATACAAGTTTTGTCTATATTCTTTTGGCAAAAATCAGTTGAAATTAACAAATTTCGATTAAAATAAAAAAGAGAAGGAGAGCGTAACTCTACCAGAGATCTGAGTGAGAAAGAGTGCGGGTGGCGTGAGATCGGAGAGAGGTGGTCAGGTGGTGGATGGGAGGCGGAGGGCGACGGCGTGGAGGCGGCAGCCGCATGAAGAAACTGGAAATTGAAGGGACAGAGGGAAGATTTTGGATTTTTAACCGGCCTTTTTTTTTTTTTTTTAGGCCCAGCCCATTTATCTTTCTTTTTTGCTTTAACAATTTTTTGGTTGTCTTGGCTACTTGAAGTTGGATCCGGTTGGGGGCTGGATTCAATGAATTTAGTAGTGCCCCCTTCAATTTAAAGAAGCTTCTAAAAATTAGATTCAATGAATTTAAAGCTCCATTTGGATGGATGAATTTGAAATCCATGAATTTCATACACAAATCATCATTCTCCAATGGATCTACAAATACTTAGATTTGAGAAGCTGATTTAAAATAGATGGATTTCAAATCCTCATCAAAACCTAATCATTTGTGAAATCCCCCCATCTCTACCTCTTCCCCTTCTCCCCCTTCACTTTCTTCCATAAACTCTCATATTTAAGTATTTGTAAAATCATTGGAGAGTATGATTTATGTGTGAAATCCATGAATTTTCAAATCGTGCCTAAGTGTAATGATAACATCATCTTAATGCTATATATTTTAGTATCAATTTATTAGATTTTAAAATTTAAATAATTAATACTACTTAAGTCCCAAATTTATTACCCATTTACTTTTGACACAGGTTGTTTATTACTAGTATTTAAAGTAGGGGTGAAGGAAATACCGAAAATACCGGTATACCGCATTTACCGTACCGAAAAATATCGATTTTATTAAAATTTTCGGTATACCAAAATTTTCGGTACGGTATGAAAATATAAAAATTTCGGTATACCGAAAAATTTCCGGTATATCGAAAATATTTCCAATATACCGGTATATATTGAAATTTCGGTACGATATCAGTATGTAATATTGACATACCAAAAATTTTGGTATGCCGAAATTTAGGTACGACAACGGTATGACATTTTTCGATATCAAAAATTTTGGTACGGTAATGGTATGGCGAGAAATTTTTTGGTATGCCGTACAGTCCACCCTTAATTTAAAGTGATAAAACGGCTTTTGATTTAGGGTATTGTAATCTTTTTCTACTTTATTATTAAAGTATACTAGTATTTGAACCCGTGCGTTGCACGATTTTGATTGCACAACTAATTTATATTAATTTTTTTTAAGTATTCGTATTAAAATGTTTTTCAGTTAAAAAAGACGATATATCAATATAAACTATAAGATTGATAGATAGTGAAAAATTGAAGAATAAAATAGTGATTTTATAGGAGAAAAAATGAACCACACAATCAATGTTCGAAATATAAAAAGCTAAGAAAATATTATTTAAAAAAAAAAGGAAAAATATTATTATTTTTTTTGGGTATATCTAACCTATCATTAACTCCATTGCCCACGCAAATATACAATATCAGTTAGTCGATTCTCTCCTTTTCACACTTACATGATACCTTCAATCCGGCACCGAGTGCACTACATTCTTTGTATAGGTGCTCGTGTGTTAGGTTATGAAATATCCGCAC
>JBBCBC010000011.1:3521563-3907003 GCA_037126765.1 Stenogyne calaminthoides | reverse complement strand
AAGACTCAATTCTAACCAGCAGCGGCCTTTAGAAAAGCATATTGCTATATATTGTTGATATATTTATCCTTAACTAAAATTGAGAGATGATTAATTAATAAAGTAAAATTAATTTTTTTTTTTAAAAATTCTAAAATTAAAACAAGGGTAAAAATTGAAAGAAATTGTAAAAAAGGTTAAAAGGTCATTTGATATTGTATAACAAAAAAAAGGAAGCTAAAAGACAGTTTATTTGAGTAAAGGGAAGAAGTATTTAAAATTAAAAGACTCATAAATTATCAAAAACATTCTCATTTTAACTTTTAATTTATAACTTTTGACAAATTAATATAATAAAAAATAAATAAAATATTTCAAATTACTTATACCCGCCGCTTAAAATAGTTATAATTATTTATAATTAAGGGTTCGCTTGGTTGGAAGTAATGGAAGTAGGCAATGAGAATTAACTCGATTGATATTGCTTGGTAGGTTTGATACATTGATAATGAGAATAGAAGTAAACAATTGATTGTCCTCACCTACTCAATTCACCTCACATGATACTCATTGTTGATGTAGTAACCAACCAATAATAGTGCAATCGATAACCTTAATGATTGACCCCTCAATGATACTCATTATCATTACCATTCCCTAGTCATACCAAACGGACGTTGAATTCCCTTATTCTATTTTTTGTATTTCATTGGTGTTTTACTCTTTTAAATCTTAATTAACATATGAATTTAGGGTATGACGGTTTATTGAATATTTTTTATTATTCCACGAGTCATTCATTCATATTATGAAATACAAACACTATTTATAGGATAAATGATCTCATTCCCACCCTTATTGCGTCTTCAATTTCGCAATCCCTAACTAATTAATTTGCCGGAAGCGCATACCGAATTTCAAATTAAATGTACCGAATTTGACATACTCCAACTATAGTAATCACGACTTTTGACTCCAACTATAAATACCAATACTTCAATTTCAAATCACAAAACTATACATCAAATTAGCTTTCAAACTTTTGAAGCCATGGAAAACATCACAATAAGCATTTGCATAGCATTAGGTTTTACCTCCATAATAATCCTCTACAACTTCCTAACCCTAAAGAAAACACCACCACCCCCCCCCTCCTCCTCCTCCCCCACCGGGTCCCACCGGATACCCGATCCTCGGTTCCTTACCCGAAATGTTAAAAAACAAGCCAACATTCCGATGGATCCACAAAATAATACACCAACACGATACAGAAATCGCATGTATCCGCCTCGGCAACATCCATGTCATCGCCGTCTCATCCCCCGAGCTGGCACGTGAGTTTCTCAAAAAGCACGACGCCATTTTCGCTTCAAGGCCACACAGCATGACGGCCAGGATCACGAGCGACGGGTACTTATCAGCCGTCCTTTCACCGGGGGGCAACCAATGGAAGAAAATGCAGAGAATAGTGACCTCAGAAGTTCTTTCACCATCTCTGCATGCAAAGCTCCATCAGAAAAGACGCGAAGAAGCCGATCACCTTATTAGGTATGTATACAACCAATGCCAAAACACGAACACAAACGGAGCATTGAACGTGAGGGAAGCTGCACAGCATTACAGCGGCAACGTGATGAGGAAATCGGTGTTTGGTAAGAGGTTTTTCGGGAGAGGAATGGAAGATGGAGGCCCGGGAGATGAAGAGAGGCAACATTTGGACGGAATGTTCGGAACGCTTTTGTACCTGTACGGATTTTCCGTTGCGGATTATATGCCGTGGTTGGAGGTTTTTGATTTGGATGGGCATAAGAAGATTATTAATGATGCCACTGGGAGTGTGAGGAAATACCAAGATTTGGAAATTGATACGAGGGTGGAGATATGGCAACAAGGTGTTAGGAAAAAAAGATGATATTCTTGATGTTTTGATTAACCTCAAGAATTCTGAAAACAAACCCTTGTTGTCCGTTGAAGAGATCAAAGCACAAGTTACTGTAAGTTTCTTCAAATTAATTAATATATCAATACTTAGATTTTATGAGTTAATATCAAGAATTAAATTTCCTCCCGTGTTTAATTTTAATCCTGTATATTCTTATTTTTTTCAATTTTAGTATTTTTGGTATCAATTTTTGTTCTTTAAGACAAAAATTGGAAGAAAAAAACATTCAGAACTAAAATTGGACACAATAAAAAGATTTTAAAAAAATGACACTAAAAGGACCCAATTGAATAGACAAAACATAAAGGACCAAAATTTACGTCTTTTGGACCAAAATTGACATCAAAATAATCAAATTGAAAAACGACAAACTACAGTACGTACTTGAATTGATCATCACCTAAATTAATTATAGGATGATTCTTGATATTAAATCTAAATTTTATAAGGTCACGATACATAGGGAAGAAAAATGAGAAATTTGGGATGTCATTCAGTTTTTTTTTTTTTTTTTTTTTTTTGACGGGTCATTCAGTTTTTATTATTTTGGAGAAATATTGCCTATGATTTATTCGGATGCATATGATTATAAAGGTATCAAAAACGATTAACGGTTTTCTTAGTTATAAAAGTGATGATATATTTTTTATTTGTTGATGATAGGAGATAATGTTGGCCTCGATTGATAATCCATCAAATGCAGTAGAGTGGATTATTGCGGAGATGATCAATCGGCAATATATTTTTGATAGGGCTTGGGAAGAACTGGATCGAGTCGTAGGCAAACGTAGACTAGTTCAAGAATCAGATTTGTCTAAACTAAACTACATCAAGGCTTGTATAAAAGAGTCGTTTAGGTTGCATCCAGTAGCACCATTTAATCTCCCACACGTGTCGACTAAGGATACCGTTGTGGGTGGTTATTTTATCCCAAAAGGTAGCCACGTGTTGTTGAGTCGTCTTGGCCTAGGGCGGAACCCTAGGGTTTGGGACAACCCTCTCAAGTACGAACCCGAGCGCCACATCAAAGACGGGGGCTCGGAAGATGTTGTGCTCACGGATCATGAATTACAGATGTTGTCATTTAGTACTGAGAGACGAGGGTGTCCAGCCATCGTGCTTGGTTCGACAATTGCCATGACTCTTTTGGCTAGACTTATTCAAGGTTTTAGTTGGAAGGCACCACCTAATAAGCCTAAAATCGATTTGGTTGAGTCAGATGATAATCTTCTATTGAGGGAGCCATTGATTGCTCAAGCCATGCCACGGTTGGAACCACAAGTTTATTTGCAACTTGAGTAATACTATTGTTTATTTTTATTATTATTTATTTTCAAAGATCCTTCATTTAGCTTGGATGGTACCTTTAATTTTATTTGCATTAGACGTAGAATTAGCTTAAAAAGCTGTCAAAATTGAGCGATGAATGCGACCGAGTGTTTAAGTATTTAAGATGTGTTGATGTCATTTGTGTTATGGCTTTGTCTTTGTATTATGTATTGTTTGTATTAGTCAAACACTTTAACAACTTATAAATTATTTAGAATTATATCTTATAAGCTCTTAAATAAGTTATGAGATGTTAGAGATTATAAGATGTTTAAAATAAGCTTAATGAAATGGGCCTCAAATTGGATCTATTGGGCTTCTATTATTTTGCTGAATTGGACCGCCTAAAATGGGCCTCTGACTTTTGAAATAGACCTGCTATTCTTGAGCTTTAACTAAAATAAATGATGGGGTCTGCTCCTGGACTTCAAGTTCTGAAATTTAATTTTAAAAAATGGGCTCAAATTTGCTCGTTTCACTCTCGTTCTTAATTCCTGTTTCGATTTCATTGTTCATTTGAATTCATAGAAAATACTTCGTCCCGTTCAATCTAAATGACATTTTTCGACTCTTAAATTGATTTACTATTTAAATAATATTTTATATTTTTCAATATAAATTAATTACCTTTCTTTCAAATTTACCCTTAAAATCATTAAAAATAATTTAAATATTAATAGTCTTCACTCTTCACTGGCTTATGTATAATTCCAATTAAATTAATTAAGACTATAGTAACGAGCCAATAATTTTCTTAACATGTGAACACTGATCTAAAATGATATGTATTTCAAATTAAGTATTTTGCTTCTAAAAATACTCATTTTTTTCCTAAAACCAGCAAAACATTACATTTTCCTTTATTTAGCCAAAAATGAACATAAAAGCATCAAATTATATGAAACTTAAATAATAAATGTGCAGCAAGATTATGCAATTATCACCCAAATCAGTCATATATGTCACTTTATACATTGTGCTATTCTAATTGATGCGAGTGAGATCCATGTATGTTTAGTGTTCTTATAATCTAGGTCTTTTAGTATAACAATTTTGGTCAATTACATGGATGGAATCATTTGCTCTACTATGTATTCCACTATTTAGAATTCTAACATGTATATATGCATTTAATAAATAATTAAATATTTTAAAAATCATCCATTTATCATTAGAGTGGAATAGATAAGTGGTAGTTGTCAATGTCTTTTTGGTGTTAGTAGCTTGACCCCGCGATGATTACAAGCCTTTGTAATGTTCACTTTTTGGGAGTCAACATCAAACTTCAAAAAATATCACAAAAACATACAAATAACGTTCTAGATTTACCGGTTTTATCAATGCAACACAGCAGTGTAGTACCAAATTAATACCTATGTTTCTTGATATTATTTTTGGATTACAATAAAAATATAAGAGAATGTGTAGGCTCCTCATATGGTGTAAAAAGAGGTGTTTGGCAGTGCCTTGCACCCTAACATAAACAAAATCAGATTTACCTAGACCAGAGTACGGACATCACAAAATCCGGTGACAATAATATCCATCTTATGAGTTTTTATACTCTGAAACTCTATTGGGCAGTATCAAAAAGTGTTTTAAATACATGTTTGCAAACTCAATAATTGCTCCATAATCACTTCTTTTTTAAAAAAAAAGTTGTGTTTAACAATTTTATAATAAAACTTTTTAGAGTAAATAGGCACCAAGTGATGTATTAATTTGTTTTAATGTATTATATAGTACAATATCTTAAAGCCATATCATATGTATTATATGGTACAACATCTTAAAGCCATGGTGGTGACATGTAGCATAAAATATACCCTTCTTAGCACAACTTTCAGAATTTAGAACAAATGAAAAAAAGAAGCCCCATGAACTTTCCAAGTTAGGTATAGTAATCAGGCACAGTTTGCTGTAAGTTTACTAATGTACAATCTTCATTGAGTTTTTATTTAATATATTACTGTCTACAGAAAGACACAATTCCACGTCTTAAAAAGTAAAAACTATCAACAGTAAATGAAATTCCTGATCAACAAAGCAAGTTAATTCATCTAACAATCCAAGTTTGAACTATAGAAGTTAATTTATCTGAGATAATAGTACAACATGACACGGTCACACCTCATTTCTTTCCTTGCCGATCATACGAGCTGCACTCTTGGATAGTAGCAGGTATTTCATTTCTCTGTAAACCTTGAGTTCTTCAAGGGCATCGGATGTCTTGCGAGGCTTAAAAAACTCAGACGCGCCTCCAACTTCACCCTCGTGTCCAGTCTTTGAGAACTGTGAGTTGTAATAATCGGAATCTTGACGAAGAGGAGGAGCCGTTTTTAGCATGTGAACAAGGGCACCAACAGCGGCATCCTGTGACTTCTTTGTTGACGATGTTTGCGAACAAATTTCTGAACCATTTCTTCCATCAAGATTCGAACTGTATGGCAAACAGAGAAATAGTGTGAACAAAGATCCTTATATATTTATATCTATATATATAGGAAATAAATACCACAATAACGAGAAAGTGGATCATATCTCACCATTGCTTTTAATATAGATCTGCTCCCATTTATACGAGACGGAATCTCATTTACCATATTATATGGCCCATGGACATATGAGGCTTCAGCCAGTCATATTATAAAGTAAAGCATGACTCAAATAACAAAATGAAGCTCCATCTCACACAAGACTCCCTCTATATTTATAGCATGCATGTCTTTTTCCATATTTTTTTTAGTTCTTCCTTTTCCATTTTTAGATTGGTTAATTCTCTATTTTCCATACATCATGCTTGAACATCTAAATGTTTCTTAAGCCCATGTCAATACCATCTCAAGCCTTTTTGTTTTTCTCTTTTCAATTTTCACATCTATTGGTGCTACCTACACTTTCTATTGCATTCATCTCGGTGATCTCATTTCTGCTACTCTGATTTTTTTCTATTTATGCCCATTGTCGCTACTCTCATTTCAACAATGACCGATAATATCAGTTCCTTATTGTTTCATCTCCAGTAATAAGGAAACACACAAGTATTATATCCTTAGAATATTAGAGTCAAAGATCAAATACATCTCCACAGAGAGGTAATTTTCTTTATTAGATTATCTATCACCTGTATTTTGCCAATCGAATTGAAGGGCATTCATAATAAATGTCCTTATCTTTAACTACAAAGTCAACTTATGGATATATTATACTCCATATTTCTGGTTTGGGGGTTGAGATTATCGTTATGTAAAGAACTGCAGAACCCCAAAGATTGACGAAATAAAGAGGATAGAGGGCAGACATAATACAAAAAGTGAGGTCTTGTTGAGTTCATAAAAGAAAGAATATCTAAGGCTTTAATGGAAATTGATATTATTAAATATCAAGAAAAGAGGGAAATGCTAGAGATGCATTGTTTTGGTCATCAAATATGATTTTATGGCACAGAAGATCTGTATGATGTATTACTCTTTCAGCATCAAATAAAAACAAAATTAGCATATATCACACTATAGTATCTTAAAAGCAAGAAATCAACATTAACAATACGACAAATCTAATACGTAAGATAATGAGTTTGGTAATAATTACACCAATAAAGTTATGCAGAGCCCTACTTAAAATTAGGAGCTTCATATTTTAACCATACGACTCAGAAAATGCCACAGCTTGTTATTTAGCACTCATAAGCATAATAAGGTTTAACGTACATGTAAAGTGGGAAAATGGTTAATACCTTGTTTGGCTATCAAGTGGTTCATCATCCACAATAAATGGATAATCACAATCTCCAATGTCGTCCTGGAAAGACAACCGGCTGGAGCTCCTCGAGAATCCAACACGTGGTGAACTACTTGACGACAGCAAACTCGAAAACCGGCCAGAATCCTCTTTTGAATCTCGAGCCACCTACGAAATATCAACAGTTGTAAAATAAACATTACACATAAAGAACAAACAGCGGCAAGTAGTACTTCCTCTCTTCCTAATTATCTATCTGATTCTATCCAAAATGATGTTCCTAGTTATTTGTCCCTTAGCAAATATCAACAAAATGTTACCCTTACTAACCATCTTCCGGCAAGGGTATAATAGTCTTTTGATATCCTAATTAATGAGAAATTGGTTTCCGTGAATAGATAAAATCAGACAGATAATTAGGAATGGAGAGAATAATCATTAACGTCATGGATAAAGAGCTACCTTTTGACCAACATTTATCGGAGTTGTACTCAATTCTCCAGTTCTTGTCGAATCTAGTCGTCTCACAGACCGTATCCCGGGCGAGGATTCATGGGACGAAGGATCATACTTTGTGTGTCGAGGAGAAAGAGGCGGAAGAGAATTCCGACTTGGATCAGACATATTAGGCGAAAGGTACTTAGGACTTCTCCCCATCATAGGATGAGGAATACTCATCGGAGCCGTTTCCAAATACCGATGACCCTGAACGGGGGGAGACGGAGAAGGAGACGACGAGAACGGAGGCGAGAGTAAATCATCAGACGTCGTTCTCTGACAAAACCCAAACCTTTGGTTTTGATTCCTAAGGATGTGTGTGTCAGTTGGAGAAGGCGAATACTCATATGGTGACCGATATAAAGGTGGAGATGCACCAAATGGCTGGCTCTGTGGGGACGAGGCCTCCCTTTGGAGACCACCCGTCCAGCTGTGAGGTCGTTGGAATGGCGACGAAGGAGATGATTGCCTCCCTCTAAGGAAGGATGTCGAACGACCCTTGTCAGATGATGGAAATGCCCTCATAGGCTCAGTAAGAGGGCTACCTACATAATCGGTAATAATCTCTAGAGGATGAGATACAAAAGCATCGAGAATGAGATCAGATAAATCTTCACGATACGTCACAGATACAGAAAGACGGCCTTTTTCAGCATCTATAGGTACAAAACTATAGCTCTTCATGGACCCTTCTTCTGTTCTAGAAAACGGAGCACCATAAGAGCTGATTTTGTAATTGATTTCGAAATCACAGTTCTGGTTATAAGAAAGCTTTTTGCGATAGGCCTTATATGCTGGAAGCAGCCTCAGCATTGAATAAACAGACCGTAGTAATATGATCGATTTCTTGTACGTTTTCTTGTAAGAAGCATCGCCAATTTGAGGAGATACAGGCCTTTGATGCTCATACTGTACTACCCACCTCTCTATTACAGTCTCAGTCGACATGTCTGAAGCCAAAGAAGCATGTTCAGACCGAGATTCATGAACGAGTATGATATCGATTATCATGGGCTCCAACAAGTTTCTGTTCCAAAAACTCAAGCTATCCATGGCTGCAGGACGATCCCCTAGTACTAAATTGAACCATTTATCGCTCTTTTTTATTTCTCCACCTCGACTAGAAGGCCGGTTTATAGGGACCCTTGAATCCAATATAATGTGCAAGCTCTTTAAAAGAAACTGATTAAGGATTTGCTCAGATCTTCCATGTTCTCCATGAGGATAACTATGCAAATCCATTCTTTTATTTGAACCTAATTTCAAGTCCCTACCATCAACTTGAATTTGCAGCTACTATTGATTCAATTTATTTCCAAATTTGACAAGTCAATAGTTCAATACAAACATCTAATTGTACAGTGTGTTTTTTCTTTTATTTTTCTAAAAGCAAGATCCTTCATGCAATCCCCTATATCTTTTATTTACACCTGAAAATTTACCCAAAAATAAAATAAATAAACCATATAATTGCACATAAAAGGAAATTGAAAGAAAGGAACAGCTGTTTATTATTCTAATCAATAATCATTCAGCTAAAATTGCTGCATTATGCAGTTCTTCACTCATGCAGCTGAAAAAACATCAGAATTTAAAAATATTTAAAGCACGAAAAGGTGTCCAGATTCAAAATTCAAAATCCTGGCATGCCAAAAAATCAATTCAGAAAAAATTAAAATTTTACAGAACAGATCAAGGATCTCGATTAATAAGAGCTCATTACTGTATACAATCACAATTTCAAGTAGAACCAACTTATTAAACATAAAAAAGAAAAGGAAAAACTCCGATAACTAAAAATGGCAGCAATTCACGATTCAGCAATTAAAAATGGCGACTCTGAGATGACGAACTGAGAATGATTTGTTCAAATAAATTCAACTTACTTGATAGAACATGATTTCCTGAGAGATGCAGCCTTGGATCAAAAATGGCGGAGAATTTAGAGAGAAATAACGGGATGAGAGAGAGAGATTGCGTAGACTGTTTGGAGTGACAGAGCGAGAGACGGCCTGCTTTTATAACTTTTTTTATTATAGAAACACCAATTAATCATTTTCCTTTTTTTTAAATACTAATTGTATTAGTTATATTAGGAAAATAATTAAGAATATATTCGTTTAGTCAAAACTATTATTGGGTAAAATATTCAAAAATTCGAAATGAATATCCGTACTTCCGTAGTATATCCAATGCAATATTAGCCATTAATATATTCCTAGATTACATGTGAATTAGAATTCATGTAAAAGAGAATTTTACAAATGTGACGGAGAAATATCACGTGAAGTGAATTCAATTTTACTAATGTATTTACCTTATATGAGAAATCTAATATGACAAAAATCTCACCATAGACTCCTTAATCTAATATTATTTTAATTATTCATAACCTGATTTATGTCTCTTTCTGTGTAAAATTTTATAAATTTTGATTAATTGTCAAAGCATCTATTATATAATAAAGTGTGTCTCACAATAAAATCTTAATTACTCACTTATTCATAACTTCATTTATCTTTTTCTTTCTAATAAATTCTTAAATTTTGATCCGTCTAAGTATTGATTTTATAAGAAATTGTCTTTCATAATAAATCTACAATATTTACTCAACAAAAATATATTTATTGTGTACAATAGTGATATAACAAAATTAATATTGATTTTCATATTGTTGTGTATGATTATATATATTAATTCCGTTGGGTCACAATAGCTTTTAAAATAAACATTTCTGCACTCTTCAATAGAAGTTGAAAACACATCTTAAGCTTCGTAATTTATATATATTTAACATTTTTTTTATTGATGAATCGAATATATATATATATATGTTGGACATTTGTTGAGTAAGCTATTTTCTATCCTCGAATATTATCTTCATATTGATTCCATGACGTGAAGTTATTGAAGTCAAAGGTCAGGTGTTTGTAAAATGATGAGTTGTTAGAAACTTAGTTATCATGAATTTCATTTTTTTATTATTTCCTTAATTGAATCTTAGCCATCAAAATGAGTGGATTAGGGAAAGTGGGACGATGCTAATCAAATATAGTAAAATGTGGAGGGGATATTTTATGTAAAGCCTAATGATGTAACGAGAGGCGATACGTAATTTAATTTTATATAATTTGAAATCTGACGCTTTTAAACATTTTAAAAAGATGGGTGTTAATTTATGCTAGTTTGTGATCCGTCTCGTTCGATTTTTTATCTTTTTTATATGCCATAAAGCAAAAATTGAAAAATATTTCTCAACAAAATTTATTCAGTAATCTTATAAAATAATTCATATAAAAAATTCAAAATAATATTTTATTACATTATTACATTCACCATTACACTATACGTTTATGTCTAAATTTATAGATACTGGATATACTGCACCTAGAATATTCAACGAATAGTTAATAAATTTATTGTTAGTGTTGATGGACCCCATATCTTAAACTAATGATATGGATAAACATAAACATGAACCTATTAATCTACAAAAGTAAGATCACAAATCTCATCCATTAGTCCTAACTAGTTTTTGTCATTTAATCTTAATGGGCTTATTGTGTGAAGCTTTGGGTCAATATCAAATATTTATTGTTTTCTTAACTTATGGGCCGACTTAATAGATGGAGATATATTGAAATTTTAAAGTGGTTTATTGGGCTTTGTAATTGCATGATTCATCAACTTCAAGGCCTTATCATTTCTTTTGTTCTTGCAGGTGTTTTTTTTTTTATGAATATAAATGAGATTGTTTTTCAACATGATTTGAGTTGATTTAAATTTTTTAATAATTTGGTATAATTTAATTTTTTTTTTCAAATAAATTTGTGAGACCGCCCTACATAACTTTTGTGATAAAAAATTTCACCCATTTATATAATTTTTATAATCTTCTTCAAAGTTCAGTCTAGATGGAACCAATAATTAACCATAAATTTGAATTAATGGAATAGAAAATGATTGGACTTTACGAATCATCTATACGAAAGCAAGTCAAATATTAATCTTTTTTTTTTACTAGAATTACGAATTGCACATGTACATGATATCAATAGCTTACAGACAAACTTTGAATCTCCAAACTTTATTGTGTCTTTTAATTATCTTTAATTAGTAAGTTTGAAGTTGAATAGTTTCAAACCTAGATTTTTTGAAGCTTCCATAAGGAGTATATTTTCTTAAAGAAGAAGCTATAGCCATTTAATTCAATTGATAAAGTCAAGTTCACATTAATGAAAACAGGCTACAATGTGCATAGAATTAGATTTGGTTGAATAAAAGTATACATATTGACGAAGAACATTAAAATAGTAGACGGAACGTACAAGTCTTATAACTGAAGTATTAGAAAAAATTTATGCGTGTACCTAAAAGATTCTACCTGCGACGATCTAGGCACGAAAACTAAGAAATTTTTATTTTTTTTGTTTTTCTTAATTAAAGTTTTAGTAAATATATTTTAGTCAAATAAACTTTAAATTATTTGAATTATGAAAAGTAATGACATCGAGTGTAAAAAAGTGTATATTTTGAGAGTAAAATTTCTTTATTTGGGTTGAGAACTAACGTGGGACAAACTAAAAAAGAAAATATGAAAATTGATTTGGGACGGAAGGAGTATAATCCAATTATTTTTCCTTTCTCTTTTTTTTTTTTGGCCTCAAATTATAGTTCACTTTTATTTTCGATGACATACTATAATCTAAAAGTTTCATATTCAATGTATATTGTAGTACACTTTTTTCATTTTGATATTCAATAAATAAATGTATAATATAATTGTATAATATCCAAAATTTTATAGTAATTGATATTTTATTGATATGTGTGGTAAATAAAAATGAATTATCTTTTTGAAATGGATGAAGTAGTATTATCTATTCTTTCTAAAAAAATCAACATTATCTTTAAAGTTTTCGATATACCCTTACTTAGTAAATGACAAAATGAAAAAATTATATTGATATATTAAATATAGACATTTTAAATCAAGTATATCCTTCTTAAAAAAAAAAAAAGTAAACTATAATTTGAGTAAAAAAAAAAGTGGACTGTCTTTAATTATTAGTTCAAAGGAAAACTTTAGCCATTTAAATGCTCATCTATCTCAAAAAGAGAATTCACTTTTATTTTTTACACAAAACAATAAATCATCATCTTTTTGTGTTTAAAATTATGAATTTTACTTATAAAGTTTATGATATACTTGAAAGAATTTCATCTCATCTAAAAGTCCGAACTTATAAAAAGATGTAGAATTAGTGTGTTTATTTAATTTTTCTAACGCTCCTCTTCATTCATGTGGAATTAATTTTTTTATTTAATTTTCCTAACACTCCCCCTCACTCGTGTAAAATTTTTTATGGGAGGAGACCCATCGAATGAACAATTTAATATGAGTGGAGTTGTTTTCAGGGAATTAAACCCAAAATATGGGCGTAAGATTGAAGGATTTGACGCCATGAAAAAAAAATTTCTCATTTAAAAGTTCGAACTTATAAAAATGTGAAATTAATTCATTTATTTAATTTTCTAACATGCACTTCTATTAATAATAAATAATAAAAATGTCGCATTGTGAAATAGGAGCATTTTAGACGAAGTATATCTTTTTAAGACGAAAGTGACTATAATTTAAGAGGGGCAATTATATATCAAACTTGAAACATATATATATCCCCAAGCTAGCAAACACTTTATAACAATTTCTTAATTTCTCTCTTTTATCAAAGACATGGATTTAACAAAAAACACATATCCATCTACCCAACCACCGCAAGCGGCGGCGGCGGCGGCGCCACCACCGGAGGATCAAGAAATGCTGCAAAAGAGGAACGAAGAGCTGGAAAAAGAGTTGAAGCATAGCCACGAAAGGTGGGAGAAAATGAAGAAAGAAATGCACATCACGTTGGAGCGGCTGCGGGTGGCGGAGGAGGCGGCGGAGCAGCTGCGCCGGCAGCTGGCGGCGACGGACACGGAGGCGGCGGAAAATGCAAGGGAATATAGAGCATATGTCACCTCACTAATGGAACAAATTTCTCAAGCACAAGATTAATTAATTCTACAAGAAAATGATCATCATCATCTCCATTTTTATTGGATTTGGGTATATGTTTATTTTATTTTTTTAAGGTTTTCGAAATTTAAATTTATTTGGAATGATTGTGTAATACGTAAAGGTTGAGTCGAATTCATCACGTTTGGATTGGATTCATAGTAAATACGTGTTAGGTGAAACTTTATGGACTAATTAAATTTGTTCACATTAAGAAAAATATATAAGTGAATTAATTACACGTCTCGTTTAGATGAGACTAATTTTTATTTTATTTTTTTTGTGAGGAAGAGATGAGACTAATTTTTGTTTGAGTGAATGATCAGTGCTCGAAATGCCACTCATTTAAATTAGTGTAGTTTTATTTCTTTATTAATATAAACAATCACCAATCTCCTTTTTTTATTAATTGATGAATTATGATCTTCTCGTCTATAAATGCATAATAAAAAAAAAGGATTAAAAAAATATATATCAAAGCAAACAAATTCAAATGAAGGATCTATGGATTTTTAACTCCATAATTATTTTCAAACTGTACAACTTCAATTATAGATGTTCACTACCTAATAAGAGTGAGAGTACAAGAATAATTATCTATCTAGCACTTAAATAATGTCAATTGGCTCAATTCACATCAAATCAAATGAAGGATTAATCTTGGATTTAACTCCGCAATATATGTCATTTATATGATTTTAATTTTATTTTGTTGTCCAGTCAAGGCCAAGCAAATTCAGCCCAACCCTTCGTGGGTCCGTTTAATTATGTAGACATATGAAAAGTCAAATCCAAATAAATCTCATAATTCCAAACTCTATTTTTTGGGGTTTGAAATAAACAACTCGCTCAATCGTTAAAACACAAACTAAACAGTGAATGAATCATCTAAAACAGGAGGGAGGGTGTATATTATGAGTAGGGGTGAAGGAAATAACGAAAATACCGGTGTATCGCACTTACCATACCAAAAAATATCGATTTTATCGAAATTTTTGGTATACCGAAATTTTCAGTAAGGTACCATAGCTTACCGAAAATTTCAGTACGATAACGGTTTAAAAATATAGAAAATTTTGGTATACCAAAATATCGAAATATTTCGGTATACCGAAAAAATTTCCGGTATACCGAAATAATTTCGGGTATACCGAAATAATTTCGGGTATACCGAAAATATTTTTGTATTTCGGAATATACCGAAATATCGGTACGGTATGTAATATTGACATACCGAAAATTTTGGTATGTCAAAATTTTGGTATACCGAATTTTCGGTACGAGAACAGTATGATAATTTTTTGTATCGAAAATTTTGGTACGATGGTATAAAGAGAAAATTTTCGATATGTTGTACCGTCCAATTCTAATTATGATCATGTTGCGTTGAAAGATGAAATGTACACGTTATCTAAAAAAAAGTGGATCTTGTAAACGCATTCGATGACGTCAACCTAAGAAACTAGCCGCGTCGGTCCGAAATCAAAAATACATTACAACACTATCCTTTCGTCTTTTCAATACTTATTTGTATGTCATGTAATCAAAAAAGTAATCAAAAATTGAGTCTTTATAATTATGCTATAAGTATTACGAAAAGTACTCTCTCGGTCTCGTATAAATTTACACACTAATTTGGGCACTTAAAATAAAAATATTGAATGTGGATCTTAAAAACAAAATAGCAAATATGTTGTAAACTCGAATTCATAATGAACTACATTATTGTTATATTTATATACTATCATAATAAATACACATAATATTGATAATTAACTTTATCACTGCATGAACATAATAAATACACACGTGACATTGATGCTTAAAAAAAAATTAATTGTGAATTTAAATTAACACAAATTTTTGTCAAAACAAAAATAGCTTAATTTACGGTGCTCTACACGCACAAAAGAATTTGTCCTTAAATAGATATTTTATAAATCTGGAGGGTAACTTTGGAATTACACATTTTAGAATATCCTAGTACTGCCAGTACACCATCAAAAGTATCAAACAAACAGGTCACAAAATCCAATTTTGACAATTTCACACCTCACAAATTGGAGGCCTCAAATCAAAACCAACAGAATATCAAATACATTGAACCTGGACACCCCCAATTCAGCGCCTATAAAACCAATCCCCCCTTCACTCTACAAACAACAACAATTACTCGAATTCACCACACATTTTCCATTTCATTACCTCTCAATTAACCAATGGCGCCTGCAATCGCGATTCCGTCCGCCGCGGCGCCGCCGCAGAAGAAGGGCGGCGAGGAGGCGCTGCGGCGGCGGAACGAGGAATTGGAGATTGAGCTGAGGAAGAGCCTGGAGAGAGAGGAGAGAATGAAGGAGGAGCTTACGAGGACGCGGCGGCGGCTGAGGGTGGCGGAGGAGGCGGAGGAGCGGTTGTGCTGCCAGCTCGGCGAGCTCGAGGCGGAGGCGGTGGATCAGGCCCGGGAATACAGGTCCCGAATGATGGAAATGATGGAACAGATTTCGAGCGTTAAGCTGCTTCAGGAGAAATCCCCTTTTTCTAGCAGCATTTCTCTGTGACGGTTTTTTTTATTTTTTTTTTTTTTTTTTTTTTTTTTTAGATAAGACGTCAAAATTTTGGTTTTGTCCTCCAGAGTTGGATGTAAAATAGATAGAGATTTTTGTAATTTTGATGTATGACAAATGTTGTAAAATTTTTGCCCTTCTGTAATTTCAAGTTTTAATTATTTTGTTGAAGAATGAATAAGGATTCTTCGAATTTGTTTGCTAAGTTATGAAACTTGTAATGACATACATTTTGACTCAATTTAAAGTTTAAACATAAACTGCCCTCATGGATGGATATATTTTCATTCGTTCATTTTTTTTCACAACATCGCTTATTTTTAAATATTTAATTATTTAATTATGTATAACAAGGGTTCATCAAGCATTCATTTGTCCGTCCCACCACTTCTCTTTTATCCACTTTTCTACCAAAAGAAATTTATTTGTTTTATTCATATATTTGGAAGAAGCTCTTATACTATTCTGTTGCTATATAAGTGCACTGCCAACCATATATTTTTGAAAATAATAAGCATACTCACCTTTAATTGCCTATTTTAAGAAAAAAAATCCATTCCATTTTTTTCCCGACGCCCTTCCCACACTATTCTGTCTCCATATGGATTCAAGACCTGACAATGAGGTGGCTTTAAACCCAAATCAGAATTAAATTGTCTCCATATGGATTAAAGAACCATCGTAGAAGTTAGAACCTGACAATGTCTATATATTTGGTATTTATTTTTATTATTTTAATAGACATTAAATCCATTTAAATTCAAGCCCATCTAGTATGACAATGAGGTGGAATTTTTAAAAACCCAAATCAGAATTAAATTAATCTCACATGTGGGTGGGTCGTGCTTTAGATATAATTTGCCCAGCGAACCATCGTACAAGTTAGAACCTACAATGTATGTATATATTTGCGTATTTATTTTTATTATTTTAATAGACATTAAATGCTATTTTAAATTATATACTTTAAATTGAATCATTTGGTATCAAAATAAATATTATTTTATAAAAGAAATTATAATTTTTTTAAATTTAAAAATATTGAATGATGGGGCTGGGCTAGGAGCGGGTTTTGACCTGGCATTCCAAGGTAGAAAATTTTCCTGGCAAATTGGGTCTGGGATAGACCAAACTATGTCAGACCCGCCTAAATTACCATTCCTACCCGGCTCTTACAATTCCCGCAATTTATTCGAGACACAAGAATAGAAAATCAAGGTCTTTTCGACTACCGTGATTGACAACAATTCTTGTGGAGGGGGATATTGTGGAGTTCTCATAATTACAGTTGAAATAAGATGAAAATAGGTAGTTTATCTAACAAAAACAAATATCCACGCTCAAACCTGAAAGTTGAAAATATGTACATTTTCTCTCTGTTGTAGTTGTATTTTCTAATTCTAATATATATTATTCCCTATACTTAAAAAAAAAATTGCCTATAATATATTTTTGGTATTTTGGAAAATAAATTTTAATCTTTTATTTAAAAAAAATTATAATATATTTGGAGCAAAATGATAATATAAACAAAAAAATATTGCAAATGATTAGAAAAAGGGAACACAAAAGGTAAAAGCTAGCCCTGGTTTTGACCTGTAAACATTAAAGGGGAGAGGTAGAGCATAAAAATTCCTAGGAAAATAATATTATTACTAAAACAACCCTTTTTGAGCTCATATTAAGAGTGTGTCTTATATGCATCCAGGTGCACTGTACATTCATATTACATTTTAAAATAATGCAACTAGTTATATTGAAAGATATAATTTATTTACACTGAACAATGCAATTATATTTCTCTATATAGTTGCACAATTCAGTGTAAATAAATTTTCAATATAACAAGTTGGATGATTCTTAAATGCACTACCAAAGCATGGTGCACCTGGATACATACAAAACTTAACACTAAATAGTTGGTATGCTGTGAAACTTGTTCACCGTGAAACTGTTTTTTTTTAACATACGCACTCTTTAGTTATAAGTCACACCCTTCAGTTATCACTACAACACTCTTAGTTATAATATAAGTCACCCTTCATTTTTATGAATAATACTCTTTATAGTAAAACGTCACACCCTTTACAATAAAAAGTCGCACTCTTTAGTAATATAAGTCACACTCCTTAACCAGTTTCACCGTGAAACTTGTTCACACTATATTATGAATTTAAGAATCTATTATCAGATCAAAAAAGTGTTTTTATCCTTTTTCAGGGCCACATTTATCAAGCTATTATTTCTCAATCATCAAAATTACTTAAATATCATCACCATACTAAAGGAAACCACATTTCAATGAAAAATCTTGAACATAGGTATGTATAACATAACATTCGACAACACAAAATTGTCTGTCTTTTCGTGTTCCAAACAAGATTTACTACTCTCTAGCAACTGAATTGTACCTTAGTGAGTAGTCATCGCACAAATGTGCATCAACGACGAACTTTTCGCTTATCTTTGAACTCCGAGTTTCTACAGACATTAGAGTGAAGTACAATGTCAACATTTTACATAATCAACAACATTGTTCTTAGGGTGTGTTTCCAAACTCTATTCATAGCTTCTAAAATCACTTTATTTTTCAAAAGTTGTGAAGAGTAGCTTTTAAAAAAAAAGTGATTCTACTCTGATATGTAAAGTTTGCAAACACCACCTTAGAATTAAGCATGGTACTTACCTCTCTATGTGATCAAGAATGAGCAACCTAGGGCCAGGAGGTATTTTCACGTCTCTGAGAGCGCTGAAATTTTAAACAGGGACAGTTTTAGAAACGGAAGAATCCAACTTCTATCATTAGACCATTTCCATGATACTTTAGGACATGCACCTGTCAGTTAGCAAAGGTAAAGTGTTGTCTGTCAACATGCCACTCTTAAAGTTCCTCTCATAGTTCTGCAGGCCAAGGTTGTTCAACATCGATCTTGTCCTGTCATAGAGCACGTCTTGAGCTGGTGGTTGTGAAAACTTTTGTCCCAACTGCATCAAGGAAACGTTTTCATGACAAGCAGTACTTTAAACAGAATAATCAGAAATTCAGTAAGTGAAGAGTTAAAAGACAAGCATTCCATAGTAAATTGCATCTATTCATGGGTCCAAATTTGTAGTCGACAAACTGGCTGTAGAACCAACTGATCAGGGCGGCAGGGCGGAGCCAGAACTCTTCAATAAGCGGGGCCAAGCAATAAATAAAAAACGAGTTGAACACTAGTATTAGTATATATATACGACAATAAAATTATATATTCATTATTAAAAATCAATACATAACTATGTCTTTTCTATTAAAACTTAGAACGCATCTTCCATGATCAATGTATGTTTAAAATACAATGTACTGCAGTAGAGCAGAAAGAAAAACGTAAATTGAATGAAAATTTCAAAATCAATCTTCGAAAAAATCACTTTCAAGATTTTTAAGATTCCTCATTCCATACATATCACAACACGTTGATATTCCTTCTCTGTTATTGTGAATTTGTAATCATTCACACGTATACTATTTTTAAGGGGGGGAGGGCCACCCTCACACAAAGGGTGGCCCTGCCACTGCGACTCATAATGTTAAGCACCAAACTTGCATACTATAGAGAGGGTTTAGCAGTAAATACAAATGTTTACAGACAAGTTCGATAGGATGCAAGACAAATTACCTGGAAAATTCCACCTTGAACAAGTGCAAAGAATAGACCAGATGTAACAGCATTTGCTGCCAGATTCGGTCCACCCATACCACTTACTAACGAAAATGCTGCCCCAGAACCAAAAGCTGCAACCATGCTGCAACAACCAATACCAAGCAATTAGCATTAACAGCGGTGGAGAGCAAAGACAGGCATTAGGGTATGACAGATGACAACATATCAAAGATAACTTGTTTATATCCTGCTCACATTTGGGAGTTTTTGCAACAAAAAAAAGTGCCGTTGAACAAGTGATCTAATTTAAAGATGGCTTAAGAGTAAAACAGGAAGGAATCTATATGTATAACGCCACAAAAAATATTGGAACAATTTTCTCAACCCGGTGTTGAAGTAGATCAAAGTCCTCAAGCGATGAAAATGACCATCATTGATAAATAAATGGACAGCTGAAGGAATTATCCCCACTTTGCTATTACTATTTTTATTTTTGAATTTATTGAAAAGATTAGGTACCTCAAAAAACATTTATGTAGGGTTAATATAAATTCTTATGTTTTAGGATGATTTTTTTAAGCACCATCCCATGTTAATTATCAAAAAACTGAATACTCAAGGCGATTATGGACATGCATTCTGGGATAGGTTAGAGGAAGCTTAAACAAATGATTGCAGGTCAATCAGCGATTCAGCAGTCACAATTGCTAAACTTATAAGCAAATAAACAAGTTAGAGTCAATTAAACACATTATCATAGTACCACGATAAAATGATTGGAAAATATCTCATTTCAAGAACATAGAGAAGACAGGAAAAGAGCATATATAATTTCCAAAATGTTGGTTGATCACACAGCATGGAGTGGATAGCTTGAAAACTTAGCCTAGGAATCAAAATTAATATTATATCATTCATCTTTCCTGTTGTAGATTCTATAAAATATAGAAACAAATATGTAAGGTTAGCATAGTTTGGTAAAGAACCTGGTTTGGACATCTTCCTTGCCTCTCAATCTTTTCATGACACAAGAAATACCAGCATTGACACCAGTCATCACAGCAAAATTGCGCGCTTGTATCAATGGACCTCCAGAAAGAGCCTATATAATTAAGAATAAATCTTCATTACTCGTTTCATAAGTACACACCAACTCATCAAGTATCAATAATCACAAATGTTTGCTAAATCATAACTATAATCAAAAAAAACCTGCCACAACATAACTATAATCAGAAAAACCTGCCACAACATAACTATAATCAGAAAAACCTGCCACAGCATAACTTTAATTAAAAATAACTGAAAGAATTTCATCTCATTTAAATGTTCAAACTTGTAAAGAGGTGTGAAATTAATTAGTTTATTTAATTTCCCTAACACCCCCCCACACTCGTGTGCTTAATTCTCTTACTCCACTCCCCCCACTCGTGTGCCTAATTCTCCTCCTCCCATCGAGTAGACAATTTAATATGGGTGGAGTTGATTTTAGTGGGAATCAAACCCAGGACATACCATGAAATAATTCCATCTCATCTAAAAGTTAAAACTTGTAGAGATGTGTGAAATTAAATAGTTTATTTAATTTCCCCAACAATAACCAAATTTCATAACACTAATCCATTTACATATTATACCAAAATTTAGAAAAAAAAATCCAATTCACAAGTAATTCAATTCAGCCAAAAGACCTAATCTAATCCAGCACAAGCAAATACTTACACATAAACAATCAAATAAGTGAATTAACAACAGATAACAAAAGTCCCCAAATAAATCAATTAAGTGGACCTGAGCTTGTTTCAAGGACGCCATAGCTTCCGGGTTAAGGTTTCCAGCGTTGGGCGGCGGCGTAAGCAACGAGGAGCCATCACTGGTGAGCGTCCCCATGAAAGCACCAATAGCGGCGCCTTGGACGGCGCTGGTGGCGGTGACGACGGCGGCCTCCACCGGCAGCGACTGCTTAGCCAGCCACGTCTTGAACACAACCTCCACCTCCTTGAACTTGGCCTGCACCAGAGCAACTGGATTTTGCTGCCCTTGTCCCATCAAACCGCCGGCCTTCATCGGTACCTCCACCACCATGAATCCTGGCTTGCCTTCACCCATAATTTCCACTTAATTGTAACTTGTTTATCTGTTTTTGACTTTTAATCTGGCGTCAATGGCGGAAGGTGTTGCCGCAGATTGAAATTTTGTGGGAGGAGGTAATTGTGCAGGCGTAGAGAAGAGGAATTGGATAACAGTGTAGAGTACTTTATAGGCAAATTGCACTTTAACCCCTATATTGGAAAACCATTTTTGAGCTTGCAAAATATATTTTCTAATTGCCAATTTATAAGAGTAATGAAAAGTCTATAACAGGAGCACTACTTGCCAAATTATAAGATTAAATGTTTTTAAGTTGGGAAGCCCAGTTAATCGGCCCAAACTGATGTCAGATTGGATCGGCCCAGTGGCCCACGACAATCCCTTATCTGATAATTTTGTATACTCATGGAACAAAGTGCCAAATTAACTTTTTTTTCATTATTCATAAATATTGGAATGATTACTCATAAAAATAATAATCAAGTAACATGTTGAAAAATAGAAAGCATTACCTTTAAATCAGCGAAAAATATTTCAGTCTACTCTTTTTCATAATATAAAATTTATATAATTATATTTATAAATTAATATTATAATATTTATTTATTATACTATTACATTTATAAATTAAAATTATAACATTAAATGCTATATATATATTAATTTACAAAAATAATAATATCAGTTATTAATTTTATAGTATAAATAAATTTCATAAAAGAGTGGGTGTAAATCATCAAACACCAATTAGTTCACATTTTCTCTAATGACTATATATAGAAAATATAAAAAAATATCGAAGAACACTTGTGTGAAATGGTCTTACGAGGCATGACACAATGTGCTTTAACACTTTGAGAGAAATTAGTATTAATTTGTACTTAATTGTATCACATCTCAGATCATCTTATACGAGTTTTTGTAAAAAATATTTATGAAAGGTGTAACTGACATTCTTCAAACTTTACGGGGGTGAATATGTAAGTGCCCGCAAAATGGAGGGAAAATCCCAATTTTTCACAAGGGATTTCACATGCACCTTCCCCTTTTCACGCAGTACCTTTTGTCCCTTTTTTTGTTTAAATCAATTGGAAGGTGTTCTCCTTTTCTCCAGCACTAGGGTTTAACTGTTGCCTTCTTCAAATTTTTAGCTACAGCTTGAAATGAGCGACTCCAGAGAAGAATCGCCGGATTGGTTGCGCTCTTTCCAGGTGATTTTACCAGAATTAGGCAGCTTATTTTTCAGCTTGCAGTTAAATGCATTAGTTTCATCCTCTGTTCGTGATTTGTTCAATTTAGCAGCGCTACGAGATGATGATTTACTTTGCATTTTTTTAAGCATTTGGCGTTAATTTTGGGAATGTTTATTTGAATGTAACTCAGTTCTATAAGCGTGCAATTGAAGCTCAGTGAATTGATTATATCTTCACTTTGTCAAACTAGAAGTGCTTTTAATTTGTGTTGAGCTTCCGGTTAGTATTAATTAGGTTAATTAGACCGTGCTTAACCTCACTGATTAGTATTTCAAACTGCCACACGAATGCCAATGCAAAGATTGTAACGTCCGTGTGTGTGTGTTGACCCTCACTGTGCTGAATGTCCAGTTTTTTGCTATCCTATTGTTTTTTTTTTAAACAAAAAAATTGTTCTATGCGGTTATTGTTGTGTCCTGATGATAATTTTATTGGTTTGATAGCCGCCGACTGAATCTGCTGTAGATTTGTCATCTGGGTCGGAATCACCATTGGATCACAGTCCAGGGAGTGATGATGAGGATAATATAAAGCTCACTAAGTTATTCAAAAAGGAAACAGTACAGGTGTCGGATGTTAATGATAATGATGATGGAAGAGTGACTATAACTAAGAAGACTGTCAAAGGAAAGTCTCCCAATAAAGTGAAGCAGACTCCTGAGAGGAAGAGGAAGAATGAGGACAGTGAAAGAGGTGTCTGCTCTTTTTTATCTTATAATTAATTCAACTTACCGTGCACTTTGTCAGTCATGTTCATCTATGAAATAAATACTTGATGGAGTTGATTCTTGATAGTGATTTCATATACAATTATGCAGGAAAGAGGGCCAAAGGAAAAGTCACCAATTCAAGAAAGACACCTGAAAGGCTTGGAAAGTCTCATGTAAGGAGCTTCTTGTTCTCATCTTCTTATCGGAAAATAAGTAATTTCTTTGAAGTTCTATCAGCTTAAGGTTCAGACTTATTATGCACCCAGAGTTCTAAACCCATTTATGATTTATGTAGCTTATAATGTCTCTGTATTTACAAACTGCTAGTGCATAACTTCCACTTTTGTCCTAATATTACACTCACAACTTGGGGATTGGACATACAATTGGGTAATCTTAATAAATTAAATTAGTCAAGATATGTGATTCACTGTGATTGGAATAAATTTCGTGTTTATAAACTGAAATTTCACTGTGCGTTAGGAATATTTCAATGTTTGTTTCCTCTCCTGACTCTTTTTCTGGCTTCTAACAATAATTATTTTGGAAAATCTGCTTATAACTGGTTTTGTTTATTTATTAATTTTTCTCTGTATCTCGAGATTATAAAAAGAATGACATGGCTATACCATCTAACCATATAAGCTCTTTACTGGAAAGAATATACGTTGGCTGAACTAGTTACTAGTCGTTCCTGCATTTCCTATCATGGAATTGATCTACTGTCTATGGTTCTGTTTATTGCTTAAAAAAAAATCGATGAATGTCTGTTTCTAGATGAATTGTCCAAGCCCGTGATTGATTTTGAAGGTAAATTTCCCTTTTTAGTTCGATATCTAATGATACCAGTATTACAATAAAATTATTTAGCTCTCTTGTACCTTTCAAATTGCAAAATCTCTGTGTAAGAGAAAATGTATTCAGGCTTAATATGAAAACACTGATAGAAGTGAGTTTTTCAGAACGATGTCATTCTAAAAAGTAGGTAATATTTGCGACAATGCAATAATTGGGGTTTTCAAAGTTTAGCTTCTGGCACTGGCGTTTACACACGAACCTGGATTTAACGGTGTATATTCATATTTCATGGGAAATGACTCAATCCTTAACCCGCTCTCGTGTCTCAATCCTTGACCCACCTGATTTTATTGTAAATATTGAAAACTCCTCAGAAACGAGACATAAATGTATCAGTGTAAATAAAATAAAACAAAACCACATTTACTGTTCTCATGCATGATCAACTGTGTATTTTGTCTTGTACTGCATTCACTTATCTAAACTGGGTTGCTCATGTCATGTAACCATTCAGATTTTTCGGTGTGGGTGTCTGGTTACTTTTGATGATTAACACTTTCTGAAAGGTTACTCAGTAATGCTATGTGCTCTTTTGCCTTTTTAAATTGAGTTTTTAAACAGGCAGAGAATCATTCAGTTTGGACTTTGTCTTCGGATTCTGAGTCTTCTCCTGCTAAAAAGGACAAAACTATAAAAAGAGAACTATCTGCAAGTGACGATCTCGATGCAGAAGATAAAAAAGAAAACAATGATATTCTCCTTGACCATGATGGAGAATCTACAACAAGAGAAACATCAACGGTGAAATCTCCAACAAAAAAGCTGGTTAAAGAGGAGGAGAAATTCTTAGACAAGAAGAACGTAAACAATAGTACCAATGGAGGTAAGGAGCCCCAAATTGGGTTTCATATCTGGGCCAACATCCAGAATAAAGATAGAATTTAGTCATTAACGTATCTTTACAGTCTTAAACCGTGTCGGTACTCCATCTAACATCGGTTTCCTTATCTCAAGATTCAGAGAATGATACTAAAGACAAACTTGTCAAAGAAAATATCTCTGGAAAGCATTCTGGCCCGCAGGTCAGAACCATTCATGACTAATCATTTAGCATCTACGATTGATGTTTATATTTTCATGGTTGAGTAAAGTGTTCTACTAATGCAGGTATCCTCGTCAAGGTTGCCATTATTGCTATCAGAGAAAGTTAAATCTTCAAAGGTTACCGCATCATGCCTCACTTGAAATTTATGTTGGAATTGCCTTCTTTTCCAGATTTTACTATGAGACTTATATTGTTAAATGACTAATGGCCTTGAGACACTTGTATCTGATAGATCTGTAACTCAGCAGTATTTTATGTGGAACTTTGTGAACCGTTCTTTTTTGTTTAGTGCCCCGGGAACCTATATTACTGTTGAAATATATATTTAAGAAGTTAATATGTACTCTGGCTTCAAGTACAGCATGGAATATATCTTTGCCTACTTAAGAATTGAGTTCACTTGTGTTGTTGTGTTCATCTATTTTTATATATCTTCCCGTGCTCTTTTGTGTTTATCAATTGATAGATGACACCCTAATGCTATGCGCTGACCTTCTGTTTCTCAGGCTCTTGTTGAGTGTGAAGGTGAATCCATAGATTTGAGTGGTGATGTGGGTTCTGTTGGACGAATAGTTATTTCAGACGATTCCTCAGGAAAACCTGAGATGTTCTTGGATTTAAAAGGCACGCACACAGTTTTTCCATTTTTTAGTTTCCATTTTCTATCTGCATTTATAATTATCTAAATATTTATCTCAGGAACCATATACAAAACTACTATAGTTCCATCAAGGACCTTTTGTGTGGTACTCCATCCATCTAAAACTTTCCTTTGAGCATTAAGTTTTTCATTTCTTTCTTTAATTTACTATTTTTATGATGCCTTTTGTTTTCAGGTAAGCTTTGGCCAATCAGAAGCAAAGGTTTGTCTACCAGCCTCAAGAAAATGTATTCATGTTTGTTTTTATTTGTCTTCCTATCAAGGATGGTCCAAAAGAAATTCTTTTTGGGTGAGATGTTCCCTTTTTTTATTTTTGTCTATGTAAACATGATTTTTGATTTTTATTACATATTATCAGATAGAGGCTATCATGAATGACTACATTCAATTGAGACCACAATCAAATATTTATGAGAATGAAACTATGGTCGAAGGTACCAAATTGTTTGTAATGTCATCATTTTGTTTCATTATTATTATTTTGAAGGAGGATTTGAAATCCTAGTTTACACACATTATCTGTTTGACTAAGTCATTCTTTAAGGAATTCTTTTTCTGTGGGACTAGGAACACTGGATGGATTTTCATTTGATTCAGACGATGAAGCTGACAAAACAACTGCCAAAGCTGATCAGCAAGAGGCTGCTGAGGAACAAACTGATGGAAAAACCAAAAGAAAACCTGACAAAACTTCGGTATGCTTACAGTTGCATTCTTTCCTTTTTCGTCTTTCTTTAAGCACTCTTTTTGTGTGTATCTGATTGGTGGAAATTTATATTCAGGGATTGGCAAAGAAAAAGGGAAAGCCTGCAGGAGGAAAGCCGCCTAAGAAAGTGAACAAGAAACCTCAAGCTTCTAAAAGAGGCAAAACTAAGAAATGAGAAAAAAACCATTATTCACCAGAGCGACACTTCCATATTAATTTTTATTTTATTATCTCCTCCCAACACATTCATTTATTACTAGCTTGTAATGATCAAAGTAAGGTGATTGAATACACGAGTACCAATCAACAGGCTAATCTGTTGCATTTCTTGTAAGAGTTCGGTTCTATATGCTTTTACTGTAATAAAAATATGAGAGTTAACGCCTATTATGTCACATTCTTTTTCTCAGCATCATACTGAGACTGAATCGTCATAGTCTCCTTTTCCCTTGTATTGGTAAATTGTTTTTTTCTAGTTGATCCGATGGGGATCTTTTGTCATGCCACTTTGCAAGGAGAAGGCCATCAGGTACGCCAGCAATAATATAGAGTAAACAGAAAAACAACTATTGACATTGGGCAGGGTATTAGCATAGGTGAAGATGAAACCACTCTTGTAATCTTCTTTTTTTGTCTCTCTTCGACTGTTGGAGTTTGTAATCCACCATCTATTCTCCTCATTCTGCATCACAAATATTTCATTCACTGAATTATTGTTCTGAATTTCTTTGCAGGAACAACTTATTTATCAAACCTGAGAGCTCATGAAGGTGTAAAAGAGGTTAATAATACGATGCATTACCCACTATTTGGGCAAAATTCTATGATATACTCTGAGGCCTTGCATGTGAAGGTGCTGGTTCCATCATCAAATGCATAGCTATAAGCTCTTGGGCAGGCTCTCTTGAAGATTCCTGAATAGAAAGATGGTCTGCACGTCGACGGGTTAGCAAACTCCCCACTGCAACAGTACTGATCTAACCCGAATGCTTCACACGCACTTTTGCATGCCACAACTCCCCCTTCCCCTTCATCACTTCCTATCACCTGAAGTTCTTTGGGGCAACCTGTTTGTTTTCAGTGCACGTCATTATTTGTTATTGCAAAGGAAAGATGCATATTCCCCTGTACTTACATATAAGTTATAACATGTATATATATTTATTATTTTACTTGCAAAAATTGCAAAACATGCCCATTAGATTAGAGGGGGTAGCAAAATGTGCCAGTTGTGTTAGTTATCACATCCAGTTCCCAAATTTTCACCCAATTTCGCTGGGAAACTTAAAGCTCAACCCCCTTTGCCGCCACTGCTATTTTCCGGCAAACTGAAGGACAAAAAATGTACAAAATTGTTTGTCTCTTCAACCCCATCGACTTAGTAACTCCAGTTGCTCATTTTAATACTACGGCTCCACAAATTTATGTTAGAGTGAACTCATTCAGGTCAATTCACGACTGCCTTCTTCCCGGCTAAATTTGGCCATTTTCCGGCGTATTGAAGGTCAAACCATATATCAAATTGTTCATCTCTTCAAGCCCGTAATTTTGATATATGGCTCGTCTAAAACAGTCAAAAAGCGTACTGAGAGCGGCCTTGATTCGGGAACAGATTTGAGCAGTGCACCGTGCTTTCTCGACCAATTTCCGGTTATTTCCTGCGAATTGAAGGATGAACCGTGTATCACAATGGCGTGCTTGGAGAGATGAATAATTTAATATATGACTTGACCTTCAATTCGCTGGAAAATGACTGACTTTTGGGTGGGAAGAAGGCGACTGCGAATTGACTGAATCACTCAAACTTAAATTCGTGGAGTTGTAGGAAATGAGGAATTGGAGTTACCAAGTTGATGTGCTTGGAGAGACGAACAATTTGATATATTGTGTGTCCTTCAAATCGCAGGAAAATGGCGACGGCAAAGGGTGGTGAATTAAGTTTTCCGGTAAGATTGGGTATAAAAAAATTGGTAACCGAGGGGCATAAATTGCTGACCCCTATGACGGACAAATTTTGCTACCCTAGTGTGAAGGGCATGTTTTGCATTTTCCCTATTCACTTTAATATGTCGAGAAAAATCAAATTACAGTGGTTAGATAAATCCTTTAATGTGAAATCTCATTCAAGTCTAATTAGAAATTAGATTACTGGGGCCATAAGCAAAAAAAAAAAAAAAAAGTACTGGGCGAAATATGCATTTCCTAAAGAAACCCATCTGTTGATTACCTCTATTGATGTCTTGTACACAGCCAGTGGCATTGCATCCACCAAGAACTCCTCTTGGTGCAGCAACTATCGGCAGATTGTACCCGTCGACAATGCTGATGTCATAGAAGTCTTTCTGATCTCCAATTCCGAGGGTTATCTCAAAGAGCGATGCTGGTGGTGTGGCCTCCATGCCATTACATTCCAGCTTCCCACCACAATCCCCAGTTTGGCACGAGCCAACACCGGTTGCATCAAACGTGCAACCTGTCCTAGCCCAAATCCGACCTGACCATCCTGGAACCGCTGGAATCGTGATGCTTTGGCCAGAATCCAGCTGGAACCCCGTTGCTGGAAGTGGCGGTGTACCTGCACCAGATAGCGTTCCAGGCCATATTGTGTAAGGGCAGTTGTTATTAACAATGAACGAGCAAGAAAATGAGGGGGTAAGAAAGGAAAGTATGATCAACGAGGTGAGAAGTGCCATTAGTAGGTTGAGACTTGGCCGGCTACGTATTTGTACCTGGAGCTACGTTGCTTTACGGAATTCATCAGCCGCAAGGTAATGCATTTGGGTTTAGCATTTCTTGGATCTGGGAAGGCCTCATTCAGAAGAAATTCCTTGCTTTATCAGGTTAGATTTTTTTGTTGATCAAAAGGTGGATTTTTCATGGCTTAAATAAGTATTGATGCAGAATCAATGAATCCCTTTTTAAAGATTAAACTTTAAATATAGTGCCTTGGGATTGAATCAATTTTGGGGAATGCATCAAAGATACCTCATTAAAAGGCGATCCTAAGATTCCTTATCAAAGTTTATTGATTAATTTTTATTTTTATTTTTTTGATAGGGCAAATGGTGATTCGAATTTATGATCTCATGTTATAGGCAGTGGTGCTCTAACCACTTGAATTATTCAAATTTATTGTATTAATAATAGGCTTTTTTGAAAACTCTGAACAACTTGTCTTCAAGAGTAGGTCTTGGTATTTCCCAAGGCAATGTTATCTTTAATTTAAGAATCAGGTACTTTTAGCTTGATTTATTATTTATTTCCTATTACATTCCGAACCGAATAACTCAAGTGCATTTTTTTATTAAGAGTTAGTATGCTGTGAAACTTGTTCACCTGTGAAATTAGTTTTTTTTTTTACAGTCATACTCTTTAGTAATATAAGTCACTTCAGTTATCACTACAACACTTTTTACTATAATATAAGTCATATCCTTCACTTTTATGAGTAATACTCTATATAGTAAAACATCACACCATTTACAGTAAAAAGTCACACTCTTTAGTAATATAAGTTACACTCCTTAATCAGTTTTATCGTGAAAATTATTCACAGTATACTTTGCCTTTTATTAATGGTATATGACATTGTGTAGTGCCGGCAGACAGAAATGTATCTCATATGCTCCATTATTTTAGCGGTTCAGTTTGAATTAAGTGCTTTATTTGTACGATAAAGCAGACCGACTTTATAGCTATTTTCACTTGATTTATTTCTGCCTTTTTTTGTTTATTTGGTTATAACTATTGACAAAGTCAATGTGCAACCCAAACATAAAAAAGTAAAGGTATTAAGGCAATAATTGGAAGAAGCAAATTGGCAACATGACCGGTACGAATTAAAGGTGAAAATTGAAAAACGCATGCAAGAAATTGTAGAAGAACGACAAAAGTTAGTAAAGGTTGGTCACCAACTCCATTTTCAAGAACCAAATCTTTCTAACCTATCGAAACATGTAGATAATAATCTTTCAATTTAACATCATTAAAGATCAAACAATATGATACACATGCAAGAAATTCCAGAAGAGCAACAAATCTAGTAGATTATTGAACAATTTATTCATGCGTATCTTCTGTCAATCACACGCACACACATATATGTTATGCACCAACTCCACTAATTTTAAGAAGCAAATCTTTTCAAATTATAGAAAAATTCAAGATCGAACAATCAAAATCTCAGTCAAATTATGGTCTCGGTAAAGATTCAAGAACGGCAGATACATTATAGATTGGTGTCGTTTGGACTTTGTGGAATGTTAGGAACGATCGGACTCTCAATGATATCACCCCAGATGCTACAAAGATTTGGGAGGAAATAAAGGCGAGAACGTGGTCGTGGTTATCGATTAAAGTTCGTAATGTTAGAGACATCCCTTTTACTTCGTGGGCAAAGAATCCTAGAGGCATGGCTGACATTTGAAACTGAAACATAGTTTGTGTATTAATTATGTGGGGGAGTATTAAGTGCTTGGAGTTTTTGTGACCTGTTGAGTTTTATGTGTAACTTTAGGTGACTGGAATATTGCTTATGTTCTAGTCTGTACAGAAATTTGTTAATAAAAGTCTTTTTTCTTGACCAAAAAAAAAAAATCTCAGTCAAATTGTCAATGCACTTGTACAAAATTCAAGCAGATCCAGTCATATGAATTAACAATGACTTCAAAAGAGGGAGTCAATATACAACTTTAAAAGGAGCAACTAGATAAATGTATACTGAGCTGGGCCCACTTAGAGAAAAAGAGAGTTGAACTAAAACTTCCCAACCTATTGAAACATGTAATAAAATCTTCCAATTAGATATCATTGAAGATCTAACAATGAGATAAAAATGCAAGTAGAACAACCTTGGTAGGATTGAACAATTTAATCAAGCTAAACTTTATTCAATCACAAACAACGCGCGCGCGCACATATATATACCAACTCCACCAAATTCAAGAAGAAAATCTTCCCAACTTATTGAAACATGTATATAATAATCTTCCTATTTAATATCATTAAAGACAGAAAAATAAGATACACTGCAAGAAACTCCAGAACAACAAAATTAGTAGACTATAGAACAATTTAATCATGCTCAACTTTAGTCAATAACACATGATAGACACACAGACACATAGATATATTTGTATTTGGACCCACCAATTGCAAGAAACAAATCTTCCCAACTTATTGAAACACGTAAATAATAATCTTCCAATTTAATAATATCATGATATCACAGTCAATACACCGTACAAATTTCAGGCAGTATACACAGTCAAATGAATTAACAATGACTTCGAAATAGGGAGTCAACACAACTTTAAAAGGAGCAACTAGATAAAAAGAACAATCTTTACTCAGCTCACTTAAAGAAAAAGAGAGTTGAACTACAAGTTTTTATATTGCATAGCTACCTGCTACGAATGATGCTGCAGTTCACCAATCACGTGAAACGACAATGGTCATACACATCCAGAGTACAAACACAAACACTGCAAATGACTCAGCTTTTCTTGAATTAATCTTCCAGGTCAAACTGATTTTTAGGATCTGTGGTGCCCGATAGTACTCTACTGATCTTATAAGATCCCTCCGTGCTGATCTTATAACATCCATCCCGCATGAGTAATCCGTGAATCAAATGAAAGAAAATGTGAGGACTTTCCAGAACATATGAAGACCAGTCACAGATGGCACCTGAATTCGATTGCTTTGTTGAGCTTTTTTCTTTCCTCAAAAATTTATATGAGATTTCTTCTTTGATGGTTATGATAAGGAAATCTCAAATTCAGAGTTTATCAATAGACACAATTCTGCAATCATTGCCCCAAAAGGTATGTTAAACCCTATCTGTTAGTCGATAATGGCATTTTACGGCGCATTGCTGAGCTGCAAGTGATATAAGAGCTCTTCTTTTCCTGCATTGGAAGAAAACGGAAATTTATTAGTAAGAGTTTCTGAATACTTAAACATTTTGCCACTATTAAATCATTCATCAATACAACAAACTATATCTGAACTCTCCTGAATGCAATACACTTCAAGCTCCTGCAAAAAAAACATTGTTTTAGAAACCATATTAGAAGCATAATATTGAATAGAACTGAGCCAAATCAAACACAGATTCATCAAGGTCTTCCTCCTGGACCTGCAACACAATATAAAATCAGATAAAATGTCAGCCCAGATAGCTTTGTGACAAGATATGAAGGTCTAATTGTTCCTTCTGACCTGATGAGTTAAACATTCTCCTATCAAGTAAAGGGGAGCCTCTCAGAAAATTACAATTATCTAATTGCTAAGATGTATATACAAATCAAATCAAAACCCTGAACAAATATCACATTTTCTCCAAAAGAATCTGCTTGATGCCTTAGCCCTCTTTAGGGCAATGAAGCCATAAGAATAAACATAACTCAAAGAGAGTGACACAGTTAGCAGAGCACCATCAAATGGAAACACTAAGCTGCCATATAACCCCTGTCTCAATGTGACTCAAGATGCCATGCGATCAAATGCAACTTGAGCTTCATAAATGACCATTGTATATATTGCGATAAAGTTCCTAAGAGTTATAAGTCTTGTGACATAGGCATAGCTACAATCCAAATAAACGAAAGTTCAAATATACAGTTCCTACATAAGGGCAAGACAAGTAGGTCCGCCACTGAATTACTCAATGAGTTCTTAACTCCGTTACTAGTAAGACCAAAGGGAAAAAAGGACAAGGATGGATATGAAATTAGCAGTTATAATAATATCTAGTTCATATCCATGCTGTCGCCAATTGAACTGCAGATGGGAGCCACAGCAGTAATTGATCTCTCAAAAGGTGAGGGGTGATACTGTGCATCCCTTCTGCGCTTAAAAGCACAAGACTCAGTTGGGGAGCTCTCAGCATCGAGCTTCCTTCGAACACCTCTAACAGCTTGTTGCTCAGCAGGGGTTAGAGGAAAAAACTGTTTGCTTACTCTGCAGAGGGAGCTATGGTTATCATACACGATTTTCTGATTACAGTTTTTGTCACAAATGTGTGTCAGCCCAGTTAGCTTGCAGCGATACATGTTTCCACACACATTTTCGTTTTCACATTTCCAATCACACTTGTGGACTGGGTTAGGCCCATCTTGGCCAAGAATACTCGACAAAAAGATAACATTGGAATGAACAGGAACGGCTACCATAGATTTGCCAAATACCTCCATTGCTTCTGTTCGGGAAATGCTAACCCTTCAAAGAATCCCAAATTCCCGACTTGTTCAGATGTTCTGCAGACCCAAAACAAGAGGAGCATTATTAAGTTTGAAAGGAGAAGCTGAAACTATGGATCATCTTAGATCTGGCTGGAACCTTTTGATGAAAATGAAGGAGGAATAGCTTATCCAATGTGAAGTTTCCGATGGCAAAAACACGATGCAGTTTGGATAGTGAAAATTTAAAAGTGATGCGAAGATAATTTTGTTCACTCTTAAAACTCATCCATCCATGTCGCAATTTACTCTTCACAAAACCATAGCTACGTCTCACACAAATTATCAAATAATAAAATCGACACTTTGCTGATAAAGAAAGACTCAGGAAGTAGTATTAGGCTGAGGCAGAATCCAATATGTGGTATCTCATCAATTGGCATTTTTGACCTACTTAGCATTCACTGTTACAACAACAATCTTTCCCCATCATGTCAAACCAATACTTAGTTACGCCCTCAACAATTCCAAAGTTGAAAAGAAAGGAAATGATATAATAACAAAAAATCAGTGGAATTGGATAGAGAAAACAAAGGTAGCAGCTAGAAAGAAATCCCCAAATGTGTGGATGCATCAGAAGACATAAATTAACAACGAGGTTAAAATTTCCCCACCAAAAAATCCATAAAATTTTCTGAATAATCTTGATGCAGCATCTGTTCATTCATAACCTATCATCTTTCCAGTCAATCTAAAATTTCCACGAAATAACTTCAACATACATTAACCCTACCATAAACCTAGGAGAAACGCTTTCTTATAAATAAAAAAAGCATTTTTCAATTGAAGAACCCAAAAACTGCTCTTTCACTCAACCAACTCCAGAAAATTGCCATTTCTATCTAAATAAACGAAAAGGAGAAGAGTAATAACCAGATCTCCGAAATAAATGAAAATCTAACACCAATTAACAGCTAAAAATCCCTCCATACAACAATTAACATAAATAAATGCTCTCAGAAGGCATACATAACCAATAACTATAGAAATTCCAACAAAATTGAAACAGAATTAGAGCTTTTCCAACTTACAGAGTGAAGAATATGACCAAACAGCGCCTGCTTCTCTCTCAACACTCAACCACCATACGCTGAATAACCAAAATAAGGGGCAAAAAAACGGAGAGAGTTATGGGGGATATTTATAGACTGGTAAAGCGATCCTATTCTTTTGTACTAGTCGTTACACAAAATACTATTTTATTTATTTTATTATTATTTTCTTGTATAATACTACCAGATAATATATTTGCACCTCACCCCCTAAAACACAGGTTTTTGTTTTAGGCCCCCCAAGTGAAGACTTTTAACTTTTAAGTCTACTTTTATAGCAGATTGTGCAGACCTAGATTATATTTAATTATTTTGTTTATTAATATTATTGACTTTTAAAATATTCCACTTGGATTACAATCTTATGGATTTCTTAACCACATTTTTTAAATATTCATTTTTTCAATATAAAAAAAGAATCAAATTAATTTCTCGATGCCACTATTTCATATTTTAAGATTATTTCACCTTCTGAATCTTTAATAGATACATTCAAAAATTATGGTGTACGTTGAATATTTTTACTCATTTCGCATGTTATAAATATAAATTATGAAATATAGGGTGGACACCATTTAAAAAGATAAATTAAAACAGACGTTATTATTCGTAAAAAATATTATCAGTAATTGTAAATGACTTTTTAAGATAACTGCAGTATAATTTATTTCAAGTAGAGGTACGTTTAAGATTCGCACATAATGTTTTTCTAAATAAGTAATGCATGTTGGTATGCAAACACGTGTAACGTGTTATCTTATTTTCTCAGTCTTGAAAAATTAGAGAAAAGGCAGGGGGTGAATTGCAAATTTGCCACTCATCATAAATATGCAGCACTCCTACCTTTTAGTGAAATTTTAGGTGAAATGATGGTGAAATTTAAATGAAATGCACATGTGTTTTGTCTGTTTGCTGAAAAAATGGCCGCGGGAATTAATGTGAAACCGCGCGATCGCGAGTGGGACGGAGCTGCATTCACCCGGCACGTGACCCCACACCCCACTCCAATCTTTTGCATAATCTAATTAAAATTATAATTTATTACTATTTATATAAATATAGATTACCAATTATGCCCTTTATCAAACAAAACCTAACCTAGCTTTCTCCCCATTAACGTTAAAGTTCCGTCTTCACCCAAGTTTTTGGAGGAAAAAAGATCAAGGTAAGATTGTGTGTTTGGCTCGATTTTTCTGTTTAAGAATGCTCAATTTTAGTATTTTGCGCGGATATTTGCTTGTTTTAAACAAAATCCGATGATGAATCCTATGAAATGCAAGTGCCGTATGAAAACTCGTCCAAGTGACGATATACTGATTTTATTTGCAATTGGGTTTCTGAGGATTTGCTGTTTGCTTAAGTGATAATATGGTTCTAATTTTACGCCTGCAAATCCTTATTAGAAATAGCTGAAATTTTGTTGAATTGATTGATGATTTTGAGTATGTTAGTGTTTTGGTTTGATCACAAAAAGGTTATACTATAGTTTTTGTGACATTTTTCCAGAATGTAGTATATAGAATTATTTTTATGTAATTGTTCAGAGTGTAATAGGTAGAATAGTTTTTGTGGTATTTTTCCAGAATGTAATAGCTATAATTTGAGGGAGAAGATGCTGATAGTTTTCATTCCTTATTGGGATAATTGATTTACCTGCAGCTGAATTGGGTTGCATATATGATATATGTGTATAAGAATAATGCTACTTTTGCTTTGTATGTGAAATTTAACTTTGATTTAATATGTGAAGGTGATACGCCATGGTAGGCTTTAAGAATAGATACATGGTGATGGAGGTATTTCTCGATCCCAATAAAGACTTTTCAGTGGATGAACCAATTATAATCACTCAATCCAATTTATCGAAAGCCATCGAGGACAGCATTCTGACCAACTTTGGGCAGTGTGGTCTAGCCTCGTACTCATTTAAAGGTAAGGTTATTACTTTGCTAGTTTGCATCTCTTTATCCGTAGTTGGGATTGAAAATTTTCTTATGAGTACAATTTGTCATATTTAAGCTTGATTCCTTTCTCGTGCAGTGAAGTATGTGAATCCAATTACAAAAATTTGCATCTTTAGAACTTCAAGAGAGGATTACCAGAAAGTTTGGGCCGCAATTACATTGATTAAGAGCGTAGGAAACTGTCCGGTGGTTTTCAACCTTCTTGACCTTAGTGGTAAGTTTATAACTCCATTATTTCTTTATCTCTTGATTTCGTTTTGATCACCGAGCTTTTAGAAGGTATGTTGTGTGTCTGTTTGTCATGGTAAAGATTAAAAATTCGGTTGGCTTTACATTCTCAATCGTATGAACATCCCAAAAGATATTTGGAATTTTGATTGATATGATATTTTCAGAATTCTGATATTGAAGAGATCACTTTTTCGTGCTTAAAGTTATGTTCTTTGTGTATGTTTAAACTTTCTTCAGTGAAATTGGTGGGCTGCAGCGTGTGCTATGTTCTTACAAAAGTGATTTGATTAAATTCTTCAGTTAACTCGTCTGCCTGAGCCAACATGATTTAAAACAGAGGCATCCTTCTTAAATCATTGGAAGTATCTTGCAGTCTTTTAATGATAGTCATGTTTATTGTCTTTGCTAATGAAAGAGTGTGCTCGTGTTGCTATTTTACCTGAACTATGTGTTTGGTTAAGACAAAAAAACCTTGATGTTTCAATTTAATCTGTTTTAGGAAGTATTAAAGCCTGCAGAACTGCAGCTTTGAAGATTGACGAGCTGAAATTTGAGCACTACAAATTGTCAGCTGGGGACCGTCTCCCAGCCAGTGCTCACCAACAGATGCAGAATAGCCTTGTGAAGATCAAACTCCTTGAGCATTGACTTAGATTTATGTTTTGATGTTACGAAACTCAGTATGCAAAAACATGCCTGGAATCGAGCAAATCCATCATTATACTCCTACAACCACTTAGAATTAGCCTCCCTGTTGCAACTTGTAATCTGCTTTCAATTTGCCAGCTAGATGTGCTACTACGAAAAGATGTTACAGATGGTAATTTGGAGCTGGGAAGGAGCCATGCCACTGAATTGCTGCACGGCCGGAATTCACAACATTCTTGACAGTAGCAATCACATTTATGAATGCGATGTTGATTCAGAGTGGTGTTGTTCATCTGTAGTATGATATTAGTATATATAGTATCCACTTTTCATTATACTTGCATAGCAATCACATTTAACATGTATCCAACTACTTAACTAAATATTATTTGGTCGCATACCAGACAATTAGGCCTCTGGTTCCATTTACAAATTTCTTTTTGTTTGATGCTTTAATTCTTTTCCATCCAATATAACTATCCATATTTTTTTTTTTAAATTTTGGAAACACAATCAAACAAACAAAAGTACAGGAGTATGCAGTTTTCGAAGCTTACCATTAACGTCAATCAAACAGAAGCCATATTTTCAACCAAATCACTTTTATTTGTTAAATTTATTCCCTACTTATGAATAGATTAGGAGGAATCTTATCACTGACAAAATCAAAGACACAAACATATAAATGTACACATTTTAAGTGTGACTGACATTAATCAAACAGGAGCTAGACTTTCACCAAACTGATGAACATTTCTTGAATCAAACTGCACTGGATCTTCCCTGTAAAATGGTTCATCTCTCAAATCAATGAGCTCCTCACAACTCATATCAAGAAACCTATAAGCCATTATTTTACCAGGGAAATGAGTCACCAAAGTGCTCGTCTCGCCATCATCTCCCCATACGAAACTCAGTATACGAAACATGCCAGGAAGCCGACGAAATCAATCATGATACTTCAACCACCACCGAGAATAATCATCTTGCAATTCGTAAACTGCTTTAGACTTGTCTCCAAGCTGTGAGACTATGATAAAGTTGTGTAGACGGCCATTTGACTCTTGCAGTTGGCAATGACTAGCAGGTTAAGTCATATGTATCAAAGAAACATGTTATGAATCCCACCGAATTGATGAAGGAAGCAGGTGCACGCATTCCTTGTAAAACAGGATTTTGGCTTGTTAAAACAACCAACTCTACCATTAGGCCATATACCTATCTGTTTTATTCACACTCTTGGATGAATATTAAAGCTAATTTTTTCTGTCTTTTACTGATGGAAAAATTGTGCCAATTACAAATGTGCCTAGTTTTTATACAAAAACACATCAAAAACTAGAAACGAGACAAAAGAGAAGGAGCCTAACAAGAAGCAATCACATGAAATCAAAGCAGAGCTAATGAACATTTTCAGCGGAACTACAATAAAATGAGTGTTTCAGATCAACAAGCTCAGTGTAACTTTCATCAAGAAAACTGTAGGCCACAATCTTTCCAGGAGGGACGTGAATCAACAGAGTGCTCGTCTCCGTATCAAAAGGCGTGAATCAACTGAAGGTGTGACTTATATTACTAAAAGGTATTAGTGGTGATAACTGAAGGTGTGACTTATATTACTAAAATGTATTAGTGGTGATAGCTGAAGGGATGATTACTCTTAAAAATTAGTACTTATAACATTTAATGCTATGATCTCTTTTTATAAGTGTAATGATATTAGTTAATAAGTGTAGTGATATCAATTTGTAAGTGTAGAAGTATAAATTTCATATATACCCTTAACAAGTTTCACATGAGACTTACTCATTAACAAATTGGTTTTATGTAATCGGAAAAATGTTTTTTAAGGACAATAATTTAGGGAGATTGTGTTTTAAAGACAATAATTTTACGAACTTGGAAATGTAGGACAATATATTTTATAACTTGTAAAAATTGGACAATATGTTTTAAAATTTGTAAAAATAGGACAATATATTTTAAAAATTTATAAATATAGGACAATCGAGTCCGAATCTCACATGATATTTTAGCCCGATTTGGACTTATTTGGGTTCAATTGTCCTACATTTATATATTTTAAAACATATTATCTTATATTTACATATTTTAAGACATATTGTCCTACATTTCAAAGTCAGTAAAATTATTGTCCTTAGAACACAACCCCCTAAATTACTATCCTAATAAAACATTTTTCTCTTATGTAACCTAAAGTTTACACCGTCTAATGTAAATAATTTTTTTTTTGTCCCATAACTTTTCAATGGTCCTTTAATTTAAAAAATAAATAAATCCGGTTTTGATCCTATAACTATCTCAATTGTCCAATTTTAGTCTCATTTATATGGGAAAATATAAAATTTTCAATTTCGATCATGGACAAGTGTGTGCCAGTAAAAATTGAGGATTTTCGAGCTCAAAGTTGGCGTGGATGTTAGCTGTTAAACAAAACCTTCATTTTTTCCGCAACTTAGGATGAATTTTCTTGCTTTTACAATATTTTTTTTAAAATTTTGTTTAACAATTAGCGTCCACGCCAACTATGAGTTCAGAAATCGCTGCCAATTTTATCCGACGCCCGACTTGAACATGACCGAAAACAATAAATTTTTATGTTTTATGACAAAAATGACAATTGAGAGTCATGGGACTAAAATTGGATATTTAAATTTTTTGAGATGAAAAATTACATGAATTAACCATTTTTAAAAAAAATCTTGTCCTATGCAAAGAGAAAAATAATCTCGATCAATATTTATAAAAGCTGCATATGCCACAAGCCTAAGTCTTGTATGCACCCAGGTGCACCACACACTCATAGTGTATTTTAAAAACCTGCGATTTTTTACACTTAAAAGTGCAATTTATTTACACTGAAGGGTGTAATTATTGATAAGTTGCACGTTTCAGTGTAAACAAGTTGCACTTTTTAGTATAAAAAGTCACACGTTTCTAAAATGCACTATAAGTACACGGGGCATCTGGTTGTACATGAGACCTACCACACTACAAACCCTAAAACTGGGGATTAAATATGTAGTGTTAACATAATTTCAAGAAATAGCAAACTAATTCTAGCGTAAATAGGTAAACAGAATAAATAGCAATAAAAAGTCTTGCAAATAATCTGTAAAAAAATCTCGATCAGCCGCGCTTTCTATGGAAGTCAGTATAAGAATTTCCCTAAGCTTTTCGTTCTCACATCAGATTTTCAAGAAAATCTGTGGGATTCTCTCTAAATCAAATCTTCTTATTTCTTTCTATCAAACATATACTAGCTAGTATATAGTATTTTTTTTAGTGGCGAAAATATATAATAACTATGGGGATATATAAAAGGAAAATGAGAAAATATCAAACCCAATCCTTTGATCATTAAAAATCATCCTACCAAAATTGAGATTTGAATTTCAAATTAGAAATAAGAATTAAAATCAAATTTAAAAAATTAGAGTTGGTATACTGTGAAACTTGTTCACCGTGAAACTGGTTTTTTTTTACAGACATACACTTTAGTAATATAAGTCACACCGTTTAGTAATATAAGTCACACACTTCAGTTATCATTACGACGCTTTTTTTCTATAATATAAGTCACACCCTTCACTTTTATGAGTAATACACTTTATAGTAAAAAATGTCACACACTTTACATAAAAAATCACACTCTTTAGTAATATAAGTCACACTCTTTAACCAGTTTCACCGTAAAACTTGTTCACACTATACTCTTTAGTAATATAGTATCCTCGCGTTATGCATCTTCATTTAATATTTGATCCTTCCGTATCCATCCATTACAAGATTATTAGCATTCGGGTCGAAAAGAAGCTTGCAACTCATACGTTGTTTATAACGTATCAGATGGAGGTTTTTGACTCAGAATGTGGAACTTGGAGTGTTTGCAAGGAGCCATTTGCGGATTCTAATGATTTGAACTTTGTTACTGCTGTACACTGCGGCAACATGATCTATGGGATAACTTATTCTCGTGATAGATCTCTTTACTGCTTCGATATCAACAGAAATGTCTTATCCTTTTTGGCACGCCCCAACATTGCAATGCATAGCGAAATATCTTCTTCAGTGTTACTGCAAGTGGCAAATGGCCGTCTCTACTACTTAGCCGTGCTACGGTCATACGTCGGAGAATCAGGCCAGTCAGCAGTCGTGTGGGAGTTGCAAGGGAGTGATGAGTGGTTCTTGAAGTACTACCGTAATCTTCATTATCTTCTAGGAGGGGATCCTCCTCATGTGCTGAGATTCATTACGGAGACGAGCACTCTGTTGATTCATGTCCGTGGAAAGATTGTAGCCTGCAATTTTCTGGGCAAAAATTACAGTCAACTTCTTGATCTGAAAAGCCAACCACATTATATTGAATCCGACTATGCTGGAAATGTTCATCAGTTTGCGGAAACTCTAGCTCTGGTTTGATTTTAATGTGATGGCTTCTTGTACTTTGGCTCCTTTCACTCTTTTACAGGCCTGGTTTTTATAAGCAATATTATCGTTTTCGATTTTGTGATATAATATCAAATTGTTCTTTCATTTGTTTCAAGAAATTTATTAATAAATGCTGATTTTTTTTTCCTGCTGAGATGCATAGATTGAATTGTCCTTTAGTTAATATACATGTCTCATTTATGTTTGCAAATGTGTTTTTGGTGTAAAAACTACATTCGTGAATTGACAGTTCAAGAATAAACCTCGGTGTTTAAAAATCTCTGATATCACTTAAAGAAAAAATCTCTTTTCTAATATTCTTTTAAATATTGCAATACTGCAGTATTTGTGTTTTATTAATTAAACATCAAAACTTGCATCTGTTTCACGTAATGCATCAGTACAACAGCAAAAGAAACTAAAATTTGTTTAATTTGAATCCAAAACTTTAAATAATCAAGGGAAACCTTATTCGGAATTACAGCAAGTCTCAACTAATTGTCTCTACGTGTGTTGAGATTCGTTAATGGAGACGAGCGCTCTGTTGATTCACGCCCATGGAAAGATCGTTGCCTACAGTTTCTCGTATGAAAGTTGCATTGAAATTCTTGATCTGAAAAGCCAACCATATCAGACAGTTAGTGTTCATCAATCAGCTGAAACTCTTGCTCCAGTTTGATTTTATATTATTGCAGTTAAAGTATATTTTTTTGACGTTAGCACCCTTTACTCTTCTAGAAAGTTGATTGTTTACAAACATGGTATCTTCTCTCTTTGCCCAAAATAAATATGCATTTAACATATGATCTTTTTTTTTAAGTGGAACAGTGAAATCGAACTGTAACGAAGCATAACCATATTAAACTGCATAAAATTGCACACTTTCCTGATAAGAAATTGGTTATGTTCTTCAAACAGCAAAGGAACTGTTCTGGATGACATCATATTATTTTCAACTATTCTGCTAGGAATATTTTGAAACAAAAAAGGACAACATATTAACTGCAAGAGCAACATGAGTGAGATTACAACACCTAATACCAATTGTATTATGCAATGACAAGATCTTTTGAAGTTACATATGAAACAAAGAATAAATGTTAAACCTTGCTAAAAGGTCTTAATCAACCAATTGAGTGTATATAGTGAAGGAATCTTTCGTCCATATGTACATGAAGATGTGACTGAATCTGAAAAGCATTAGTTTAAATTTCATGAGCCATAGACATCAAGAGACGAGAACTTCTTCCCACGACTATAAAGAACATGCAATACGGAAAACAAGCTCAAGCACACCAAATTAACCATCCAGAATAGCAATCAAACAGGAGTTAGAGTCTCGATGAATTGAATAGCAGAGTCAGAAGCAAAATGAACAGAATCCTCCTGGTGAAATGCCTCCACTCTAAAATCCATAAGCTCTTTGACACAATTCTCCTGCAAATTGTAACCTATAATTTTGCCTGCTTCTGTAACCAGTAACATGTTATCTTCTTCATCCTCTCGCCTAATGATACACAACACAGATGGCAACCTCAAAGCTCCATCAAGATTAATACGATACTTTAAAAACCATTCCAAATTGTTGCTTTGCAGTTCGAAGACCATTATTAATTTCCTTTCCAAAAAGTGTCTAACATTAAGTAGATAGCCATTGGACTCTACGTAGCATTCACGAAAATTCTCCATTCCGGTTTCTTCTGGAACCACAATCTCTGGATGATTTTTGACAGCACAGTGGTGAAGATCAAAAAAGATCCCTCTCCAATGAATGTTGCCTTTACAGTATATCCCCCGATTGAAATCCAAATTACGTGGGGCCAAGAATGGCTGTCCATAAACCTTCCAAGAGTCCGTATCAGATTCATACATCTCAATTAGACATCGCCTCCACCAACTCCGCCACAAATTAGACGACCTCATTTTAGTGGCCCTAACACAAATAATCTTGAAATGAGGTGATTCCAGAGGATCAAATGCTAAGCTTAGCCCCAAAACACAGTTGTAAATGACATTAGTGTTGAGTGAGATTTGTCTGGACTGCTTAGTGGTTGGATTGTAAACATGGTAAATTTCCTCAGGATTCTCGACTTGACAACATTGAAGCAACATAAGGCCATTGGAAAAGCTCTGTATAGTTATCGGTCCAACAAGAGACGGAGGGAAATGATATGGCACCAATTTTTTGACATGGATTCTACTTTGAAGGTAAAAGTAGTCTGATGTCTCTTTGAGACGAAGGAGGAGGGAATGTTCCGGTTTGGAACGAGAGTGGTGCAGAGTGTGCCTATACGAGAATTGAGGGCTAGAGATTATATTGAGCCAAAATTTGCATACCGATTTGAATCTAATCAGGGATTTTCCTGGTAAATTAAGGAGGATCTCTGTCAACAAGTCATCACTACCCATAATTGCCATCTACAAAATGCAGAACAGCTGCAGAATGACAAATAAGAAACAACAGGATAAAAATTATTCGACTAAATTCAGTAAACTAAAGGAACCAAATGGAAATATGTACAGGTACATTCAGCATATAAACATATGACTAACAAATTCAAATTCACAACCAGCAGATATACCAGAAACACCAGCAATTTGTGCTTTGAGATTCAATTTTCTAGCAGAACTTACTTAACTAGCAATTTGTACTATAAAGAACAACAAATTCAAGTTCACAACCAGCAGATAAATCCAAAAACACCAGCAATTTGTGCTTCGAGATTCAATTTTCTAGTAGAACTTAATTAGGTAAATGAAGCAGAACGAATTTGGAAAATAAAACTAATTTCTGTACTGGATTTGGGAATTTCCCGATTACAATCAATTTTAAATACACATGCCGTGGAATCAAAGGACGATAGAATCGAAAGACTAAAAAGTGCATTAAAACAAACAAATTACTAATTTTTAATTGAAATACAGCTGCGTATGTTGACGGCAGGAACAAAAATATAATCAGCAAAAGATGGCCGCTTATATATTTAGAAATTAAGATATGTGTAATTGTGAGTACCTAAAATACGGCGGTCGTCGGCGAAAGACGGCGGCGTTGAGTTGATTAAAGTTCGCCGTAAATTACGCAGCAGCTGCAATAATGGAAGTCAACTGGTGGAGAAAAATTGTTAAAAAAATCTAGAATACAAAAACTAAGGCCGTGTTTGGATCTACTTTGTTAGGATTTCATAAAAGTACAAAACCAAGGTCATTTTTTTTTTTTACCGGGAAAAAAATAATAATCACGATTAAATGTTTGATTCTATAATCACTATGATTCTATCATAAATTTATAAGATAAGAATTTGTATAGACCTGATTCATGCTATAAACTCGATTATTTAAGTATCACTGTTATATACAAAAATTCTCACTGTTATGTATAAAAACTATCACTTTTATAAAAAAAAACAATCACAGTTTAGAATATATTTTATATTTTTAAAAATAGTGAAAGTTTTTGTATAATAAATGATAGTTTTTTACATAATAATGATGATAGAGTTATATATATAAGCTCGATTCACATGAAATTGTTCTTTCAATTTATAATTGCAGTTCAAAATTTATAATATTATGAATATAATTATTAAAAAAAATAGAGTGGACAAAATAATCTTATATATTTATAACAAAATTAATCCTGTAGAGGCACACTCGGGTGAGACATGGTGTAATTTAGACATTGTCGTTTTAACATTTTGGGATAGATTAGTTTTTTATCTCATGCATAAGACAATCTCATATGAGTTTTTGTCGTCCAGTAAATCTAAAAATCATAGATTCTTAATTATATTATACAACTCTCAATTACTTTTATCATGAATTTGAAGAGAAAAGCTCCTTAATTTTTCATGGAATACTAGGCTCCGGTTTGATTTTCTGTTTCTTGTTGTCATTTAGGCTCCTTCATGAATCGATTTTTACAAACAATAGTTTTTTTTTTTTTTCAATTTTATCATTATCTGATAATATCAATCATTCTTAATTTCATAGATGTACAGTTTTTTATTCTTAATTTTCATTCTTAATATCTGATAATATCTGACAATAGTTTTTTTTACACACGTTGTCTTTCGTTTGTTTCAAGAATTTTAATGAAATCCCCCAACAACTTGTATAGTTTTGCAGGCTTGAGTCGTTTCATCTTGTTTTATACTTGTTTGATATATACACAATGGTGGTAACGAAATTCTCCTTTTGTCTTATATCCATTTCTTGAAAATGGCACCATATATATACTCTTAAATTTTGGACATTCTGATTTCTTCTCTAGTAATGCATATATATATGTATGTGTTGATAGGATTAAATTAAAACTTTGGTTAGTAATTTTGATGATAATAGGCGTAAAATGATGAGTACAGTCTGTTACAACGACGACGTGTTGATAGAAATCCTTGTATGGCTTCCCGCGAAATCACTAACCAGATTCAAATCGGTATGCAAACACTGGCTATCACTCATCTCAACCGATCGATTCTGCTATCTCCACACTCTCCGTCGCCCCAAACCCCAGCCGTCTCTCATCCTCAATGTGCAATATATGTCAAACTTGTTTTACTTTCATCCGATTCTCAATCCTCATAAGCTTATACCTTACACTTTCACCATTCCCAACCCCAAAATATGGAGTTCTTGCAATGGCCTGCTGTTGCTGCAATCTGATGTACCAGAAAAGAGTTACTATGTCTGCAATCCCACCACTAAGAAATCAAGAAAAATTACGCTTACAAATAGCGACGAATATACTAATGTTTTGGGGCTTAACTTAGCTTTTGATCCTTTAGTATCGCCTCATTACAAGATTGTTTGTGTCAGGGCTGCAACGAAGGCGCCCGCTGGTGGAGGGCGACCCTGTCAAATTGAGGTTTACGACTCAGAAAGCTGTACGTGGAAGTTATGCTACGCTCTATTTACAACTTGTATAAACGCCAACTTCTCTTCGGGAGTAAACTGGAAAAATGTGATTCACTGGGAGAATTTCCCTCGTTCGCATCTCTACTTTGATACCGACAGAAATTGCATTGCGAATTTGCCTCATGCGGTGATTCCTTGGCGTAGCGGTGGTTCTGGAGGGGCAGCTAGTCACTGCCAACTCCAAGAGGCGAATGGCCGTCTATACCACTTTATCATAGTCTCACACCTCGGTGACAAATCAATAGCAGTTTACGAATTGCAGGATGATTATTCTGAGTGGCTGTTGAAGTATCATGATGGGTTCGGTCGGATTCCTGGCAAGTTTCGTATACTGAGTTTCGTACGGGGAGATAATGGCGAGACGAGCACTTTGGTGATTCACGTCCCCGGTAAAATAATGGCTTACAGGTTTCTTGATAAGAGTTCGGAGGAGCTCGTTGATTTGAGAGAGGAACCATTTTACAGGGAAGATTCAGTGCAGTTTGATTCAAGAAATGTTCATCAGTTTGGTGAAAGTCTAGCTCCTGTTTGATTTATGTCATTACCTTAAAATGTAAAATTATTTGTTTCATGTTGTTGCAAACAGTTGAACATAAGCATAAACAAGATCAAACTCAATATCAGACTTACATTAATACACGGTAATTAACTAGTAAGAAAAACTGAAAAACTGAAGAACTAAACAAGATGTTATCAAGCTACAAACTTTTGAATCTCAGTCAAGGTAAGCGAACAGCAACACCGATAAAATCTTGGGTTGATTGTCGACATATTCTTTGAGGTTTTAGCGACGCATTTCCCCCGATCACACAAAGATGTGCGATTAGCATACCCATGCCAAGTTTCAGTGACATTTAATCTGCAAGACATTTAGAAGACATTGATATAGTGCTCAACTAAGAATCAGGGCAATTTGGACAATTTCGCGAGATATAACCAGGGAGACTTTTAGGCCAAGTGGAAGCTTTTCGACGAATTTATACTAAACTCATGACTACATATATGAGAAGATGTCACTGAATCCTAAGAGCATTAGATGAAATTTCCAGAGAATAGAATCCAGTGACAACACTGCATGCCTAATAATACCACAAGTATAACCAAGATTATCGTGCATAAAACAAATGAATGACAAAGTCTTATATGCTCCAGGTGCACCGTTCAACTCAAAGGCATTTTTAAACAGTACTGGTTGTTTTCACTGAACAACATTAGCTGTTATCACTGAACAGTATTAGCTGTTTTCATTGAACAATATCAGTTGTACAAAAGACTGAACTCCAAATCGATAAACATAAAGTCGAAGCATACCTAATTAACGACCTAGGCAGCGATTAAACGGGAGCCAAAGTCTCGTCCAATCGAAGAGCACGGTCAGAAGTAAACTGAGCAGAGCTCTCCCGGTAAACTGGATCCACTGTAAAATCAATCAGCTCTTTAACACATGAATTCTGTTGCAACTTATAACCCCTAATTTTCCCTGCTTCATAAACCACTAACATACCATCTCCTTCCCCCTCTCCCCTAACTATATTCAACACAGTAACCGGCCCACAAGCTGCATCAACATTAACACGATACTTCAACGACCATCTCGAAAAGTCCTTCTGCAATTCGAAGACCATAATCGATTTCTCTTGGGGGAAATGTGCAACACTGTGCAGACAACCATCATACTCTATGTAGTTTTCGCGAAATTTGTTGCCTGGAACGACAATGGCCGGATGATATGTTAGGAATTAAACAAGCAATTATAGGAGAAAATAATAGAACTAGGAATTTAGAGACAAACAATTTGGTTACCCAGTTCGTCAGGAATGACTACGTCTGGGGGCACTACCGAGCCAGGAGATTCACTATTTTCGTGTGTTTTTCGTACAAAGAGGCAAATACAATGAGTCAAGGTATTTAAATGAGACATGGGCCAAAACCCTAATTCACGCCAAGATGTTCGGAACCCGCCGACCACGGGCCTTGGTCGAGCGGTTTCCGCCGACCACGGCCTTCGTCTCGGTTCCGCCGATCAGATCGCCACCGAAAGCGCCTCAATGCTCTGGTCTCCCGTCGCGCTCGACCTCCTTTGGTCGGCGAAGTGCTCAACCTAACACCATGGTCGAAAGCGCCTGCGCCCTTTGCCGGATCCCTTCTCGACTTCAGCTCCACAACCCAACAATCTCCCACCGAGACCGACTCAAATCAGAACTTGTCTCCCTGTTCCAACGGTTTCTCTCCATCGGTAGTAGTGCTTGCCTTATGCTTTCGATTTCCAAGGCGGTTGAAATCATGCATAACTTCAACTTCTCTAAGGTCACAACCTTAGTCAACATGTCAGCAGGATTCTCACTTCCCCGGATCTTCATCAGCTGTAAGATCTTGTGCTCAATGAGGTAACGAATATAATGATACCTCAACTCGATGTGCTTCGTCCTCGAGTGAAAGGCTGAATTCTTCGCCAAGTGAATAGCACTCTGACTGTCACTATACAGAATACTATCATTTTGCTCCTTCCCCAACTCACACGACAGATTCTGCAACCAAACCATTTCTTTACTAGCCTCAAATGATCGCAACATACTCGCTTACAGATTGGATCGAAGCTACGATCTTTTGCAACTTAGAAGCCCAAGATATTGATGTACCACCAAAAGTAAACACATACCCTGTAGTACTCCTCCTTTTGTCGAGATCATTTGATGCCAAGTCTGCATCATCATACCTCTTGAAGTAACAACAATGGTCAACCTTACACCTCTTGATCTCAATCTCGTGCATGAACCCATCAAACTTCTTGTACCACTGTAATGGAGCTTGTTTTAGACCGTACAAGCTCTTATTCAACTTACAAACTAGCTCACTACTCCCCTTAGACAAGTATCCCTCAAGTTGCTTCATGTAGATGTCCTCATCTAAATCACCATGAAGAAAGGCGGTTTTCACGTCCATCCGTTCTAACACCAAATTTTTTCTGCGACCACGGACTCGTAACCAATCGAATGGTAGTTAGCTTCACCACCTTTGGAGTAAAAACATCAAGATAGTCAATACCATGTTTTTCTTTGAAACCCTTCACAACCAATCTTGCCTTGTAGCGTTTGCTTCCATCAACCTCCTCTTTTTATTCGTAAACCCACTTGTTATGCAGTGCTTTCTTGCTCTTAGGAAGCTCAACAAGCTCCCAAGTTCCGTTGGTCATCAATGAATTCATCTCATCATCCATTGCAAGTTTCCACTTGTCCAATTCATTCACTACATGTTGCCTCGCATAACATTTAGGGTTCACCACCATCGATTAACAATAGATAATGGAGGGAGGGTGAATACCTATCGAGATCTCCGATCCTCGTGGATCTCCGCAGCGGAATTGTTGGTGGTGGTGTACTTGGTTCTTCCTCAACAATCACCTGATCATCTAGAACCCCTTTGCTCCCACCCGAGTTCGAAATGTCTAACTCCACAACCTGAGACTCAGAACCACCTTCTTTGGATTTCCCCAACCTGTCTTTGTACATCACTTGTTCATTAAATATGACATCTCGACTACGAATCACCTTTCGGGTTTCCTCATCCCAAAATCGATAGCCAAATTCATCACCGCCATATCCAACAAACGTGACACTTAATGATTTTTGCATCCAACTTACTTCTACTCATAGAATCAACATGAACATATGCAACACACCTAAATACTCGAAGAAAAGACAGATTTACCTCCTTTCCCGACCAGGCCTCCTCTGGTATGCCATTTTCCAAAGGAGTTGAGGGTCCTCTGTTTATCAAGTAGTAAGGCTTTGTGGTTAGCGCCTCTGCTTAAAACATCTTTGGCAGCCTTACACTTCAATCTCATGCTTCTAAAGACGTTCACATAGGGTCCTGTTTCATACGCTCGCCACGCCATTCATTGTGGGGTTCCTCTCACGGTTTTTCTCCATTCGGATTCCATTCGCCTCACAGAATCCTTTGAACTCATTTGAGCTCGTACTCTCCACCATTATCGGATCTCAAACACTTCACCTTGAGACCTATTTGGGGTTTCTACAAGAGCCTTCCACTTCCTGAAAGCATTAAAGGCATCAGACTTATTTTTCAAGAAATAAACCCATACCTTCCTCGTAGAGTCGTCAATGAAAGTCATGTAATATGATGCTCCATCAAGGGATGTCACTCAGGCCGACCCCACAAATCACTTGTGAACTAACTCCAAACCACGCTTCTTCAAAGCCATGCCTCCCTTCAAAAAACTCACCCTTTTTTTTTTTGAATACACAATCTCACACAAACCAATGTCAATTGTCTTGAGGTCTCGCAGTTTACCCTTCGAGCACATAACTTTCATCCCCTTTTCACTCATGTGGCCTAGACGACAATGCCACAAATTTGCATTCCCTTTTTCACTTTGCAAAGAGCAATGCTATCCCCTCGTGTTGTCTCATCATATACAACGCCCCTCTTTATTTCCACGAGCCACTACCATGACACCTTTAGATATCTTCCACGAAGTTACACCCAAAGGTCACCTTGTAGCCCTCGTCATCAAGTTGCCCAATGAAATCAAATTCTCTTCAAACCAAGAATATGTCTCACATCTTTCAATTGTAACATGATCCCATTTGGTGTCTTAATCAAGAACATTCCCCTCCTTTGATTTTTCAGAGGCTTATCATCACTAGATAAACCTTCCCAAACTTTCAGGAAATGTACTTTTCCATTATGTCAAGATCCTTCCGCATTTAATGAAACGATGCTCCGTAATCTAACACCCACGACTCAATGGATCGCTTACACTCGTAATCAATGCATCCGAGTCCTCATCGATGCAACGCGTTATCGAGTTGTCATTCTTTTTTGGTTCATTCCTTGTGCCTTGCACTCACTTTTGTAATGACCAAGTTCATGACATTTATAACACCCAACTTTACTCTTATCCTTCTTGGGCTTATCTTTGCCCCTTGACTTCGATCTACCCCGATTTGGCTTCCCCTTGGATTCAGATCTGCCTCTGCTTCCCGCACTCAAAGCAGATCCTGTGGCCACACCCAACTCTTTCCTGCGAATTTCTTCGCTCATGACCAGATCCCTAACCTCATCAAATTTCAGTTTCACTTTACTTTTGAAGCACTAACCAGTCGTTACCGGCCCCACTCCAACTTTTGGTAAAGAAGACAACAAAATAAGGGCTTGAACCTCATCATCAAAATCAATCTCAACCGAGCTCAATTGGGCTATGATCATATTGAACTTCGTTGAGATGGTTGGCTACCACAGTATCCTCCGCCATCCTCAGGTTGAATAACCTCCGCATCGATGAACCTTGTTGTTGCGCAGATGGTTTTTCATACATCTCGGTCAATATCTCCAAAGATCTCCTTTGTGGTTTTTGCTTTCACCGTATGTATGTAGGCGGCGTTCTCGGATAACGACAGACGAACCACACTCATCGCCTTCCTATCCAGCAACTTCCACTCGTCGTCCTTCATCTCTTCAGGTTTTTCACCCAACGGTTGATACAGATCTTTACCGTACAGGTAATCTTCGATCTGCAATTTTCAGAATCCAAAATCCGTTCCATCAAACTTCTCAACAGACGATTTCCCTTCAGCCATCATAATTGCTCTCCACAGATCCCTTTAACCCGATGCTCTGATACCAGTTGTTAGGAATTAAACAAGCAATTATAGGAGAAAATAATAGAACTAGGAATTTAGAGACAAACAATTTGGTTACCCAGTTCGTCAGGAATGACTACGTCTGGGGGCACTACCAAGCCAGGAGATTCACTATTTTTGTGTGTTTTTCGTACAAAGAGGCAAATACAATGAGTCAAGGTATTTAAATGAGACATGGGCCAAAACCCTAATTCACGCCAAGAATTTGGGGAACCCGCTTTCGACCACGGGCCTTGGTCGAGCGGTTCGCTTCGATCGATCGCCAAATTTCGAAGCGCCTCAATGCTGGTCTCCGTCGCTCGACCTCATTTTTTGTCGTCGGCGAAGTTTCGACCTAACACCATGGTCGAGCGCCTCGCCCTTGCTGGATCCCTTCTCCGACTCAGGCTCCACAACCCAACATGATATCTAACAGCAGAGTCATTAAGATCAAAATAGCACCCTTTCCAATGAATACAGCCTTTCCAATACACCCCGTGATCGTACTGTATACCTCGTGTGGCCAGAAACGGTTTTCCACAGAGGTTCCATGAGCTCGTCTTGGACTCGTATATCTCGATTTGGCAATGCCTCCATTTAGTCCCACCCAAAAAAGACGAGCCCTTCTCACCCGCCCTAACTAAAACAACCTTGTAATGAGACGATTCTAGAGGATCGAACACTAAATTTAGCCCCACGACCCAAACGGACACGTCGTTAGCGTTGATTAGAATTTTTCTCTATTGTTTGGTCGTGGGATTGTAGACATGAAAAACTTTAAATGGATCTTCGGAATGGCAACATTGGAGCAAGAACAAGCCATTGGAAAAGCTCCATATGGTTATTGGTCCAACGAGGCTCGGAGAGAAATGATATGGTACCATCTTCTTGAGACAGAAGCTACTTTGAAGGTAAAAGTAGGTCGGTTTCTCCTTGAGGAAGGAGGAAGGAAGGTTCGGGTTTGGGACGAGATTTTTGGAGAAAAGTGTGGTGGTTTGAAAACTGGTGGCTGGAGATTATAGTGAGCCATCTTTTGCATACTGATTTGAATCTGATCAGGGATTTTGGTGGCAACCACAGGAGGATTTCTATCAACAAATCGTCATTGTCGATTATCGTCATTCAGGAAAGGAGGAGGTCTCTCTTGAAATCTTACTGTAAGTAGATCAACCGGACCTGATTATTATAAAACAGGACAAAATTTAGATGATCAAAGTTTACAACACTTGCAAATTAGTATGGATACATGATATGCAAGTTAATTGAAGCATACATACAGTGTGAACATAAAATTCCAATTCACTACCAAATAAACAGGAAAAAAGAAACAGCCACTTGATTTTGATATTTACTTTTGTAACAGAACATGATAATTAACTATTGGGAGAGACGAAATTGAGAAGTATGTTTTGTAACAGAAGTATGTTATTTGCATTGCCAATTCAAATAATCCAAAAAAGAAGAGATAGTATCTTCTGTTGTTAACATTTGATTTGAAACTGGGATTGAATTTTTCTTTTAATCATGGACATTAGCAAATTAAATTAAAATAATAGCACAAGTAATTACTCTTAAGCGCCAAAATCAGAAAACCCCTGTACCAAAAATGCGATGGAAACATAAAAATATTATGAATCAAACACGAATTTTGGTGAATATCGAATTTCACACCACTAATTTGGAGATATAGGTAAAAACATGTATATATACACATACATGAGGTGTATGCATAAGTTTGAGTAACTTACGCACGGTGGCAATAATCAGCACCGTGGAGCTGAAAACGACGTCACTGGGCTGAGGTGCCACCACGTTGCACAAGATTCTGCAACTTGTAACATTTCTAGCATATACAACTTTCTGGTTGTCTTTGGATCAAGTACGGTCGTGAAAGTACAAAATCAGTAGTATTTTTATTTTTTGAGCACACCAGAAAACAATAATTTGATTGTAAAAAGTTTGGGATTATACGACACTTGTTTAATTTCTAAAAGAGAGTATTTATTTAATTATATTTTAGATAATTAATATATATATATATATATTTATTTATTTTTTAAAAAAAAAGAATCTATATATATTTATTTTTTGGAAATGTATGTTAAGCCTATATTAATATGAGTCACAGAGTTAAACTTTTAAAGAAAAAAAAAAAGGACAAAAACTTGTATAGACCTGATTCATGCTATGAACTCGGTTATTTAAGTACCACTGTTACATACAAAAATTTTCACTGCTATGTATAAAAACTATCACTATTATGTACAAAAATAATCATTGTGTAAAAAATGTTTTATATTTTTAAACAGTAAAAGTTTTTGTGCATAACAGTGATAGTTTTTACACATAACAGTGATAGAGTTTATGTATGAACCTGATTCACACGAGTGTTACTAAAAATAAAATAAAAAATGGTGCAACTCTGTTAATGTATAAGGAATCCTATTCTTTTTTTCTTATGTGCACCGCATACCTTAAAATTGGTAAAGGGAGAATGACATTCCACTACAAAGTCACCAAAAACATTACAACCAGGTACAAAGTGCAGAAAATTTTTGCACTTTAGTTTAAATTTGAACTATAGTACGGTGTACTTTAGTTCAAATTTCTGCACTTTGTACCTGGTTGTAATGGTATCCTAAATCTTATATCTAACTGTAATTTTCTCATTGGTAAATGGATCTGGATGGGCCGCACCATTAAGGGTCAAAATTGGCCCAGATGGGATGCGGGTTAAAATTGATTTAATGGACCCCGTCTCACGAAATTTATGGGTACAATTATTAACACCCCCAAAATTAATAAATTCTCCAAGGCTAGGTCTCATATACACCAAGTGTACGTATCTTAGCCCCATCCTTACCCGCCTAAGCCAAATACAGATCATATATAAATATCAAATTCAGATTTTCTTAATTTATTTTCTATATGGTCATATACAAACTCCTCCCTCTCCACCTCCCTCCTCGCAGACAAACTCCTCCATTTTGAGAAAGGGGTCAAATAGTGAGAGACCAAAACAACAAGAACATGGTGTATCATAATATTCTAGTGGATCATAGAAAATCATAGCTTCACGTAACCGGTGGTATTTTTCTTCAGTACCAGCATACACCTTCTCTGCACCACCACCACTACCGCCGCCGCCGCCATCTCCGCCGCCTCCATGGACCGCCATTCTCATACATTCACTGAAGGCCTGCACCACCGCTAACACCCCTCGGTTTAAGCGCAACATTTCCTCAATATTTAATCGTAAATGCAGAGCGAAGTCTGCGATCTAAATCCTAGCGATGCCAATTTCATCGAATGACCCAACGAATTAACAAATTTCATCGCGAATCACGACCACAAGGGTTCGATTAACCCGTGGTCGAGGAGGATTAAGCAGATTAAACACTCGATTGTTTCAATGATAAGAAGTTGAGTGTTTCAGTAATAGAAAGTTGTGTGTTTTTGTTATAGCTAGTTGCATGTTTCTGTTATAGACAGTTGCACGTTTTTTTATAGGTTGTCGCATGTTTCTGTTATATGTAGTTGCACGTTTATTTTGTAGGAAGTTGCACGATTCTATTATAGGTAGTTACACGCTTCTATTATAGATAGTTACAAACTTCTGTTATAGGTAGTTGCACGTTTCAATTATAAGTAGTCGCATGTTTTGGTTATAGGTAGTTACACGCTTCTGTTATAAGTAGTTGCACTTTTTTTTGTATATAGTTGCACGCTTCTGTTATAAGTAGTTGCATGCTTCTGTTGTATATAGTTGCACGCTTCTGTTATAAGTAGTTGCATGCTTCTGTTGTAAATAGTTGCATGTTTATATGTTTTCTAGTTGTATAGTAGAATCGTGTAATTATAAGTAGTCGCACGTTTTGGTTATAGGTAGTTGCATGATTCTATTTTAAATAGTTGCACGTTTATATGTTTTCTAGTTGTATGGTAGAATCTTGCAACTTACTATCACTGAAACTTGCAACTTCGCAAAAATTGGGCAAGAAAAGAAGCTAAATAATTCGCCTATTAGAGAAAAAATTAGGGCTAATAAAAAAAATTAAAAATAAAATAAAATTCAACTACTGCAAAATGGGACTCAAACCTTGGACCTCTACAGCAACAAACCTTTGCTTAACCGCTGGAGCAACAATCTACTAGTCCAATACTTTGTGCACTTTAATATGTTAATTCAGCGCTTAAAGCGTGACCCATTTTACAAATGGATCATGAGTGTACGGTCCACTTTGGTGCACAGAAGACCCACTCATTCTCCAATACCGCAAATCGTTACCCTACGCTGCGCATCGTCTCCTTCCTACACCCTGCAGCATCCCCAATTTCTTAAGATTGGAGAAATTCAAATCCCTAATTCACAGGTTTAATACATCACTCTCTTAAAAAGAGAGAAAAAAAAAATTGGCCACAACAAAACACCGACCTTCAAGGAAAGGGAGGATGGGGACGGCGGCAGTGGTGGAGGCGCTGTCATTTTGGGGCGTGTACGGCGTCGGCGGTGTCGCAGTGACACTTTTTTTTAAGTTTAAAAGTCAATTTTGTATTCCTCGATGCACCATATTTCTTCAACTTGTGCATAAAGAATCAAGTTAATTACAACTAGCTAATTAATTATAAGAAATCAACATCTCGATTCTTGAATGAAGAATAGATTATTAATTATATGTCATATGTATTCTATTTGTTATGTGATTACATCAGATTTTCTTTGGTTTGAATTTGCATTTGTTTGGTTATGTAAGCACACCTCATTGTTTCAAATGAAATAACAGCATTATTCACCGAGTGATATCTAAGAATAGCACCCTTACCAATGAATTCCAGTATATCCCGTGATCGAATTGCAAACTCAGTGGGGCTACAGATGGTTTTCCAAAAAGATTAAAGGAAGGTGGGTGGATCAGCGTGGAGAAAATAAGAACAAGATTGTGGCAGTATGCAGTGGATCAGTGCTTTTCCAATGTAAAGCTCAATATTTAATACATTATATATACAACTTGTACTCTATTAAAAGTGGTGAAAGCATTTGCCAATTTAAAATAATAAATAAAAAGAAGAGAGTGTCTTTCTGGGTAATTATAAAACCAAGTTAATCATTTTGTCTCTTATACAGAATATCTTATTTCATTATTAACCACATGTTTCAGAAGAGAGTAGACAGTAGACACTATCTGCCTCCCTCCATACACCACGCATTTCTTCCCCAATTTTACAGAGAAACAGAGAGACACAGAGTGAAACAGAGGCGAAGAGAAGCTGTTTAGAGTGATGGCATGTTATGCATCTGTGCTTTCTCTATACCACACCTTAAATAACATCAAGATCCACCCTCGCCCTCCAATTTCTCTTAACCAAAAACAACTTCATTCTCTCACCCAAAACCTTACTTTCTTGCTAGATTTTCTTGAATCTTATCCCGCAGAAGAAGACGAAAACTTGGAGAGCCGCATCGCTGCTGCAGCTTATTCAGCTGAAGATGTAATCGAAACACATATAGTCGATCGAATTCATCATGCTGGATCCACAAGTGATGGTACCTTGTACCAAGATCTAGGGAGAGCGATAGTAGACATGGATATGATCAAGAAAGAGGTGAAATCCCGACAACATCATCATCTGCATACTAATTCTTCTGTTTTTACAGATTCAGTAAGGCCTGGTTCGACGGGCCAGAGCAGCATCACGGAGAGGTTTGATGATGTCTTAATTGTGAAAGTTTTGGATAAGCTCACGGGACAACAAGAAGGTCGCCAAGTCATCCCCATTGTTGGTATGGGTGGAATTGGTAAGACCACACTTGCTAAATATATTTACTCAAATCAACTTATTGTCGAGAACTTTGACATTCGTGCTTGGGTTACGATTTCACAAGAGTATAGTAGGAGAAGTATTTTACAATCTCTCTATCAAGAAATCTGTAAGGAAACCAATGGCAGCAACAATGTTTTGAGTGAAGATAAAATGGGAGAAATAGTGTACAAAACATTATGTCGCAGGAGTTATTTAATTGTGATGGATGACATATGGAGTGTTGAGGCTTGGGATCAAGTTAAGCATTTTTTTCCAAATAATGGTGAGAAAAATAGAATTATGATAACTACTAGGCTGTCAAACTTGGCTTTTGAGTTGAGTGGTTCTCACGATTTTCGCATGCAATTTCTGGATGAGGATAAGAGTTGGAATTTGCTTTGCGATATTGTGTTTGGCAAACTAGATCGCCCGATTGAGTTGGAGGACATTGGAAAGGAAATTGCAAGAAATTGCAGAGGACTTCCTTTATCAATAGCTGTGATTGGAGGTCTTTTGACAAAATCCAACATGACACGAGTGTATTGGGAATATTGTTTACAACATCTAAATTCACTCATTAGTTTGGATGACAATGAGTATTGCTTGCAAGTATTGCGCAATAGTTATAAGGAATTGCCAATACATTTGAAGCCATGTTTCCTGTACATGGCAGTTTTTCCAGAAGATTTTGAAATCAACGTGACACGGCTCATCAAATTGTGGGTTTCTGAAGGGATTCTGAAACCAAATGAGGACAAGAGCTTAGAAGAAGTTGCAATGGAGAACTTGAAGGAGCTCATAGAGAGAAATATGATTTTGGTTCATAAATTCCGGTTGAATGGAGAAGCAAAAATATGCAAAATTCATGATCTCTTGAGAGATGTATGCTCGAGAGAAGCAGAAAGGCAAAAGTTCCTCTCCGTAATTTGGCAGCATGAACACCATCCTCCACTAGGCATATATATGGAACGTCGTATTTGTATCAATCATCAAGTGAAAGGGAAGAGATTTGACGACCATGGATTCCTTCATGCCGTGGAATCTACACCACTCGCCCGGTCTTTGCTTTATGATGAGTATGCTTATTTGGAACAAGATTCACGGTTAGGATTGCTAAGGGTGTGTTCATTGGTTAATATCAATTCTAGTATTGTCACATGCTCTAAAAATGCTATTTTTGAGCAGGCTAACTTGCGGTACCTTTTTCTGACTTTGAGGGAAAAATTGATATTGCCTTCTTCGTGCTCTCTCATGTGGAATCTACAAACACTTGAGATTGGAAATAACCTTCGCAACGAGTTTGGAATGGCACCATCTGAAATTTGGGAGATGCCTCTACTTAGACATGCCATGCTTTACGCATTTATACTCCCAGATCCTCCCCACGGGGAAGACAACTTTATCTTGGAAAACTTACAGACACTCTTTATATTGAATTTAAAGTTGAGTGAAGAGGTGATTAAGAGAATACCAAATATCAAGACATTGGAAGTCAGGTACAGAATTAGGGATGATAATGAGGAAGAGTTGTTGTCTAATATGTGTCTCAACAATCTTTGCCGTTTACATAAACTTGAATCCTTGAAGTTTCAAGTTGATCATGATGACAATTTTCTTAGAGCACATCTCTTTAGCAAAATGGTGAGCTTTCCACATTCCCTCAAGAAGTTGATTTTATTAGGAACCGCACTATTGTGGGACCAGGTGAATATGAAGATAGGTTCGTTGCCCCATCTTCAACATCTCGGTGTACATTGGGATGCCTGCTTGGGACCGTGGAAGACAGTTGAAGGGCAATTCTGCAGTCTCAGAGTCCTGGATTTTTGGTTTTGTAGACTGGAAGGCTGGGATACGGACGAAGCCCACTTTCCACGCCTTGAACACCTTCTTCTTCGCACTATTGACAGATTGGAAGAGATTCCTTCATGTATAGGAGACATATCAACCCTCAAGTCAATTCGGTTGGATTATTGTACCGAATCTGTTGAAGATTCTGCCAAGAGAATAAAACAGGGCCAAGTGGAGAATGGGGATGAACAACTTCAACTCATAATTGGTACGAGACAACCCATAATACAAGGTAAAATTTTCATCTTTATGAGTATATTGACTTAAAAGTTAAACCCCATTAGATCTTTTGATTGCTCGCTTTGCATTATTTCTTGCTCTTATGTCTCTTAAATATAAAGCAACAACATAACTCTTCGAGCATCATCTGATTTTCCATATTTTTCTGATCCAATCGAAAAATTGAATTGTGATCAATTGATATGTACCTTATCTCTTTTCTACAGACTCATTATTTCTTGTTTAAAACATAACTATTCGCGCCACTAAACCTTCCATTTTGTTATGTGTGCTCCAAAACGGAATCTTGATTAATTGACTTATCAGAAGGTGAAGAACACTCGGGTGAGAAAGACGAATAAAACTGTTCTCACGAAGAAGATGAACAAGACTCGAGTGAAGAACAAGTTGTGTCAGATGTAAAAGGTAATAACAAAACCTTTTTTTTATCAATATTTTTCTTCATTTATCTCTTTGCAGCACCATTTCCAATCCCAAAATTTGCTTGCAGTTGGACATCGGATCGTAAAAAGATCATGGAAGAGATTGTTTCCCGCATTAACCAAAGGATAATCAAGCAAACGAACATGAGAGGAAACAAAGATTGCTTGGAATTTGATTTTATACTTTTACGTTTGTGTGTTTTTTGTATGTCTATTTTTTCGTGTGTTTAAGTATTTATTGCATAAACTGTTTGAGAAAATGAAACAATGAGCCCTTTCCCTTTTTGCTTTGTTTTTTGGATTCCTTAAACCTTGTGAATAAGATGGTTGTGTAATTTTCAGTGCTAAAATTCAGTATTTGGAGGTGGAAGAAAGGGGAAACGGTCTCCAAATCATCCCCATTGTTGGTATGGGTGGAATTGGTAAGACCACGCTTGCCAAATATATTTACTCAAATCCACTTATTGTCGAGCATTTTGACATTCTTTCTTGGGTTACGGTTTCACAAGAATATAGTAGGGGAAGTATTTTACAAACTCTCTGTCAAGAAATATTGAGCTGTCAATAGATCTTTTGATTGGTGGTTATTATTGGAAGCTTCATAATCGGTGAACGTTTTAGTTACCTATTTTCTCCATCTTTCAGTTTGAGTCTAATTAAGTCTTACTCCTAGTTTGTTTTTCGACTTGTTCCTGTTTGTTATGTGATTACAGCAGATTTTCTTTGGTTTCAATTTGCACTGTTTTAGCTATATAATCCTCACTCATTGCGTGAAATGAAATAACAACATTCACCAAGTTTATGAGTTTTCTGCGTACAAACTTTTTTAATACTCCCTCCGTTCCAAAGTTATTCACCTCTTTGTTTTTGACACGGGTTTTAATGTGAAAGTTGTTTATTAGTATTTAAAATAATAAAGTGACTTTTGATTGAAGGTATTGTAGTCTTTTTTACTTTATTATTAAATTAGATGATTTTTTGTAATTAAAAGTAATGACATGAGATGTAATTTTGATATGTTGGGAGGGAATAGTTGAAAAGAGTTGTAATTATTTTGTTGTCTTTAATGGAAAGGGGTAAATAAGTTTTAGACGGATATTTTGGCAAAAAAAGAGTAAAATATAAAATAAGTTTTAATCCGATTTGAGTGTGGAATTAGATCGTACTTTTTGTTATATGCTTATAGACATTGAGATGGATAGATATGCTGTAAAATATAACAGATTGTGGAAATGAATATCCCATATCGAAGAAAAGTAGAATTTATATCCCCGTATATAATTACATGAAATATCATTACGTATCCCCGAGCCTTGTAGTGTGGGCTTGTAACCCAAATGGGGGCATTAAGGTTTTTGGATGTTGGGCTGAATCAGCTGTCTGGGCCTTGCCAGCGACTCTCTGGCCCGCCCATTCCAAGTGGAGATTAGAAGGTGTGGGCTTCGTGGCTCTTAGAGTGGAGGGCACTGCAGTGGAACCGAATGGGAGATAGGAGTGTGAGTTGGGCCAGAGTGGAGGGCACCGCAGTGGAACCGAATGGGAGATAGGAGTGTATGTATGAGTTTAGATCATTAAGAATCCATTCCTTTTTGCTAGTGTTTGTAGCTGGGTGAAAAGAAAATGCAGAACCAAGATGTGGGGAAAAGTGGATAGGAACACCATGTTGGATAATGAAAGAAGACTGAGAGAGATGATGTAATTCTTTTTATTAGAAAAAAAAAGTAATTACAATCGACATTATAATTCTGCACTCCAAAAAGTTAGACTCTATTTTATATGTGGAACACTTTAACTCACTTTTTATTTGGAGACACACCTCACACCACTCTTGCTTCTTGACACTATGTCACGCACTCGCTCTTTCTCACACACACTTTGTCACATTAGAGATCATCTAATATTTATAGGGCATTAGGTCGGTGCAATGAACCGACTTACCCAATCAAATATTTAATCTAGATAATTCTACCTACTTCATATAATTTAGCCTACAAAATTTGACTAGTTTTCCGTCCTTTGACTGATATATACATACTAGAATTGTTTAGGTACTAATTAGTTTATCTTGCATATTTGTATCTAGAAGAATCCACATAGTTGTGGCATTAATAATTCTCCAACCTTAAAATATAAGCAAGTTAGCAACTTGCCTTTCTTGTCTATTCTAAAAATTTCCAAGCAAGTCGGTGGTGTTGTTTTCACACCAAAGTTTTGTGGAGGAAAGTATAAGTATTCTTATTTAGTGGACTGATATGAAATATTAACAAATAAGGAAAACATATTAGCAAATAGAGAGAAGATTATAAGTTGTCTAGGATATGTATATATGTTCTTTAATAACAAAACTTGGTTTATCAATATTCTTTATCTCTTTGCACCATCTCCAATCCCAAAATATTGGTAGCATTTGGTTTTGCAGTTGGAACTAGGGTAGTTAGTTGATTCTGCTAATCTTGATACTAATCAAGATTCAATAATAATTTCAAAGCATCAATTATGGGTGTGAAATACTTTCAACTAATAAACTTGGTCCACTTTATATAATTTATTTATTGCTAAGTTTGGCCGGCTTGTGAGACAAAGTCTCAATTTTATATTCCTCCATGCACCATATTTCTTCAACTTGTGCATAAAGAATCAAGTTAATTACAACTAGCTAATTAATTATAAGAAATCAACATCTCGATTCTTGAATGAAGAATAGATTATTAATTATATGTCATATGTATTCTATTTGTTATGTGATTACATCAGATTTTCTTTGGTTTGAATTTGCATTTGTTTGGTTATGTGAGCACACCTCATTGTTTCAAATGAAATAAAAGCATTATTCACCGAGTGATATCTAAGAATAGCACCCTTACCAATGAATTCCAGTATATCCCGTGATCGAATTGCAAACTCAGTGGGGCTACAAATGGTTTTCCAAAAAGATTAAAGGAAGGTTGGTGGATCAGCTTGGAGAAAATAAGAACAAGATTATGGCAGTATGCAGTGGATCAGTGCTTTTCCAATGTAAAGCTCAATATTTAATACACTCTATTAAAAGTGGTGAAAGCATTTGCCAATTTAAAATAATAAATAAAAAGAAGAGAGTGTCTTTCTGGGTAATTATAAAACCAAGAATAACTTATACAGTAGACAGAATATCTTATTTCATTATTAACCACTTGTTTCAGAAGACAGTAGAAAGCAGACACTATCTGCCTCCCTCCATACACCACGCATTTCTTCCCCAATTTTACAGAGAAACAGAGAGACACAGAGTGAAACAGAGGCGAAGAGAAGCTGTTTAGAGTGATGGCATGTTATGCATCTGTGCTTTCTCTATACCACACCTTAAATAACATCAAGATCCACCCTCGCCCTCCAATTTCTCTTAACCAAAAACAACTTCATTCTCTCACCCAAAACCTTACTTTCTTGCTAGATTTTCTTGAATCTTATCCCGCAGAAGAAGACGAAAACTTGGAGAGCCGCATCGCTGCTGCAGCTTATTCAGCTGAAGATGTAATCGAAACACATATAGTCGATCGAATTCATCATGCTGGATCCACAAGTGATGGTACCTTGTACCAAGATCTAGGGAGAGCGATAGTAGACATGGATATGATCAAGAAAGAGGTGAAATCCCGACAACATCATCATCTGCATACTAATTCTTCTGTTTTTACAGATTCAGTAAGGCCTGGTTCGACGCGCCAGAGCAGCATCACGGAGAGGTTTGATGATGTCTTAATTGTGAAAGTCTTGGATAAGCTCACGGGACAACAAGAAGGTCGCCAAGTCATCCCCATTGTTGGTATGGGTGGAATTGGTAAGACCACGCTTGCTAAATATATTTACTCAAATCAACTTATTGTCGAGAACTTTGACATTCGTGCTTGGGTTACGATTTCACAAGAGTATAGTAGGAGAAGTATTTTACAATCTCTCTATCAAGAAATCTGTAAAGAAACCAATGGCAGCAACAATGTTTTGAGTGAAGATAAAATGGGAGAAATAGTGTACAAAAAACATTATGTCGCAGGAGTTATTTAATTGTGATGGATGACATATGGAGTGTTGAGGCTTGGGATCAAGTTAAGCATTTTTTTCCAAATAATGGTGAGAAAAATAGAATTATGATAACTACTAGGCTGTCAAACTTGGCTTTTGAGTTGAGTGGTTCTCACGATTTTCGCATGCAATTTCTGGATGAGGATAAGAGTTGGAATTTGCTTTGCGATATTGTGTTTGGCAAACTAGATCGCCCGATTGAGTTGGAGGACATTGGAAAGGAAATTGCAAGAAATTGCAGAGGACTTCCTTTATCAATAGCTGTGATTGGAGGTCTTTTGACAAAATCCAACATGACACGAGTGTATTGGGAATCTTGTTTACAACATCTAAATTCACTCATTAATTTGGATGACAATGAGTATTGCTTGCAAGTATTGCGCAATAGTTATAAGGAATTGCCAATACATTTGAAGCCATGTTTCCTGTACATGGCAGTTTTTCCAGAAGATTTTGAAATCAACGTGACACGGCTCATCAAGTTGTGGGTTTCTGAAGGGATTCTGAAACCAAATGAGGACAAGAGCTTAGAAGAAGTTGCAATGGAGTACTTGAAGGAGCTCATAGAGAGAAATATGATTTTGGTTCATGAATTCCGGTTGAATGGAGAAGTAAAAATATGCAAAATTCATGATCTCTTGAGAGATGTATGCTCGAGAGAAGCAGAAAGGCAAAAGTTCCTCTGCGTAATTTGGCAGCATGAACGCCATCCTCCACTAGGCATAAATATGGAACGTCGTATTTGTATCAATCATCAAGTGAAAGGGAAGAGATTTGACGACCCTGGATTCCGTCATGCATTCCTTCATGCATTCCTTCATGCCTTGGACCCTGGATTCCTTCATGCCTTGGACCCTGGATTCCTTCATGCCTTGGACCCTGGATTCATTCATGCCTTGGACCCAGTATTCCTTCATGCCTTGGACCCTGGATTCCATCATGCCGTGGAATCTACACCACTCGCCCGGTCTTTGCTTTATGATGAGTATGCTTATTTGGAACAAGATTCACGGTTAGGATTGCTAAGGGTGTGTTCATTGGTTAATATCAATTCTAGTACTGTCACATGCTCTAAAAATGCTATTTTTGAGCAGGCTAACTTGCGGTACCTTTTTCTGCATTTGAGGGAAAAATTGATATTGCCTTCTTCGTGCTCTCTCATGTGGAATCTACAAACACTTGAGATTGGAAATAACCTTCGCAACGAGTTTGGAATGGCACCATCTGAAATTTGGGAGATGCCTCTACTTAGACATGCCATGCTTTTTACGATTTATACTCCCAGATCCTCCCCACGGGGAAGACAACTTTATCTTGGAAAACTTACAGACACTCTTTATATTGAATTTAAAGTTGAGTGAAGAGGTGATTAAGAGAATACCAAATATCAAGACATTGAAAGTCAGGTACAGAATTAGGGATGATAATGAGGAAGAGTTGTTGTCTAATATGTGTCTCAACAATCTTTGCCGTTTACATAAACTTGAATCCTTGAATTTTGAAGTTGATCATGATGACAATTTGGTTAGAGCACATTTCTTTAGCAAAATGGTGAGCTTTCCACATTCCCTCAAGAAGTTGATTTTATTCGAACCGCACTATTTTGGGGACGATGTGAATATGAAGATAGGTTCGTTGCCCCATCTTCAACATCTCGGTGTACATTGGGATGCCTGCTGGGGACCGTGGAAGACAGTTGAAGGGCAATTCTGCAGTCTCAGAGTCCTGGATTTTTGGTTTTGTAGACTGGAAGGCTGGGATACGGACGAAGCCCACTTTCCACGCCTTGAACACCTTCTTCTTCGCACTATTGACAGATTGGAAGAGATTCCTTCATGTATAGGAGACATATCAACCCTCAAGTCAATTCGGTTGGATTATTGTACCGAATCTGTTGAAGATTCTGCCAAGAGAATAAAACAGGGCCAAGTGGAGAATGGGGATGAACAACTTCAACTCATAATTGGTACGAGACAACCCATAATACAAGGTAAAATTTTCATCTTTATGAGTATATTGACTTAAAAGTTAAACCCCATTAGATCTTTTGATTGCTCGCTTTGCATTATTTCTTGCTCTTATGTCTCTTAAATATAAAGCAACAACATAACTCTTCGAGCATCATCTGATTTTCCATATTTTTCTGATCCAATCGTAAATTGAATTGTGATCAATTGATATGTACCTTATCTCTTTTCTACAGACTCATTATTTCTTGTTTAAAACATAACTATTCGCGCCACTAAACCTTCAATTTTGTTATGTGTGCTCCAAAACGGAATCTTGATTAATTGACTTATCAGAAGGTGAAGAACACTCGGGTGAGAAAGACGAAGAAAACTGTTCGCACGAAGAAGATGAACAAGACTCGAGTGAAGAACAAGTTGTGTCAGATGTAAAAGGTAATAACAAAACCTTTTTTTTATCAATATTTTTCTTCATTTATCTCTTTGCAGCACCATTTCCAATCCCAAAATTTGCTTGCAGTTGGACATCGGATCGTAAAAAGATCATGGAAGAGATTGTTTCCCGCATTAACCAAAGGATAATCAAGCAAACGAACATGAGAGGAAACAAAGATTGCTTGGAATTTGATTTTATACTTTTCCGTTTGTGTGTTTTTTGTATGTCTATTTTTTCGTGTGTTTAAGTATTTATTGCATAAACTGTTTGAGAAAATGAAACAATGAGCCCTTTCCCTTTTTGCTTTGTTTTTTGGATTCCTTAAACCTTGTGAATAAGATGGTTGTGTAATTTTCAGTGCTAGAATTCAGTATTTGGAGGTGGAAAAAGGGGAAACGTTCTCCAAATCATCCCCATTGTTGGTATGGGTGGAATTGGTAAGACCACGCTTGCCAAATATATTTACTCAAATCCACTTATTGTCGAGCATTTTGACATTCTTGCTTGGGTTACGGTTTCACAAGAATATAGTAGGGGAAGTATTTTACAAACTCTCTGTCAAGAAATATTGAGCTGCCAATAGATCTTTTGATTGGTGGTTATTATTGGAAGCTTCATAATCGGTGAACGTTTTAGTTACCTATTTTCTCCATCTTTCAGTTTGAGTCTAATTAAGTCTTACTCCTAGTTTGTTTTTCGACTTGTTCCTGTTTGTTATGTGATTACAGCAGATTTTCTTTGGTTTCAATTTGCACTGTTTTAGCTATATAAGCCTCACTCATTGTGTGAAATGAAATAACAACATTCACCAAGTTTATGAGTTTTCTGCGTACAAACTTTTTTAATACTCCCTCCGTCTCAAAGTTATTCACCTCTTTGCTTTTGACACGGGTTTTAATGTGGAAGTTCTTTATTGGTATTTAAAATGATAAAGTGACTTTTGATTGAAGGTATTGTAGTCTTTTCTACTTTATTATTAAATTAGATGATTTTTTGTAATTAAAAGTAATGAAATGAGATGTAATTTTGATATGTTGGGAGGGAATAGTTGAAAAGAGTTGTAATTATTTTGTTGTCTTTAATGGAAAGGGGTAAATAAGTTTTAGACGGATATTTTGGCAAAAAAAGAGTAAAATATAAAATAAGTTTTAATCCGATTTGAGTGTGGAATTAGATCGTACTTTTTGTTATATGCTTATAGACATTGAGATGGATAGATATGCTGTAAAATATAACAGATTGTGGAAATGAATATCCCATATCGAAGAAAAGTAGAATTTATATCCCCGTATATAATTACATGAAATATCATTACGTATCCCCGAGCCTTGTAGTGTGGGCTTGTAACCCAAATGGGGGCATTAAGGTTTTTGGATGTTGGGCTGAATCAGCTGTCTGGGCCTTGCCAGCGACTCTCTGGCCCGCCCATTCCAAGTGGAGATTAGAAGGTGTGGGCTTCGTGGCTCTTAGAGTGGAGGGCACTGCAGTGGAACCGAATGGGAGATAGGAGTGTGAGTTGGGCCAGAGTGGAGGGCACCGCAGTGGAACCGAATGGGAGATAGGAGTGTATGTATGAGTTTAGATCATTAAGAATCCATTCCTTTTTGCTAGTGTTTGTAGCTGGGTGAAAAGAAAATGCAGAACCAAGATGTGGGGAAAAGTGGATAGGAACACCATGTTGGATACCGAGCAGCACTCAGAGTATGATGTAATTACTTTTTATTAGAAAAAAGAGTAATTACAATTGACACTATAATTTACAAGACCCAAAAGTTAGACTCTATTTTATATGTGGAACACTTTAACTCACTTTTTATTTGGAGACACACCTCACACTACTCTTGCTTCTTGACACTATGTCACGCACTCGCTCTTTCTCACACACACTTTGTCACATTAGAGATCATCTAATATTTATAGGGCATTAGGTCGGTGCAATGAACCGACTTACCCAATCAAATATTTAATCTAGATAATTCTACCTACTTCATATAATTTAGCCTACAAAATTTGACTAGTTTTCCGTCCTTTGACTGATATATACATACTAGAATTGTCTAGGTACTAATTAGTTTATCTTGCATATTTGTATCTAGAAGAATCCACATAGTTGTGGCATTAATAATTCTCCAACCTTAAAATATAAGCAAGTTTGCAACTTGCCTTTCTTGTCTATTCTAGAAATTTCCAAGCAAATCGGTGGAGTTGTTTTCAATACTCCCCCTCAACACCGACTTATTTCCCGATCTCATGCTCAATTGTTCTCTAGAACTTTTTTCTTGAGCAATTGCAAAAATTGGATTTTAGGATTTGCTTTTTCGTGCTCTACTTGATTTCCATCCTTTAGAGATCATTGTTTCGGTTGATTATCCGCTACTGCGTGATGAACTCCTCGCATTTGCCGGGGGATCGTGATTTTCACCTTCTTCCGTGATGTCTTCCTCGCTTTGTTGTTGTTCATCATCTTCTTTCACGCCTCTTCCTCGAGTAGAATGTACTTTTTAATTGTTTGTTCCTCCATCTTTTTTTCTCAGAAGATATCTTCTACTTCCTTAGAAACCGCAACACTTTCTACTTCCTTAGAAACCGCAACACTTCTTTTCTCGAGGCGACCACCACCATGATAAGCTTCATCGAAAAACAACATTCCTTGATGTATAACATTTTCCGTCAGAGGGTCGCAACATTTCCACCCTTTTCTTTGGTTGTCGATCTCACAAAGATGCAACGAAGTTGCCTTTTTTTATCGAACTTGCTTCGAAGATGGCTTGGCACAAACACGTAACAAACACAACCAAAAACTTTGAAATGACTTACTGCATGTTTGCACCCCCACAACTTCTCATAGGGTGATACTAATTTTAGCTTTGCCTGAGGAAGCCTATTAATCACATGTCTTCTTTGTCCTCATGCTCTCGCTAAAATCTTCCCGGTACATTCTTGGCATGTACCATATTTCGACATATCTCTGCAAGATGTCGATTCTTTCTCTCTGTCACACCATTTTGTTGTGGTGTGTTTACACATGTATACTGATGGCGTATACGACATTCTCGTAGATACTGCGAGAATTCTACTGATGTGTATTCGCCACCATTATCCGTCGCGCAGAGATGGACCTTCTTTTTCAACTTCGCTTTCTTACCGCTTTAAATTCTTTAAATTTAGAGAATGTTTTGATTTTTCTTTCATAAAGTAAACTCATACGCATCGAGAGAAGTCACAATAAACGTGACCATGTAGCGCATTCCACCGATCAAGGTTGCTTTTTTGGTCCTAACACATCGAGAATGTATCAACTCTAATGGTTCTTTGGCTTTGAACTTGAATCATTGTAACGGAAGTTGATGAGCTTTTTAATTGTATTGATGACAAAGACATATGGTCTGCGTCCTTACTTCTAGTTGAGGAAGACCTTTCAACATTGCCTTCGCATCATCACCTTTAACTTGTGGTAGCTAACGTGTCCAAGCCTTGCATGCCACAAGTCCGTTGTCTCATTTTTTCGTGTCTTATCCACGTATCTTTGATTCTGCGACATCACATGTAGACATACTCTAATCGTTGGCCCTCCATTCTTTGGTGTTTAGGAGATCTTAACATCTTGATATATTTTAACTTCTTTGGGACCGAATATCACGTGGTGACCGAAGTCGTAAGTTGTCTTTACATATAGTAAGTTTTTTCTTCATACCGTATATGATAAACATCTTGGAGTGAAACTTCCTTGAACTATACCGCTGACACGAAGTTTGTTTTTACCAACATGGGCGATTGGTAATCTTGAATTATTTCTTTGTCACCACCACTCGATTGCCTTTTATACTCTGTCAAGTTACGCAATTTCTCTTTATCTCCGGTCATATGGTTTGAGCGGCTGAATCGACTATCCAATCATTATTGTAGTCGATCAATTCTCGGGCGATTCTTTGTTAAAGCTTTCTCTTTCTTTTCCACAAAATGAAAAGATGCTTTGATGTCCCATTCATCATTACTACGACGTCGTCCGTACTTGACATGGTTGCATTACTCTCCATATTTTTCTTCTTTGACCAACAATTCTTAGCTATGTGACCCTTCTTCCCCAGAATTGTAACCACGTGCCATTGAATCTCCTATTCTGTTGAGATTCATCGTCTCTCGTTGTTTCTTTGTTGAGCTTTCGATTTAGAGCTCCTCGATCGATCATTTGGATCATCGTCTCTTTTGATTCTTCATCATTATTCTTGTTGAACCGACCTCTAGTTTTATTACTATAGAGTGCTTCTTCGTCATTCTTGGATGAGGATCCCGAAATTTGCTTAGCTAACGCCTCCCGTCATTTAGCAAATTTTCTAACTCAACAAGCGAGGGTTGAGTAGCCAACCTTGTATAGCAAAGAATAAAAATTCTATATCCCGCCTCAATCCATGAATGATAATTCTTCTAATTCTTGAGTCGGATTGTCTGGCGAGAAGAATCTAATGTAGAATTTCTGACGAGAGACTTTACCTTGGCGAAGTATTGATTTATTGTCATGGCGCCTTGTGTAATTGAGAGAAGTTCGTTCTCAAGAAGTTGCAGCCTCACATCATTTTTCTTGGAGAATAGAGTAACAAAAGTTTCCCACGCGTCCTTGGGTGTCTTCGCCTCCCGTATATGCTCCAACATTTCCTCCTCAATGGTGGTCTTGATCGTGAACAATGCCTTTCCAGCTCTAATCTTCCATTTCTTAAGAGCGGCAGCATCTCTTTCTGGTGGTGTGACATCACTACCGTCCACTATCTCCCACAGGTCTTGGCCTTGGAGATACGACTCCATGTACAACGACCACGTGTTGTAATTTTGATTGTTAAGCTTCTTGATTCCACCGACCACTTGTAGGTCACCCATCATCGTGGCTCAACCGAACTTAATGACGTTAAGCAAGCTTGATTTTTTAAGACAATCTCCGCAGTACGAAACCGCACACGACACCGCAGTACTAAACTGCACAAATTATGCAAGAAGTTCGACCAACGAGTCTCAAACGACACCAGAAATCGCCTTGCTCTGATACCACTTGTTGGATACCGAGCAGCACTCAGAGTGTGATGTAATTATTTTTTATTAGAAAAAAAAGAGTAATTACAATTGACACTATAATTTACAAGACCCAGAAGCTAGACTCTATTTTATATGTGGAACACTTTAACTCACTCTTTATTTGGAGACACACCTCACACCACTCTTGCTTCTTGACACTATGTCACGCACTCACTCTTTCTCACACACACTTTGTCACATTAGAGATCATCTAATATTTATAGGGCATTAGGTCGGTGCAATGAACCGACATACCCAATCAAATATTTAATCTAGATAATTCTTCCTACTTCATATAATTTAGCCTACAAAATTTGACTAGTTTTCCGTCCTTTGACTGATATATACATACTAGAATTGTTTAGGTACTAATTAGTTTATCTTGCATATTTGTATCTAGAAGAATCCACATAGTTGTGGCATTAATAATTCTCCAACCTTAAAATATAAGCAAGTTAGCAACTTGCCTTTCTTGTCTATTCTAAAAATTTCCAAGCAAGTCGGTGGTGTTGTTTTCACACCAAAGTTTTGTGGAGGAAAGTATAAGTATTCTTATTTAGTGGACTGATATGAAATATTAACAAATAAGGAAAACATATTAGCAAATAGAGAGAAGATTATAAGTTGTCTAGGATATGTATATATGTTCTTTAATAACAAAACTTGGTTTATCAATATTCTTTATCTCTTTGCACCATCTCCAATCCCAAAATATTGGTAGCATTTGGTTTTGCAGTTGGAACTAGGGTAGTTAGTTGATTCTGCTAATCTTGATACTAATCAAGATTCAATAATAATTTCAAAGCATCAATTATGGGTGTGAAATACTTTCAACTAATAAACTTGGTCCACTTTATATAATTTATTTATTGCTAAGTTTGGCCGGCTTGTGAGACAAAGTCTCAATTTTATATTCCTCCATGCACCATATTTCTTCAACTTGTGCATAAAGAATCAAGTTAATTACAACTAGCTAATTAATTATAAGAAATCAACATCTCGATTCTTGAATGAAGAATAGATTATTAATTATATGTCATATGTATTCTATTTGTTATGTGATTACATCAGATTTTCTTTGGTTTCAATTTGCATTTGTTTGGTGATGTAAGCACACCTCATTGTTTCAAATGAAATAACAGCATTATTCACCGAGTGATATTTAAGAATAGCACCCTTACCAATGAATTCCAGTATATCCCGTGATCGAATTGCAAACTCAGTGGGGCTACAAATGGTTTTCCAAAAAGATTAAAGGAAGGTGGGTGGATCAGCGTGGAGAAAATAAGAACAAGATTATGGCAGTATGCAGTGGATCAGTGCATTTCCAATGTAAAGCTCAATATTTAATACATTATATATACAACTTGTACTGTATTAAAAGTGGTGAAAGCATTTGCCAATTTAAAATAATAAATAAAAAGAAGAGAGTGTCTTTCTGGGTAATTATAAAACCAAGATAATCATTTTGTCTCTTATACAGAATATCTTATTTCATTATTAACCACTTGTTTCAGAAGACAGTAGACAGTAGACACTATCTGCCTCCCTCCATACACCACGCATTTCTTCCCCAATTTTACAGAGAAACAGAGAGACACAGAGTGAAACAGAGGCGAAGAGAAGCTGTTTAGAGTGATGGCATGTTATGCATCTGTGCTTTCTCTATACCACACCTTAAATAACATCAAGATCCACCCTCGCCCTCCAATTTCTCTTAACCAAAAACAACTTCATTCTCTCACCCAAAACCTTACTTTCTTGCTAGATTTTCTTGAATCTTATCCCACAGGAGAAGACGAAAACTTGGAGAGTCGCATCGCTGCTGCAGCTTATTCAGCTGAAGATGTAATCGAAACACATATAGTCGATCGAATTCATCATGCTGGATCCACAAGTGATGGTACCTTGTACCAAGATCTAGGGAGAGCGATAGTAGACATGGATATGATCAAGAAAGAGGTGAAATCCCGACAACATCATCATCTGCATACTAATTCTTCTGTTTTTACAGATTCAGTAAGGCCTGGTTCGACCGGCCAGAGCAGCATCACGGAGAGGTTTGATGATGTCTTAATTGTGAAAGTTTTGGATAAGCTCACGGGACAACAAGAAGGTCGCCAAGTCATCCCCATTGTTGGTATGGGTGGAATTGGTAAGACCACGCTTGCTAAATATATTTACTCAAATCAACTTATTGTCGAGAACTTTGACATTCGTGCTTGGGTTATGATTTCACAAGAGTATAGTAGGAGAAGTATTTTACAATCTCTCTATCAAGAAATCTGTAAAGAAACCAATGGCAGCAACAATGTTTTGAGTGAAGATAAAATGGGTGAAAAAGTGTACAAAACATTATGTCGCAGGAGTTATTTAATTGTGATGGATGACATATGGAGTGTTGAGGCTTGGGATCAAGTTAAGCATTTTTTCCAAATAATGGTGAGAAAAATAGAATTATGATAACTACTAGGCTGTCAAACTTGGCTTTTGAGTTGAGTGGTTCTCACGATTTTCGCATGCAATTTCTGGATGAGGATAAGAGTTGGAATTTGCTTTGCGAAATTGTGTTTGGCAAACTAGATTGCCCGATTGAGTTGGAGGACATTGGAAAGGAAATTGCAAGAAATTGCAGAGGACTTCCTTTGTCAATAGCTGTGATTGGAGGTCTTCTGACAAAATCCAACATGACACGAGTGTATTGGGAATATTGTTTACAACATCTAAATTCACTCATTAATTTGGATGACAATGAGTATTGCTTGCAAGTATTGCGCAATAGTTATAAGGAATTGCCAATACATCTGAAGCCATGTTTCCTGTACATGGGAGTTTTTCCAGAAGATTTTGAAATCAACGTGTCACGGCTCATCAAATTGTGGGTTTCTGAAGGGATTCTGAAACCAAATGAGGACAAGAGCTTAGAAGAAGTTTCAAAGGAGTACTTGAAGGAACTCATAGAGAGAAATATGATTTTGGTTCATAAATTGCTTTTGAATGGAGAAGCAAAAATATGCAAAATTCATGATCTCTTGAGAGATGTATGCTCGAGAGAAGCAGAAAGACAAAAGTTCCTCTGCATAATATGGCAGCTTGAACACCATCCTCCACAAGGCATAAATATGGAACGTCGTATTTATATCAATCATCAAGTGAAAGGGAAGAAATTTGACCACCCTGGATTCCTTCATGCCGTGGAATCTGCACCACTCGCCCGGTCTTTGCTTTATGATGAGTATGCTGATCGGGAACAAGATTCATGGTCACGTAGTTTAGGATTGCTAAGGGTGTGTTCATTGGTTGATATCAATTCTAGTATTGTCACATGCTCTAAAAGTGCTATTTTTGAGCGGGCTAACTTGCGGTACCTTTTTCTGCATTTGAGGGAAGAATTTATATTGCCTTCTTCGTGCTCTCTCATGTGGAATCTACAAACACTTCAGATTGGAAATAACCTTCGCAACGAGTTTGGAATGGCACCATCTGAAATTTGGGAGATGCCTCTACTTAGACATGTCATGCTTTACGCATTTATACTCCCAGATCCTCCCCACGGGGAAGACAACTTTATCTTGGAAAACTTACAGACACTCTTTATATTGAATTTAAAGTTGAGTGAAGAGGTGATTAAGAGAATACCAAATATCAAGACATTGAAAGTCAGGTACAGAATTAGGGATGATAATGAGGAAGAGTTGTTGTCTAATATGTGTCTCAACAATCTTTGCCGTTTACATAAACTTGAATCCTTGAATTTTGAAGTTGATCATGATGACAATTTGGTTAGAGCACATTTCTTTAGCAAAATGGTGAGCTTTCCACATTCCCTCAAGAAGTTGATTTTATTCGGAACCGCACTATTTTGGGACGATGTGAATATGAAGATAGGTTCGTTGCCCCATCTTCAACATCTCGGTGTACATTGGGATGCCTGCTGGGGACCGTGGAAGACAGTTGAAGGGCAATTCTGCAGTCTCAGAGTCCTGGATTTTTGGTTTTGTAGACTGGAAGGCTGGGATACGGACGAAGCCCACTTTCCACGCCTTGAACACCTTCTTCTTCGCACTATTGACAGATTGGAAGAGATTCCTTCATGTATAGGAGACATATCAACCCTCAAGTCAATTCGGTTGGATTATTGTACCGAATCTGTTGAAGATTCTGCCAAGAGAATAAAACAGGGCCAAGTGGAGAATGGGGATGAACAACTTCAACTCATAATTGGTACGAGAAAACCCATAATACAAGGTAAAATTTTCATCTTTATGAGCATATTGACTTAAAAGTTAAACCCCATTAGATCTTTTGATTGCTCGCTTTGCATTATTTCTTGCTCTTATGTCTCTTAAATATAAAGCAACAACATAACTCTTCGAGCATCATCTGATTTTCCATATTTTTCTGATCCAATCGTAAATTGAATTGTGATCAATTGATATGTACCTTATCTCTTTTCTACAGACTCATTATTTCTTGTTTAAAACATAACTATTCGCGCCACTAAACCTTCAATTTTGTTATGTGTGCTCCAAAACGGAATCTTGATTAATTGACTTATCAGAAGGTGAAGAACACTCGGGTGAGAAAGACGAAGAAAACTGTTCGCACGAAGAAGATGAACAAGACTCGAGTGAAGAACAAGTTGTGTCAGATGTAAAAGGTAATAACAAAACCTTTTTTTTATCAATATTTTTCTTCATTTATCTCTTTGCAGCACCATTTCCAATCCCAAAATTTGCTTGCAGTTGGACATCGGATCGTAAAAAGATCATGGAAGAGATTGTTTCTCGCATTAACCAAAGGATAATCAAGCAAACGAACATGAGAGGAAACAAAGATTGCTTGGAATTTGATTTTATACTTTTCCGTTTGTGTGTTTTTTGTATGTCTATTTTTTTGTGTGTTTAAGTATTTCTTGCATAAACTGTTTGAGAAAATGAAACAATGAGCCCTTTCCCTTTTTGCTTTGTTTTTTTGGATTCCTTAAACCTTGTGAATAAGATGGTTGTGTAATTTTCAGTGCTTGAATTCAGTATTTGGAGGTGGAAAAAGGGGAAACGGTCTCAAAATCATCCCCATTGTTGGTATGGGTGGAATTGGTAAGACCACGCTTGCTAAACATAATTACTCAAATTCACTTATTGTCGAGCATTTTGACATTCTTGCTTGGGTTACGGTTTCACAAGAGTATAATAGGGGAAGTATTATACATACTCTCTGTCATGAAATCAATGAGAGCTGCCAATAGATCTTTTGATTGGTGGTTATTATTGGAAGCTTCAGAATCGGTTAACGTTTTAGTTACCTATTTTCTCCACCTTTCAGTTTGAGTCTAATTAAGTCTTACTCCTAGTTTGTTATTTGAATTGTTCCTGTTTGTTATGTGATTACAGCAGATTTTCTTTGGTTTCAATTTGCACTGTTTTGGTTATATAAGCCTCACTCATTGTGTCAAATGAAATAACAACATTCACCATGTTTATGAGTTTTTTGCATACAAACTTCTTTAATACTCCCTCCATCCCAAAGTTATTCACCTCTTTGCTTTTGACACAGGTTTTAATGTGGGAATTGTTTACTAGTATTTAAAATGATAAAGTGGTTTTTGGTTGAGGGTATTGTAGTTTTTTCTACTTTATTATTAAAGTTGTGACTTTTTGTAATTAAAAGTAATGACATGAAAGGTAATTTTGATATGTTTGGAGGGAATAGTTGAAAAGGGTGTAATTATTTTATTGTCTTTTATGGAAAGAGTAAATAAGTTTGGGATGGAACTTTTGAAAAAAAAAAAAGAGTAAATAACTTTGGGAATGAGGAGTATATAACATCATTAGATGAAATTTCCCGAGCATATGATTCAGGGATTCAATTCTATGCCTATTACAGAATAAACATGCAAGCACAGCATACCAAATTCAGAACCTATGTAGCAGTTAAACAAGGGCCAGCGTCAAGAACACTGTCATAAGTAAATTGAGCAGAGGTCTCCTGGTACAATGAATCACCTATTAAATCAATCAGCTCTTTAACACATGAATTCTGTTGCAACTTATAACCCCTTAACTTTCCCTGCTTCATTAACCACTTAACATATCATCTCCTTCCTCCTCTCCCTTAACTATATTCAGCACAGAAACCGGCCCACAAACTGCATCAACATTAACACGATACTTTAACTACCATTCTGAAAAGTATAAAAAGAGAATGTCTCTTCTGGACAAAATCAAAAACGCCCAATCACACCAGAATTTGCCTAAAAGAAGGAAGTTCGCACTTCAAAATGCAGCTCCAATCACCTTTAAAAGATACAATAACACATCAAAAGCTAGTGGGATTTAGAATAGAAAAATATTACTTAAAAGCTAGAGATAAGCAAAAGCAGTTACTTGTGGTTGTTTTTTTAATCCGATTTGAGTGTGAAATGAGATCGTACCTTTTGTTATAGACATTGAGATGGATAGATATGCTGTAAAATATGACAGATTGTGGAAATGAATATCCCATACCGGAAGAAAAGTAGAATTAATATCCGTATATAATTACATGAAATATCATTACTTATAGCCGAGCCTTGTAATGTGGGCTTGTAACCCAAATGGAGGCACTAAGGTGTTTGGATGTTGGGCCGAATCAGCCGTCTGGGCCTTGGCAGCGACTCCCTGGGCCGCCTGTTCCAAGCGGAGAGTTGGGCCGCGTGGCCTATGCGAAGGTATGGGCTTTGTGGCTCTTAGAGTGGAGGGCACTGCGTGTTGCTGGTTTCACAGAGCAACGATCACCTCGTGGAAGGATAACGGGCTGGTGCTTCCTCAGCCCATTAAAGGTGGCTGGATTATCCTATTCCTATTAACAAACACTTTTTTTTATAAAATGTTGTGTTTTCCGAATGTTATAGACGAACGGGAGATAGGAGTGTATGTATGAGTTTAGCTCATTAAGAATCCCTTCCCTTTTACTAGTGTTTTTAGTGGGGTGAAATAAGAAAATACAGTGAAGATGAAAATCCACTTCAGTAGATCTATTTATTTCCAAATATAAAAAAATATTTAGATCATTAAAAAGAATCCATTCCTTTTTGCTTGTGTTTTTAGAGGGGTGAAATAAGAAAATGCAGAACCAAGATGTGGGGAAAAGTGGATAGGAGCACCAAAGTTTTGTGGAGGAGAGTATAAATATTCTTATTTAGTGGACTGATATGAAATATTAACAAATAAAGAAAACATATTAGCAAATAAAGAAGTATAATTATTATTCTTTAATAACAGAACTTGGTTTATCAATATTCTTCCTCATCTCATTGCAACATCTCCAATCCCTAATATTAATAGCATTTGGAACAGGGATAGTTGATTCTGCTAATCTTGAGACTAATCAACATAGAAATATAGTTTTAAAGCATCAATACATAGATCCGAAATGCTTTCCACTACCAAACTTGCACCAAGAACTTGTACATAAAGAAGCAATTAATTATAAGAAGTCAACATGTCGATTCTCGAAAGAAGACTACATTATATGTTATATGCATTGTATTGAGATGGCATGTTATGCAGCTCTGCTTTCTCTGTTCCAAACCTTAAATCAACAATCATCCTCGCCCTCCTATTTCTCTGGATCAAAAACAGCTTCACTCTCTAACCCAAAACCTCACTTTCTTCCAACATTTTCTTGAATCTCATCCCAACGAAGAAGACGATGAATTGGAGAGCCGAATCAAAACTGCAGCTTATGCAGCTGAAGATGTAATCGAAACCCATATAGTCGATCGAATTCATCATCCTGGATCCACAAGTAATGCCGACTTGCACCAAGATCTAGAGAGAGTGATACTAGACATGGATTTGATCAAGAAAGAGGTGAACATCAATGGATCCCGACACCATCATCTGCATACTAATTCTTCTGTCTTTACAGATTCTGCTTCGACGAGCCAGAGCAGCACCACGGCGAGGTTTGATGAAGTCTTAGTTGAGAAAGTTTTGGATAAGCTCACGGTACAACAACAAGTCTCCAAATCATCCCCATTGTTGGTATGGGTGACCACTCTTTGTCACGCCCCAATTTTCAAAAGGTAGACTTTTCGATAGTTAGTTAAAATAACTAACTTTAACGTGCAAAAGATTTAAATACAACAGTAAAGTAACTCTTTGCAACGATTATTAATTTAAAAATAAGTTAATTTTGACGGCGGAAACAACAAAAACTTCTAATATATATTTAGTATTTAAGAGAAAATGCAATTAAGGAGGTTGTCATTCATCCCCAATCCTCATTGCTCAACTCCTCAACCTGAAATTTGTAAATGGATGGGGTGAGTATGAAATCACACTCAGTGAGAATAAATTATTCAAATTCTAAGTGCAAATATAAATTACAAGATATACTAATCAAATAAAATATTCACATAACATGTCAATAGTAACTTTGTCAACTTTGCCAATTTTTTCATAGGAACTTTTGCCAATAGTAAATAGTAACTTTGCCAACTTTGCCATAGAACTTTGTCATTGAAACTTTGCCATAAAATTTGAGATTGGAAGTGGTTGGTTAAAACGAAAACCAGAAGGTTTGGACCTCAATAAAATCTGAAATTATGGGAGGATCTTTCGAAAGACGGAGGGATACACTTCAAGACCATGGTCCCGGACCTCAACCCTCCCCAGCTATTAAAATAACATGAAATAATAATTTAAACAAATTTTTGAAGGAATTCATAGATCCATAAATAAATTTATAATAGAATTTCTGCAAAATTTGAAACCACTGTAGAGTTTATAACATTTAAATCCCCACCTCAAAAGATGCAAGAAATTATAAGTGGAAGTCTCGCATGGACTTGCCCTCGGAGTGTCGTTGCCTTAAGGTCAATAACGTTTAAAAGAAAACGATTGAGAGATGAAGTTGGTAATAACAAATCTTTTTAGATGAATCTATTAAGAGGAGGAAAAATACAAACATATTTGTTTGAAAGAAAAATGAAAATAGCCGAGAGAGAGGGGTGTAACAATTTCTTGTATTTAAACTGAATGTTTCCTACCCCATTCTTAAGAGAAAACATTGAGAATTAATTAAATTGATTGTAATTAGTGCAGGGAAAAAATTAAATTAAAACCATTGTTTGAATGCTTAGTTGACAATTTTGTAACGTGTAGATTAATTATGGAGTCAAATGTAAATTTTGATTGCTTGAATCAATATTAAGCTTGTGGGATAAAGACTAAAAAGAAACTTCTAAAATATTAAAATCCACATTAATCTCAATTATAGAATACAATTATAGGAGACATACCAACGCTCAAGTCAATTCGGTTGGAAGATTGTAACGAATCTGTTGAAGATTCTGCTAATAGAATAAAAGAGGAGCAAGTGGAGAATGGGAATGAAGAACTTCAAGTCATAATTGTTAGGAATGAATAATCCAGTGAAGAAGGTAAAATTTTCATCTTTGAGTATTGACTTAAAAGTTAAAACCGCCAATAGATCTTTTGATTGGTGGCTTTGCATTATTTCTTGCTCTCTATGTCTCTTAAAGATAAAGAAACAACATAACTTTCCGAGCATCATCTGATTTTCCATTTTTTCTGATCCAATTGTAAATTGAAACATGATCAATTGATATGTACCTTATCTCTTTACTACAGAGCAATTCCTGTAAGGTAAAGCAGATAAAGTTGATTTGATTTTGTTGATCATGAGGCTGAATTCGCAACATGGAGCTGGAATGGTGAATTCGGACGGGTTGCTTCTAGCATAGTGATAACAAACATTATCAACACTGCTCAACTAAAATCTGAGAGCAACCTAATCTTTATGGTGATTAGCAAATCAATTTCTTTTTCTGGTTACTGTTGGAAGCTTCAGAATCTGTGAATGTTTTAGTTAGCTGTTTTCTTCACCTTTCAGGAGTCTAATTAAGTCTGTCAAGTATCTAGTTTGTCTGTATTTGATCACAGCAGATTTTCTTTGGTTTCAATTTGCATTCAAATGAAATAACATTCACCAAGTTGAGTTTTCTGCATACAGAGTTCTTTAATTAGATGAAATTTCACGAGCATATGATTCAGTGACAATTCTGTTCCCATTACTACCATAAACACCACCAAGATTACAGAATAAATGGATAAATATAAAAGCAAAAAACACCAAATTCACAACCTAGGTAGCAATTAAACAAGGGCCAGCGTCTCGTTGAATCGAAGAACGCTGTCATGAGTAAACTGAGCAGAGCTCCCCTGGTACAATGAATCACTTGCCAAATTAATCAGCTCTTTAACACAATTCTGTTTCAACTTGTAACCCTTAACTTTCCCTGCTTCATTCACCACTAACATATCATCTCCTTCCTCCTCTCCCCTAACAATATTCAGCACAGAAACCGGCCCACAAACTGCATCAACATTGACACGATACTTCAACGACCATTCTGAAAAGTCATTCTGCAATTCGAAGATCATAATTAATTTCTCCTGAGGGAAATGTGCAGTGCTGTGTAGATTGCCACTGAATTCAACGTAGTAGTCACGAAATCTGCTCGTTCCAGTATCCTTTGGGACGACAATGGCCGGATGATATCTAATAACACGGTCATGAAGATCGAAATAGCACCCTTTCCAATGAATCCCACCTTTCCAATATATACCGTGATCGAATTGCAAATTCAGTGGGGCTACAAATGGTTTTCCACAAAGATTCCAAGAGCTCGTCTTGGACTCGTACATCTCGACTTGACAATGCCTCCATGAACTCCGACACAAAAAGGACGAGCTGTTCTTAGCCGCCCTGATGCAAATAACCGTGTAATGAGGTGATTCTAGAGGATCGAATGCGATGTTTAGCCCCAGAATACACACGTACAAGTCGTTAGCGTTGAGTGTAATTTCTCTTGATTGCTTGGTGGTTGGATTGTAGACATGGAAAAGTTGGTGACACTGAAGCAAGAACAGGCCATTGGAAAAGCTCCAGATGGTTATTGGTTTATTAAGAAATGAGGAGAAATGAAAAGGTACCAGCTTTTTTGCATGGAAGCTACTTTGAAGGTAGAAGTAGCTCGATTTCTCTGTGAGGCGGAGCAGGAGGGACGGTTCCGTTTTGGGACGAGACTGTTGCCGTAGAGTGTGCTGAATTGAAAACTGATGACTGGATATTATAGTGAGCCACCTTTTGCATACCGATTTGAATCTGATCAGGGATTTTGCTGGCACCCAGAGGAGGATCTCTATCAGCAAGTCATCGCTGCGGTCGATCGTTGTCTCCATGAAAGCAGGATCTTTCTTGAAATCTTACTCTTAGTAGATCAACTGGATCTGATTGTTACAAAACAGCAGGATAAAAATTAGTTGATCAAAAGATGAGAAAACTTGCATGTTAGTCACTGGTTATACACAACTCACTTGAAGCATATGGACAAAAATGCCAGATCACAACTAGATAAAGAAGGAATATGGCGCCCACTTTGATTAATTAAAGGTAGGTGGATGGATGAGCATGGAGACAATATAAGAACAAGATTATGACAGTACGTAGTGGATCAGTACTTTCCAATTTAAAGCTCTATATTTAATGCATTGTCTATCCAACTTGTAATCTAATAAAGAATAATAATTAAAAGAAAACCAACGGCCGATTCTGAAAAATTTAGGAAATCATGGTAATTAGCAACCTAAAATCAAATAATAGCACAAAACAATCACTCTTAAGCACCATAATCAGAAAACCCATCAACACAGAAACATAACAATACCAAAAATCAAACAGAAAATTTCCATAATATCAGAATCCACACCACTAATTGGCAGATACATATATGCACATGTGTATGTATAAGTGTGAGTAACTAACAGACGGCCGGCGAAAATGGGCAGGGTGGAGGTGATTAAAACGACGTCGTTGAGTTGAGGTGCCGTCACGTTTCAGAAGATTCATAAAATAGGAGTTTGTGGCGATGAAAAAGTAGAAAATCAATATCTTATGGAGAAACATTTATTTAAAATTCATAAAATAGTCCATCCATATTTTTGAAGAAATTATATGCATCTAATATATCTATGTGACTATTCTATATAAAGCCAAAATTGGGGCTTGCATAATTTTTCAGTTTTTGGTTATCCTTAATAAATGTTTTAAGACAGAATGAATCAAAAGTCCTACAACTATCATATTTTATTTCGAAAGTTCTATAAATTATTTTTCATTTCAAATTTTTTTAAAATTATCTTTATTTTCTAAACTAGTTTAAATTTTTACGATGAAAAATGACACATCAACTCAATTTAAACAGATCAAACTTCAATAATAACATAAATATATTTAACAAATTGTTAAAAAAAAAAGTCTTATAAAATAAAAAAAGTTATATAGTTAAAAAAAAATTAAAATAAAAGAATGGTTTAAGAGTTTTTTGGAATAAAAGTTAATATTTTAAGGATTTTTTAAAATAAAAAAAAATTAAGAATATATTTATGTATATTTCTAATTCTATTTATTTAAGCCCTTCACATCTAGGCCACGTGACCTTAATAATAATTGAATTTGTTGTGGCCGTCCTTTATATTTTATTTCCACCTCTTGTGTTTTGTTTCTTATCTTAAAAATCGTCAAACTTCTTTTTCATTATCATCACATGTTTTAATGTTTACCTCCATGCTCTCAATTTTCATTATCATCAAACTACACCATTTCATTTCACATTGTAATTGTATGCAACTGATCTGCAATGATGAGTATTTGGTAAAATTTGTTTATATTATGAAATTTAGATCATTATATTTTTAAATTAATATTATAAAATTTAATATCATTATATTGAATGTCATGGGTATTAGTATATAAGAGTAATGATATAAATTATTCATCAATTTTATACTATAAATAAGTTTTATGAGAGCTTGCGTGCAATTATATATCACCAATAGTGTAATAGTTACTAATATTTTAAATTACATAATTAATATAGTCTAACTTATAACACGTTTAAATAAACAGCTAATGCTGTTCAAAGTTACCCAAAAAGTACAAATTATTGGAGGAAAAAAATAATATGATTGGTACGTGAGAGGAACTTAGAAGTTAGAACCATATATAGTTGGAAGGAAAAAAAATCTTCGACATATTTACAGAGTGATAGCTCTATGTCCCTGCCAAAAAAAGAAAAAGATAGTGATATGTCACGTTATACAAAAATTTAGATCAATTTTCTTTTAAACCAGTTTTTGTTGTGAGTCACTAGTTTAAGATGGATACACAACATAAATGACAATTGGGTGGACAAATCTCCGTTTTTATGAAATACAAAAAAAAAAAAAAAAAACACTTTTATGCTGATTATAAGAAGCAGACTTATATATATATATAGATTAATGATATATAAAAACTATATCGATTTTTTTGGAATCAATTAATTTTAGTTCTAATTTTCGATTATCATGATTTTAATTAATTTTATTTTTTTATTTTAAATTATAGAATATTTTATAAAATTAATATATTAAACCCTAAACCCTAAATTTTGTTTAGATTTTTTCTTGAAAACGTACCCTTGCCTCTGACTAATATTCTCCCTCACTTGTGGGTAGAGTTTTCTTTAGGGTGTAAAAAAAATTAGTTTTTTTTTATTTTGATTCGATTTTATTTTTCCAGTTCTAAAATTCAATTTTTTTTTTTTTCTTTTGTATATATTTTTCTAATTAAATTTCCCTGTCAAAAAAAGAAAAAGACAGTGATATGTCATGTTGTACATAAATTTAGATCATTTTTCTTTTAAACCAGTTTTTGTTGCGAGTCACTCGTTTAAGATGGATACATAACATAAATGACTATTGGGTGAACAAATCTCCGTTTTTATGAAATACAAGAAAAACAAAAAAAAAATCACTTTTATGCTGATTATAAGAAGCAGACATTATATATATATATTAATTTAAGATTTCAATTAATTATTAGTTTAAAGAAGCGACTATTTAGTTAATTTCCCAATTTTTAAAATTTTGATAAAAAAAATTCATTTTCAAATACTAATTTTGTTTTTAGTTTTTCTTGAAAAAGAAAGATCATTTTTCAAAAGTATCATCAATTGAAAACAGGCCCCTAATTAGTGCGATGAATATGATCTCCAATAATATACATTTTCCCGATTTAAAAAAAAAATACTCATACCCTCAGATTTCTAGAGTGATAGTAGGCTAATTCAATTTTTTTATATTGATTTAAATTGGGATTTGCTAACTGAATTGATGAAATGTTATATTATTTGAGATATAATAAATAAATAACCATCTAATTATTAATGAGTGAAGTCAAATGCATTACTCAAACCCAAGTGAAGAAAGTTGAAAAATGAAGTCCAATAATTAAATAAGAAAATGAGACGCACAAGAAAGAATGATGACTTTCTTTCACACAAATTATATTAATGTCAGTGTTCCAATTTTAAATGACAATTTTGACTTTCAGAATACTAGAGTCTAGATATAACAACTAATGGAAGACCCAAATTTCTCAGTTTTGAAAAACATGTTTAAATAACAAAAGTTAATATATTTGAAAAAGAAATCACCATAAATAACCATAATTTCTAACTGAACTTGGGAGTATCCATAAAAAAAACACTTGTCTGTAAAGTAAATTATTATTGCTCTAAGATGATATATTTGAATCTGTTTAAGTTTTTTAATTATGAGTAAAGCTTTTGTAAATCATCCCTACTTAAAATTATTAAAATTACTAGTTAAATCATTTATGATATATTTGAATCTGTCAAGTTTTTAATTATGACAAATTTGTAACCAAACAATTCCGAGATTAAAAACTTGTTAAAAAAGTTGGATTAATCAACAAGGCTACAATCAACCAATTCTTGAATTTATATAAAACTAAATTGTTAATTAACAATCACTTACAAGTAACAACTAAATGCTACAAATTATACAAAAGAGCACAGGAATTATACAATAAGTTAATTAACAATCACTTACAAGTACAACTAAATACTAAAATCAAGAGATGGATGTTACTCTCGAGGACGAGCGAGCCAAAGTGAGCTAAGGGCTCGTAGACGAGAGAAGTAGTCGCTTATGGCAAGAAGAGCACGAGCCGATTGCCGAGTTGTTAATATCCTGTGCATATGTTGGAGTGTCTGCTGCCTCAAATTATCAGCCTGAAGTCAATAGTTCCACTTATCAAATAAACTTAATTGTGAATATTGCAAATTTGCATGCATATTTGCAAAAAAACAGCCATATCATTTTTCAACTAATGGCCATAATCAGACACCTCAAATAAACAATCATTAGCCTCCTAAACAAGATGTCAAGACTGATCGTTTTCAAAAGTATGGTAGTTTCATATTCTTGATGATATCCAGAACTAGAATTTCTCATTTCATAAAATCTACGAACACTAAATCATGCTCAAAATAGTTCAGCTCCATTTGAATGACACCATCAAACTTAGCCACTTGTGAAAAGAAAAAAAAAACTCAGTTAGTCAGAACTCAAGTTTTACTCTATTTCGTGGCTCGGGCTGGGGTAGCGTAGGGATCCTAGGGAAGCAGCCTGTTTTCGGTTTGGACGGGCAAAAGTGGAACAGCCTGGTTTGATTATAGGGGCCGGTGTAGGTGATACGGTCAAAAAGGCCAAACATGTAAAAATATTCACGAATTTTGTGGTAAAAAATGAACTTGCATCCAATGACCTTGAAAGAAAAAAAAGGCTCCAACTGAATCAAACTATCCCATAGTTAACTCAAAAGATATTGGGATTTAAAATTGAATTTCTAGATGTATTAACCCAATTATCTAATAAATAAACAACCATATTTTACTATTAAATCATGTTCCCTCTAGGTGGCTTGATAAAAACACATATGTATGAAATTAGGCAGTTAGATAACCTGACGAATGAAGCCTTCAAGGGTTCCCAACTTCCCCATAGCCATTGCCATTTGACCCATGTAGTTGGCAACATTTCCAGATGAACCTGACGGACCAAGAGAACCAGCTAACGTCTCAGCCAAGGACTGCTGCAAAGCTTCCATTCCTTGGGACAGGGCATCTTCGGCCTGTTGAGATGTGTCTTGCAAGTTGTTGATAGCCTGTGACTGCTGCTCAGTCAATGGCTCTAACTGATTCATAAGAAGCTGCAACCAACAACGTTCAAACATTAACCGTTAACAAACTACATTTGGTGGACACAGACTAAGGTTTTAAGAACAGAAAACTGATAAAGCATAGTTATTAAAGGCGCGCCCGAGGCACGCCAAAAACCACCTACTTTGCCATATACATCTAGGGTTTGAAATAAAAATAAACATTTTTTTTTTATTTGTCAAATAACATCAGAATAATAAAAAATACTATCTCTTAAAGTGAAACGCATCTAGGGTTTCAAGATTCACTTTTTATCAAGTATAATCGTGCGTTGAAGCATCGGTAATCGGTATGACTCACGTAATCACATTGATCCTATCTCTTTGAGGGATATAGATGAAAGCAATGAGTGGATGGTTGGTCTAATGGAAGATGAAGATGAGTTGGTTCACCAAGGTGAAAATTTGACTTGGGGTTAGAACAATGGTTAGGTTTACTAAGAAATTATCAAGGTCTTATGTTGTTTTTCCAGGAACAGGCGCGCCTTAAAGGGCTGTTGGCGCCTTGTGGCGCCTTGCGCCATTAATAACTATGAGATAAAGAGGGTAATTTCATAATAAAGCTCACTAGACGGGCCATTTCACTTTGGAACTTATTGTGTTCCTCACTATTGGAAGAGATAAACGACTGGATTATATGGACTAAATGAGAATGGGATAGAAATAGCCAAATGAATTAGATAATCTACTAGATTAAGGGGGTGTCTTCAACAGCTTAAAGCTAATTATTCAATCAGCTTCTGCTTTGAAAAATTAATTAGAGGGTTTTCAAATTGAAATGCATCTGCTAAAATTATTAATCCCCTGAAATACAAAATTTAGTATGCTTCCAGCTGATTCTGCTTTTGTCTACCAAACAATCAACTTTTACTTTCTACAAATTTTGCAAACTATAACCACTTTTACTATTAAGCAATTTTTCTCACAATCACTAAATTAAATCACTTTATTAATCATTTTTTTTGCAAAAACCCCAAACTTGGTTGCCCTTTACTTGGGAATTGATTTTTAAAAGGACGTAACTATGGGGATAGCAATTGTAAGGCAGATTAACAAACAACCCCAATTTGGCCTAAATGTGCAAAAATTAAAATACAATGCCTAACTGTGCCAGCCCGCAAATATAATACAATTGCTACACCTAAGATAGGGGCCTAAATTATTCCCCTTTACTCGGTGACGTGAGCATTTCTATTTATTTGTCTTCAACTAATGGACTGATAGAGCTACTAAAGGGTTTATTGCTTTTTAGATAAGGTATGAGATAAAATATTATATATATTGTTTTTTTTGCCTCAATACACTATGTAATCCTCTATTTGTCGCAGCTAGGAATCAACACAAATTGCAACTCCACACAAATACTAGAAATATATAAATCCACATTTTCATGTTTCATTAAGATTTAGATGGGATGTTGCAAAAATCTAAAAGAAACTTAAAGCAATTAAAGTAACTTGCCTTAAGAAGTTCAGACGAACGAAAGCCACCAAGCCACATGAAGCATCTTTCAGCAGGTGTTTGCCACATGCCTGACAGAATGTGAAAGACATCGGCCTTTGCAGCCTCTCCCTTTATCCTAAAAATTTCATCATATTGTGCGACAACGCCGTCCACAATTATGCGGAGTTCAGCATCACCAGCGTGTGAATTAACAGCACCTCGAAGCTCATTAATACGCTTGTTTTGTTCCTCTAGCCACCGTGCATATTCGACATCAAAGGCTAAGGCACCTAGAAATATGGGATTTACCAGTGGATATTCATGGAAGTCAAGGTAGCTGAAACAGAAGTTTTTAGTAAATAGTAGATTTAATTTTCAAGTTGGCTAAAAACACACTCTTCAACATGTACATAAGTACCTAAATTGGCATGTGATGCAAAAAAATATCTTGGAGAAAGAAGTCACATGCCAAGCAACAAAACATTAAAATTTAGGGATAAATGTTCTTTTTTGTTCCCAAACTTGCACCAACTTTGGTTTTAGCACGTTAGCTTTTTCTAATTTGGAATTCGTCTCTAAAGGTCACTAAATTCAGTTTTTTTGTTTTTATCCCATTTTAACCATCTAAATGAGTTTGTTAACAATGACCATTTTCAAAGTTGAAAAAGTTAGTGAACTAAGATCAAAATGGGTGAAAGTTAAAGGACAAAAGGAGACCTTTACCCTAAAATGTACAACCATCTAAACAAAGAACAGTGCTTCAAAGCAATAAACTCCATTGTAGACTTGCCTCCTAAATCCTTATTACAACTATTTATCACATTTTGCAATAGAATAACCACTTTTAGTGTTCCATATAAGAGAATCAATCATAATTAGCCATGAAATTTAATTTCCTCTTTCTCAGTCCAAGACATGAAAGGATAGCGATTGACTGAAAATATGCAATTCAGATCACTCAAGCAAGCAAAATGATAACGAAAAAAAAAAAATCCTCATCGAAGTTAAAAAATTATGGGGTAAAGTATTACCACAGAACATATTAGTGATTAAGCTTTCCAAGAACTACATGAAGGCCTTGCCTCTGATATGTATGGGAGTAAGATTAGATGTTTATGTTTCTTACTTTGCTAAAGAGTTATAAGGATGATCAACATCAACTTATATTTATATAATATCATAAGTAAAGCTCCAACAATTTTTAAATATATTATGCTCACAACTTTGTTCTTTTCCAAAACACACACACATGTATACTTCATTCTGATATCAAAAGCACTTGCCTACCAGTTTAGGTGAAAACCCCTTCTTTTATGAGAAACATAATCAAAAAGACAAATGAGATGATCATACCATTTCCACCGATTGATTGAGTTTGCTCTCCTGAACTTGAAATAAATATCCCCTTCAGCAAACAAAAATTTATTCAGTAAATTGGAAAATAGATAAAAGACTTCAACAGGAATTGCATATTTGTATGCAAATTATGGTAAGAAGACAGAGATAAACCTGTTGTCTAGCTCTTTGAAGCTCTTGTTCAAGTTGTGTCAATTTCATTCTACTGCTTTCGAGCTGTTGAACATATGCCTATATTCCAAATATAGAGAAAAGTATACAAGAGAAAAAATAACATTAAAATCTTCAAATGTTGATCAGTTCTGATATTAAAAACAAAAAATCATATGAGGGCACGACTCCAAAGTGCTATTTTTTCTTTTAATTTGGATTTAGCATACCTAAAGCCCATTAAATAATTAAAAAGCCCATGTTCTGTTCTCAAAAAGAATTACATGTTCAACTTTTGTGGATTGAGTCCAAGGTTGTTCCTCTTCATTCTTTCTCTTCTTAAATCTTTATTCTCCTCTCATATCAAATTTATTCTTACAAGGGGCATACATATTATTATGAAATTTTCTAATCCATCAGCATGTGATGGATGAAAAAATCCATAACTGCAAAAAAAGAAAAAAGCCTCAAACTACACGGAACCTCGAAATTCTTCCTATATTTGCCAAGTTTCTGCCAATTCAAAAAGTATCCAAATGCCATATCCATGCCCTCCGTGTTCTGAAGTTGTCTTTTGTTTTAATATCATTGAACAAATTAAAATCGAACATCCCCCTATGCCTGTCAAGTAAAACCTGCTTGCACTTCTTAGTGTTATTTCTTCATAAAATCATTATTTTTAGATGATCAAAGGTTATGAGTTTGTAAAAAAGCAGATTGGTTGTAATTATATCTTTTATGATGGTTAATACATTGATCCAAACCCGAAGAAAGGCATTTCTTTTAGCATCATACCACTGATGAAACAACTATGATTTGCCCAGATCTTAAGTCTGCTTATGGAACCAGAATTCATATCGGAATAAGGATAATTGTAAGATATTGGAGAAGAGTAAAAACCCATCTCTAATCGAGTAGAAAATCCAAACAGAAATTAAATCAACAAATACCTACTTTTTTTCTCAAGCGGCTTTTTCTTGCAGCTTCACGGTTTTGAGCAAGCCTACGAAGAGTCTGCAGGAAGTAGTTGAAATCATGCATCAACATTGGATCAAAAAATGCATGCACATAAAAATTTAAGAGTTCAAAACCTTTTGATCTCTGGACTTATCACTACCATCAGAACCAGCTATAAATTGTAACTGATTGTTTTGAAACTGCACAAGAAACAAATACCATGATTAAGCTAATAACCAACCATAAGAGCTTTATCTCCTAGAAAAATGGAGGCACAAGGCATTCTGCATACTGCATTTTTTCAACATTACCCTCAAATTTCTCTCTTCTGTATCAGCATCAGTAGAAGTATCTGTCAAAGGGCTGGAAGCTGCCATTTTGAACACTCCCAATCTCCCAAATTTAATGCTTCAAACTGAAACAACTACATGCATTCACTCTTGAGAAAAAGGGCACACAACTCAGAAAATGAATCCAGGCAGGAAATTTTTCTGCACACAAAATATTTGGGGGAAAAAAAAAAGGTAAACCCAATCACAGATTAGCAACCTCTTCGAGAATAAAAAGTCACTTCACAACATTAGATATCATAACACAAGTGATAAATAACGAGCATCCATCTAGTCCTCAAACTGTTTACAATAAAAGCAATATCCAAAATTGCAGCTAAAATAGAAGACCTACATCAAAAAAACGGAAACAACTGCCAGTAATAATACTATTCAACTCTATGAATGAATGAATACAGTGATTAAACAGACATACATCTGCACATATCTATACATTCAATACACATATTTACTAGATCTCGCTCCCATTAACAGACTCAATCACACAAAATTACCTCCTTCAAAACGCCAAATTCATGCTTAATCTATATAGCCACTTATTAACTCGCTTACAAATCATTTGCCAAAATTCGTGTTGATCCCGAAAAGCATTAATCGGAGTAGTGAAAATAGAAAAGAAGCTGCTTTCCCCAAACGCTGAGAACTCAACTTTACCTCACTTTTCGTATGGGTCACAGAAATTTCCAACTCCTTTTGACAAAAATTACTTTCCTTTCCGGTGTAGAAAAAGCTTGAGATGAAAAGATGGAAGAAAAATTACTATCTCTGGCGCTTAACAAGGTTTCTCTGGGGCTTAACATTAAAAAATAGAGCAAGTAGAAATGATTTTTTTTTTTTTTGTCTTTTCTCTATTATTTTATTTTATTTTCAGAGAATATGGAGTGTTATTATTTTATTTTATTTTCAGAGAATATGGAGTGTTATTTTATTTGGGGTTTTCACTTTCCCCTTAACATTAAAAAATAGAGCAAGTAGAAATGATTTTTTTTTTTTTTGTCTTTTCTCTGTTATTTTATTTTATTTTCAGAGAATATGGAGTGTTATTTTATTTGGGGTTTTCACTTTTCCCCTTAATTTTGGTTGTAAACGTAATATTAAAATAACTTTTTTAAAATGTTAAATTATAATTGTGAGAGTCACTCCAGAAAAAAGTAAGAAGTAACATTTTTTTTTATTGTACCGCTCTTAAAAATATCATTTTATCCTTTAAAGTATTACCGATCTTAAAAATATCATTTTATTTTCAAAATATTACTTTATATGAAAAATAGTTTTTTTTTCTCAATCTCATAAGACGGTTTAACAAGTAACCTGGTTTGTTAACCCATGCAAATAGTCATTTTTTATTATATATTATTTTCAAAAAAAAAAAAATTTTTCTCAATATTTTGCTGTGACAATTAATTTTGGAGCAGTGTTTGTAAAAATATTGGTGAAAACATCTTGACCGACACTAATTTAAGGGTTTGATAAATGATGGTTGGTGATAGTAAAGTGTGATTTATTCAACCAAAAAAAAGCGGAATGCGTTCTTTTTTAAATGTGTTTTTCTGGGAATTTTTTATTAAATTTGAAATGATAAATTAATTTTTAAAAATGTAAATAGATTGAGATAGATCTATAAATCCTCTTTAAAAAATCACTTTATCGTTTGAAATCTTAATAAACATTTCATTTCACAAAAACTCGATAATAAAAAAGGTGTCAAGACGCTTTTTTTTAAAATATTAATCATTTACAATATAAAATTTGACATTTTTGTAAATATAAAATTTGACATTTTGCCCGTTAGTGAGCGGTGAACACAATGAATAAAGATAGACAAAAAAGATAGCAACACTTTTGAAGAAATTTCTTATTTATAATGCAGCTGTTCTGAAAACATGTATCAACATTTTACCTTAAACATTTTTTCACTATATTCACTGAATCATAAACATACCAGTTACTGTAACTGCAGGATAGAGTTGACGAACCGAGAAAATTAAGAAAGGAGCATCATTAACCTGTTGAAGTTCCCTGTCAACACCAGCAACCACTGCCCTTCAATGTATCATCGTATGCTAGCAATTCACCATCAAAACCATGTCACAAAAACAGAGTCGTACGCGTGTACGAGTATTTTATACATCCTACAACACCATATCAAAGTTCGTGTGTCGTTTATCTTTTACCCAACGATTCTAACTTTCTGACAGAGCTACAACATTCTTTCTAATTGGGTTATCTTATGGAATTTCTACAATTCAATGCAACAACAAACACATTGCTGCAAGTACTATAGTCAATTTGCAAGTCTATATTGCTCAAGTAAATGAATGTGCCACAACCACAACTGAGTGCTCATCTTTAAATCGGCTTCACAGCTCCAGAATGAATTTGACGTCATTTTCTTATTTATTGTCTTTAGCTGAAATTACGAAAAAAGCTGGACAGTTGTATCTGAAACAATGAAAATGGAGTAAATAAGAAAAACAAGGATGAAAAGAAATCCCCAAACTAGAGGACTACCAGAGGACGTGAATCCTCTCAATTTCCTTTCTATAAAATTCTTGTACATTTGGAGAGAGAAATGACTCAATGTATTCACTTAAAGACAAAAGTTATAAGATTTATTTTTCGTTTTTTATAGGTGTATCTCCAAATTTACATTTTTTAACTAAATATAGGAATTTATTAACTACAAAAAGGATGCTATCATAGAAAAGCTCATCAAGAGCTAACCTTAACTCACTCTACTACAGATGTAAGTGGACTAAACATGTTCAAAAATCAATAGTAGTGCATTAGATAAACTAAACTTGCAAGGAGAAGTGTGCACTTTAAGCTACATGAGGTACACTTGTTGTAAGTTTGTAACTCTAGTCTTAACTAACTGAACAATATACTCATATAAAAAGGTCTATTATGAATGGTTTTGATATGGAAAATATCACTTTATTTTCAAAAATATTACTAACTACATATGAAATTTAGTTCTTTTGGCACAATCTCATATGATGATGTTGAGATAAGAAACCTGGTTTGTTAACCTATAATGAATCAGCAAGATTTTGTAAACAAAAACCAAAAAAATTATTCAGCAGAAAAAACAAAAATTTTAGATCAATATTCATAATCATGAGTTTTTAATTTTGGAGCTAAGGATCTAAAAATCTAAAAAAGTTGAAACCTAGCTTGACACGACACTAATTGCAGGGTTTCATCATTCTCTATTGGACTCTTCAGTAAACTGTGACGATTTATAGGGCTAGAAGGAGAGAATATAAAAAAGATGAAAAATTATATAAGGATTTTATACCTTAGGTTGCACAGTGTTTCACATCTATCAACATCTTGATGATTTCACATGAATCCTTCAGCTGACAACATAGATCATAAAACTCCTCCAGGTTGCTCATTTAGGAATAGAGCTTCGAGTCATTTTAATTGATGAACCAGTCGAACATCATATTGCTGTCCTATCTCTTAATTGGACCATATAAGAGAACAAAACTGGTCCTGCTCCTCCGAGGTCTCAACAAACTCCACCGATCAATATAACTTCTTTTGAGTAAGAAATGCATTACGAAGTGTAGATGATCCAACAAGACCACATCATTTGAGTGGTGTATCAGTAATAACAAGGTGGGAGATGAGGACTTATATGGTAACCAAGGGTAACCCTAGTTCTCTCCGTTCAGCATAGAGATATCAATGATACAAAATTTTGGCTACTCGGATTTTCATCTTAAATATCTTGGCATCTTGCTCGGAGCCTAAACTAGCAAGACCCCGAATAACAGCCTTTTGATCTGCCTTCAACGTTTTAATGCCAGCTTTAACACAAGATAGCAAGAGTTCAGCAGCCAAACGATACCTCTTCTCCTTGCAAAGGCTGTTTATCAACGACGAGTAGGTAAAAGAATCCTTCAATTCCATCGAGTTAAAAACTTCCAGAGCATAATCTAAATGACCAGCTTTACAAAGACGATCAATAAAGCAATTGAAAGCAACTAAGCAATTAAACTCCATTTTTATATGGTTTAAATGCCTCTGAGCAACATCGAATTTGCCAGCCTTGCAGAGCCCATTGATCAAGATCGTATGAGTATAAATATCACAATTTAATCCCTTTTCTTCAGCCAAAGTTATCAAATCACAAGCTTTTTCTAATTTACCTTCCTTGCAATGCCAATTAATTAAAGTGTTGTATGATACCATATCAAGTTCATACCCGATTTTAATCATGTGGGCAATGGATCTATCGGTAAATCTCCTTCTGCCCGATTTTATCAGAGCAGCAACAACCGTACAGCAACCAAACAAGTCATAAGCATATCCCCTGCTTTTCATTTCGTAAAATGTATGAAGTCCTTCCTTAAAACGTCTACATCTGAAAAAACACTTTATCATCGTAGTATAAGTAATAGCATTCGGTTCGAGACCCAACTCCCTAAGCTCCTCAAAAAGCCTTATCACATCCTTCCACCTACCCGATTTGCTTAAACCATTTATAAGAATGTTATACGTCACTATCTCAGGTATGAATCCATTATGTTGTAAACTCCTAAATAACATCAAAGCTTTGTTAGTGTAGCCATTCTTGCAAAGACCGTTAATTAAGATGTTAAATGTAGCTTTACAAGGATTAATATTCCTCAGAATAATGTCGTGGAAAACCCTATATGCCTCATCTGGCTTTCCCATTTTGAAGAAACAGTGCATAACTGTATTATAACTCCAGACATCAGGAGTGATTCCAATTTCAAGCATCTCTTCGAGCATATCAAGACAACGAGATAATGAATGCTGCTTAGACGCCCCAGCCATTAAAGAATTATAGGTTATAACATCTGGAGTTATCTCTGCCTCTTTCATTCGGTTGATAACAGAATAACCTGCATCGAATCCAGAAAATTCACAATATCCCGTTATCAAAATGTTATAGGTTACTACATCTGGTAGTACTCCCAGTTTAATACCATCGATTAAAGCAGCTTCATCTTTCTGCAATTGCTTCGTTCTACAAAGAGAAGCTATGGAAATATTTAACAACCTAGTTGATAATCTGAGGAACATCCTCCACACCGCAGTCAATGTCAGATGTTTGAACCTGCCAACAGGGCAAAAATGATTTCAATTCTTTTCTTGTTTTCATAATATAATCATCGATAATTCTTTCTAACACATGAAAACTCAACAAATGTGTTTCTAGCAAACAAATGGAACACACCATATAAGGACAAAGGCAGTAGAAACAATAAAAATTACATAATCTATACAGTGTGTGTTAAGTAAGAAAACATATACTATCAAAAATCTATGATGGCTCGAGTACAATGGGAAAAAAAAAAAAAAAAAAAAAAAAAACAAGCTCACCCTTTATGCCTGCTACCAATTGTGTGCTGCCTAACACAATGTGGCGAAAATATGGACAATCTGGAAGATGTGAAAGAGTATCAAATGAAATTCCCATTGTACACTCCTTCACAATTGGCACTATTTCTGCAACCCAAATAAACTAAATTAAATAAATAAGTAAAAGAAGTTCCATTAAAAACGATAAATATTTTGAAAAAAATGTTTACCCTAAAATAACAATTAAATTAAAATAGAAACTTAAACATCAAAACAAAACCATAAACCCAAAATCATATTACTAAACAGGCAAACATCTTTTTAAATCAAATATGTCCTGATAGAAAAATTATTCTACATTTTTTTTATTTTCAAACCCTAAACAAAACAGTTCAAAAATCCCGACCATCCGCTATTTCTGCATTCATTTTTCTCATTTGGCGCACACGAATCTCATCTCCAACCTGCAAACCCAGTTGGATATAATCGATATTATGCCGAACAATTAGAGAAAATGGAAGAATTTGATAATAGCTTTAATGCCAGAAGAAAATCAGCCGTCGAAACCATCCCGTCGATTCTTCGCCGCAGCCTCCACCCACCACCACCATCAAAATCGCCGCCGCCTCAAATACCATCCCTAATTAGTGACGATAACCATTTACCAAAATTGAAGTAAAATCGAAGCAGAATAACCAATGGATTAGGAATGACAAAACCTTGGTAGTTATACGAATTATAAAAAAGAAAGGAGAAATGGGCCAACTCAGGGTTTGCTTAGGCAAATTTGAATTAATGGGACAAAAATTAGAGTTCAAACTCCTCGATTAATTTCAATTCCGGCTTTTGGTTTTTTGATTATTTTTTTTAAATTTTTATTTCATGCTGATATTTTTTTATTTAAATGTTGGTGATTTTACCATCCGTTTTTCGAATTTCACAAATAATCATATTTGGCACAACAAGAAATATTTAAATTGATTAATATATTTTATTGATTCAAGAAATAAAAAAAAAAAAGATCTAACAGATTAGAGCTGTTTGAGTTTTTCACCATTTTTTTTAGAATGATTTTATAATTAATTTAAATGGTTATACAAAAAATATTTTTTTGTTTATTGGAAAGCAAGGCATAACAATTTGTAAAGATTTGGGATTGTTAATTTCTCGTGGTGAGGATCTGAAATAGAATATGAACATGTTCATATTTTTTATAAACCTATTCATGTCGTGGTGAAGGGGATATGCAATTTTTGAGATAAATTGTAATTGTAGGTTTAAGATATCAATTTTTCAGATGAATTGTTATGTAATTTTTCATTATTTGTAATTGTAAAATTTTTTAATTTTTTAAAAATTTTATATAAAATTTTCATAATATTTTTTTTATTGAATTTTTGTGAATGTGTAATTTTGTATAAAAATAATTTTTTTATTATATTTTCTATAACAAAAAGATGAATATTAGAAAATAAGGACATTTTGTCATTTTGTAGAATAATTTTGGATCTAAGAATAATAATATAGTTGGATAGAGTAAAAGTGACGTGGGTTTGGACATGTAAGTCATCTAAAACTGAAGAATTGGTGTTGGGAAGCAGAGGTGTACGGTTTGGGCTTGAAGCCTGGGAATTATTTGTGGTGGTGGGGCGTTGGATTTTAAAGATGGGCCAACAGAAAGGCCCATTACAAATAGCCATCCTTTTCCAACTTTCTTTTTTTGTTCTTTTCTTTCAACTATTTAGGTGCGGGACTATTGGAATGTTTGGAACAAATTATAAATGATTAAAATTATCTAGAATTTATTTTAAAAATAATTTGGAAATTTAAAAATAAATTTTTTTAAAGATGTTTTAAGCTATCAAAAATTATAAGTTAAAAGTTAAAAGTTGATACTTTTGGTAGTTTATGAGTATTTTTTAAATATTATTAATTTTTTTGCAAACATTAACTTTAAAAAAATTTAAAGTTTTAAACTTCTATTGGATTAATTTTGCAATAGCAAATAATTTTAATTTATTGTTTAAAAAGAAAATTTTTGCAAACATGTCTTACCCCAACTCTTTCAATGGTTTAAATTTTTTGCCCAAAGTTGCTTAACTAATTAAATGTGGGTCAAAAGTTTCTCAAATTCAGGTTTATTTAGTAAATAAACTAAAATTGATGTTCCTGGCTCGAGTTTAACCACTCATTTAATCTTGATATGATTAAAATGCAAAGCAAACCGTGTAATTTATTGATCAATGAGAAAAAAGAAAGAGAACTATATCTTTGTGCAACGAAGGAAATACTACAAATTAATATTACTCACTCATTTACGCAACATATATATTTCCCTGAAGAGTCAATGGTTTTTCTTGAAGAGGCTGAAGAGAATTAAATGGTGGTCAAATTCAAAAGTTTCTTGAAATCGAACTAATGTCTCAAATTCAGAAATACATATTGAATGCATTATGGTTGGCGTAAGCGTTTGACTTTTAACGTATAGTGTGAAGTATTTCATAAATGCAGTATGACAAATTCTATGTTTGTTTCCCATGAGATGATCAAAATTTTTTCAAAAACCCTAAAACTAGAAGTTCAAAACTAAAACAATATATAAATTGGGCGTTGAAAAAGGAGAAAAGGTTTTTGTGTTAACCGCCATGCCTCATTCAGTCATAGTGTTGGAGAAACTTTTTTTTTTTTTCCATGGACAAATTACACAAACCACTTGAATTATTCAACTTCGTCGATCACACGCGCTGACATTTTTTCAAACTTTGTTCGAGTGTAATAAGCATGTTGTTTTCAATTTATTTAGATTTTGGGAATACAATTACAATATTTATTACCTCTAGATTGAATGTGTACTAATTTTTAAATTATTTAACACATTATATCAACTTAATTTATAGAAAAAAAAGGTTTTTTTAAAAAAATTATTGTAATAAAATGATAATTCTCATCTTATATAGCAAATTGATTATTCTAATTTATTATTGTAATCATAACAAAACCGGTGCCTACATTATGTAACCGAGCGGTCAATTTAATTATTCACTTGTTTGAGCTTCCCCTTAACTAAACTAGAAAAAGAGCATTGTAAATCATGACGGAAATCTACCATTACTAGAGCATAATTAACCTTAAAGATTATAAATATGAAAATGTAACTTTGACTAAATTATTGTATAATGTAAGAGTAATTAATTTTTTACATAAAAAATAAATGCCCCTTTACGCTTATAATTTTTCATTTCTGAACCACCTTACAGTAAGTTTCTTTGAAGAACCGGTCTATAATTAATTAAACCCCAACCCATTCTTAAACATTTTTTTAGTACTCATGTTTTAATTTTAATACCTTATTCTTAAACATTATTTTTGCTTAACTAAGTAATATTAATCAAAATTCAGAAGTTGGTCACACGTTACACCATCTCAATTTATAAAATCCATCCCGGAATAAATTAGGTCAAAATGTTGCACCATTAATTTCAATTTCATATATACAAGAATTTTGCTGGAAAGCAATCTAAACAAATTTGTGACATAATTAAATACTATCTCCACTCACGCGCACAATAATAATATTACAAACACAGTTGGGTGCATTAAATCGCAGATTTTGCACATATAGTCACAAACCAAATAAGCAAAACCTTTTATCAACTTTTTCTTCTGCTCAACGTTACTACCTTTTTTTTTTGGCATAAATATATACTGCATATCAGATTTTATTTCATTATTTCAATATCAAGATTTTGTGGAAGAAATATTTTATTTCAATTATCAGAGAATATTTATATATTTATAATAAGATGCAGAAACAAATTCTTGATATTGTGTTGGTGCCATTGGGGATTCTGGTGATGGCCGCTTATCACCTATGGTTGCTCCGGCAGATCATCCGCCGTCCTGCCACCACCGTCATCGGAATCAACGCCTTCAACCGCCGCTTGTGGGTCCGGGCAATGATGGAGGTAATTAATTCCATTAATTCACCTCAATTGCTTTCATTTAATTTCTTTTTAATCAATATATAATTAATTTCTTTTTTCTTGAAAATATTATTGTGGCACATATTCACACAATTTGATTTTGGGGGAGATTGTTAGGGTTTTTTTTTAATTTAAAATCAAAATGAACCCTAATTATTTCATGAGCTGTTTTTTTTTTTTTTTTCAAATGATGATGCATTTATGGCTGTATTTAGCAAAAATGCTGGTTGTACATTGTACATATGAGTGTATTTAGTAAAAATCAGAGTGTGAAAATCTAATCCAATTTCACAAAATCGATTAATTTATATGATCTCACGATTCAATAAACCCCAAATAATTCTTCAACGTACCAATTCCATTAATTTAATTTAATCATGCATGCAACAAAAGGAAAAATGGAGGAGAGTTGAGACTGAATAAGCCCAAATCAAGCTAAAATATCTTGTTTGATATTTCAATTGTCCTATATTTACATGATTTTAAAACATATTGTCCTATATTTATAAATTTTAAAACATAATTATTCTATATTTATAAATTTTAAAACTTTAAAAATATATTTCCAGGTCATAAAAAATTGTCCTAAAAAAACGCTATTTTCCTGGCCTGCAACAAAAAAAGATGCAATCTTGAAATTCAAACCAATATTATGATGCAGGACACATCAAAGAACGGGATTTTGGCAGTTCAAACACTAAGAAACAACATAATGGCATCAACGGTCTTAGCATCGACGGCGATCACGCTTAGCTCGATCATAGTCGTGTGGATGTCGGCGGGGGCCACCGCCCCCTGGCGTTGGTTTACGGGGACAACAGCCAAATGGGGCTCTCAATAAAGACATTCTCAATAATGGTGTGTTTTTTAGGTGCATTCTTGCTAAATGTGCAGTCAATTAGGTACTATAGTCATGCAAGCATGCTGATAAATGTGCCTAATTATATGAAGAAAATGGGGCCCTCAGATCTTGAAAATTCGGCAGAGTATGTTTGGAGGACAGTGAATAAAGGGAGTTATTTTTGGTCTTTGGGGCTTCATGCTTTTTATGTCTCATTTCCTCTGTTTTTGTGGATCTTTGGACCAATTCCTATGTTTGTGTCATGTGTTGTGTTGGTTTTCTTGTTGTATTTTCTGGATGTGGCTTCTGATTTGGGGAGTACTGTGTGTTCTTTGAATGCTCATGAAAAGGGGCAAAATGAGTATTCTAGGGCTGACGTGGTTGGAGTTTGATTTGGGATTAGGAAGTGTTTTTTTATTTTTTTTTTCAAGAATTTAATTAGATGTTTATTTGATTCAATCCAAGTTGAGTCAAATCTGTCATGTGTACCTTAACTTTGCTATTTGGTGTTGAAATGTCTTTCATGTCATGGCGCTCTCTAACATATATATACATACACAAATTTTTAACTGTACAATTAATTTGCATTTTATTGAAATTTTTAAATAGTATTGCCTGTTTCATTAACATATTACTTTTTTCATTAAAAAATACTAATTGTTATATTACAGAGCGATAATTGTAAATCTGTTGTAAATAAAATTATTTTACATGAGAACAATAGCCTATAGTCATTCCAATTAAGAACAAGTTAGGAAAAGAACATCATTCCTAGCTTGTTTATTTTCAATGAGTAACTTATTAACAATGACAAATAGGTGAAAACAAATGGTAAAAGCCAAATCCTATCAGCATTATATAATTTATTTTCAGTAAAACTTTCCTCCACCCAGCTCATCTGATAATAAAAGTAATAAAGAAATATTATATTCTAGACTTTTATTTTAAATAGATGGATTTTTTTTAAAATAAAATCAACGTTTTTTATATAAATCGAGATGCTATAAAACTCGACGAAAGGTTATATTATATCGATCGGTTTAATAACATAAAGTCTGAATATATACATAGTATTTTATTTCAATATATATATAAAATAGCAAAGGAGTCCGTATAAACTTACGATAATAAAGAAATATTATATTCTAGTTTAAATAGATGGAAATTAAAATCAAATCAAGTTATGATCGAGATGCCTGAACTCGACGAAAGGTTGTTGGGATCAGTTTAATAACATAAAGTCTGAATATATACTTAAATGATAAATAGAAAATAATTTATTTCAATATATATATAAAGTCTAGATCTTGTATTGATTTGATTATTCATAAGATTTCGTTTAAAGCGTTTTCTTGTTATCTTTGAAAAGTTTGTGACTTATTTTTTGGAAAAGGGTTGATAATATGGAAAATAAAAAAATCTTTTTGGAATAGTTTTTAGATTTTTATTTTGTATAGTTCAAACGTTTTTAAAATGTTTATGAAGAAGTCTGGAGATTGTAAGGGTGATTCATATATAAAATAGCAAACGAATCCTTATATCTTTATACGATTGATAAATAAAATTAAGTTGGAGCTTGATAATCACTACTATTATAAACTTAATATTGTAACATTTAAATTATACATACATAAGTGCTATGTTATATATATAGTTTATAAAGGACTATATCAATTGAAAAACTGTTATGATGCAAGTTTATAAGCGATAACAAGTTTTATCGAACAAAAAAAAAAAGATTCTTATAAGATGCACGAATAGAGGAATCAAAATTAAAAAACAATAACAACATAATTCGCAGCGACCATGTATTGCTCTCATTGTCTTAATTTTTTTATTAGTTTTCAAAGTGAGACAAAAAATATGTTTTGTTTTTATTAAGCAGCAAACTTTAACACGCTGAAGTTTATTGCACATGCAGTTAAGAAACCAAAGAAGCAGGGGATTGTGTCCATATTTAAAGTTTTAAACCAAAGAAGCAAAGTCAACATTTTATTCTGCTTCAATTAAGCCACTCTTTTGCATAAATACTCGTATTTTATTTTATACTACTATTTCACTTTCTACATTTTTGTGGAAAAAAATTAATTTCATTTCAATTATCAGATGCAGAAACAGATTCTTGATATAGTGTTGGTGCCACTGGGGCTTCTGGGATGGCCGCTTATCACCTGTGGTTGCTCCGCCGGATCATCCGCCGTCCCGCCACCACTGTCATCGGAATCAACGCCTTCAACCGCCGCTTGTGGGTCCGGACCATGATGGAGGTTCAATTTATTCACCTCTTGCCTTTTAGTCGAGAATTTGTTTTTTTTCTTTTTTCTTTTTGAGATTTTAATTTCTTTTTCTTCAAAACAGAATAAAATATTATAGGCTAGCGGGAGATTGAAATTGAAAATCAAGATGGGTTTCTTTACTTAATGAGTAACTCTTCTCAGAAACTTGCTCATAATATAAAACAAGAGCAATTAAATTGAAATTTTTAGGACTAAAATTGAAAAAATGAATAGTTATGGTACGACTAAAGGTGGAACAGATCTGAATTCTGAGCTATAGGACTATTATTGAAAATTTCCCCACATGAATTATTCGAAAATACTTTTCCACCATGTTAGAATAATGTTTTTTTTTTTTTTAAAATTTTGGTCCCAACTGTTAACTTTTGACATAAAACCTTAGTTGACCAGAATACCAAAATTTCTACATGGCCAAATTGATAAGAAAAAAAAAAGATCAATTATGTAAATTTTCTAAGATTATATTTATCCGCAATCTAATCCAACCCAACTCATTAATAAACAATTTATTTTTTTTTCCTTTATATATACAATTTACAACTCAATCCAATCTTTTTTTTTTTTATATTTTATCAACAACCCAACCCAATCTAAAGTATTTTTTCTTTTCTATTATTTAATAATTATATTTATTTATAATAAATTTTTATTATATTAGTCGAGGTGATATATTAAATTATTTAATTTTTGAAATTCGTTATTTTAATTAAAAAAAATTACTATGCATTTAAAATAAATTCGTTAGGTTTGGAGAAAATTGAGAATTTTCACAATTTTGAGAGCTTGGATAATCTTCTGTGTTTAGAAAAGACTCAAAATTTGGATAATTTTGAGTGTTTGGATTATTTGGAGTGTTAGAAAAATAGTTTTAAATAGGATCATGATAAAAATAAGTTAATTTGAATATTAATAGAATGAGAAATATGAATTGTGATTGCATAATCAATATTGAATTTTACATTTATGGTGGTTTTTTGCGAATTTTGATATTTTTTTTTATAAATAATATTAGATACCGAAAATTTAAAGCATTATTCTATAAAAATATAAACACCCAGTAAAAATGTGACATGTGGCACCCAAAGATCTTGAGACCCGCGCATTGAACTGATCTAGCCGAACAGATTGGGTGGAGGGATACCAATTCTGATTTTTTTTTTTATTTTTTTTTGTTGATTGGGGGTTGAGCTTCATTGGAGAGAAATCAATGAAAATTAAAAAAAAAATTTTTTTTTAGGAAAAAAAGGGAAAGAAGGCTGACCCGCTCTCTCGAATTTGGGGTTAACCCCGGGTTTCTACCAAGATATTTAATTTTATTTTTTTCTTTTATTTTTTAATTTGTCTTTCGTAATTTCATACATATTATTTTTAAATACTTATCGTTCTTAAAAAATAAAACATAAACTAGAATCATCAAATTAAAACAAATAAAAAATACATAATATCATAATCAATCTCACATTAAAAAGAAAGTAAAAAGAATTTAATTCTTACTCATTATTCATTAATCAAAAACAAATTTCAAAAAAAGGCATCTTATTATACTATTTTTTCTTATTATAATATTGTTATCTTATTAAACTACTATTGTATTATTACTTAATACATTTAATATATACTATATATATATATATATATGAATGAATTATTCGGGTTTACTTTCGATACCATGTTATAATATTGTTGACCGGGTTTTTTTCCAATTTTGTTTCCCTACCGTTAACTTTAAAAACATAAAACGTCAGTTGATAAAAATAGTCAAAATTTCTATATTACCAAATTGATATAAAAAAAAAAAGGAACCAATTATGTAAATTTGGTTAATTTGGAAATGGCATTTTAGTTTAATTTGGATGACATCAATTTATGTATTGATGTGTTGTTTTTTGGACAGAAAATTATGTGGCATCCATGACATTTTAATATGTAGTTTAATAAAAAAAATTACAATAAATAAAGTACCAACATCTTAAATTATATTTATGTTCGAAACTGTCGGCTATAAAATTTTAAATAGAAAAATATTTATTTTATTGAGCATTAACTTTTCAATTTTTATATTTAATATTTTATCGCATGCAAAAAAAAAAATCAACATTCTAATATGAAAATTCAATCCGATACATATTTTAACTATATATGAGAAATGGAATTATGTAAAAAGAAAACGGCGAATTTGATCTATAGTTCAAATGACATAAGAAACAATATAATTATTTTCTAATTATTTAGATATCGAAAGTATGTATGAATGTTATAAAATGTGTAATTAATATTTATTATTTTATATTTTGGATTTAACTTTATTATATGCTTCATTTATTTTTGTTTAGTTAATTTTTATTTTGACTTAATTTAATATAAGTAAAATATTCAATCTAAATGTATTTTATGTTAATGTGAATTATATTTAATTATTAATTCTTTAATTATTAATTTTGTTTTATTATTGTTCTTATGTATATCTTAATTTATTTTATGTAACAAAATATTTTATATTATAATTCATTCACTCTTATTTATTTATTTATTTATTAATACATATTAATTAATATATTAATATTTTTTTTAATGTTGTTTCATTTTTTCTTTTTTTCTTAATCGGTTTATGTTGTTTTAATTTTCTGGTTTCAACTTCATATTAAAAGGAATGATTAATATTTGACATAATAATTTTATTTCAAGACTTAAGCAAAGTTGTTAATATACCCTTTAAACAATTATTAATTCATATTTCATGTATATATGTATATATTTATATTTATAATTATTAAATATATTATTTAATGAGAATGTTGGAGGACTAGTGAATAAAATATGTTTATTTAGTGAATCATTAGTTTTGGACTGAAAAAATTATATGGGACCAAAATTGGTAAATAAAGTACCAATTTTTCCTAAATTTTTGTGGATCTTTGGGCCAATTCCTGACAAAATAACATTTTTCTACGCATAATCGATTGTTGGCTAGAGAAAGAAAAAGAAATACATATTCCAATTGATCAATTTCGTATATTACAAGCTGCAACCAAAAAAAAATCCAATTCTTGAAATTCAATCCAATACATAGTTAACTATATATGACGCAGGACACATCAATGAACGGTGTTTTGGCAGTTCAAACACTAAGAAACAACATAATGGCATCGTCCGTGTTAGCATCGACGGCGTTTATGTGTTGATTCACCATCTCAATCCAAGTTGAGGCAACCGCCCTGTCGCGCTGATTTACGGGGACAACAGCCAGATGGGGCTCTCAATAAAGACATTCTCAATTCTGTTATGCTTTTTGGGTAAATTCTTCATGTGCAGTCAGGGGACTATAGCCATGCAGGCATGATGGATTTAAAATTGCCTATTTATATGAAGAAAATGGGGCCCAATATTTAGAATATATAGTAGTATAGGAATTGAATAAAGGAGTTATTTTTTGGTCACAAAAGGGCTTCATGCATTTTATGTTTCATTTCCTCTGTTTTTGTGGATCTTTGGGATCTTGTTTTTTGTCATGTGTTGTGTTGCATATTTTCTTGATGTGGCACCTGGATATGGGAAGTTTTTTATTTTGAAAAATCCTTCAACTTATGATGCGGTTCTTGTTTGATTTGGGATCATGAACTGTTTATGTTTTTTGATTTTTTTTCAAATCTTTTATAACCTTAACTTTTTTATTTAAACTATAATAAATGTCTTGTCACGGGGTTTGATCTTAAATATAGTTGGATTTAGAATTTTCAGAGAAGACTATTTTTTTATAATATATGTAATACAAATTATAATAAGTATCATTTAGAGTCACAAAGTAGAAAATACGAATTTAAGTTGGAAGATTCAAAATCTTTGGCACATTTGAAATCTCATTTAAATATCTAAATAATATAATTCATGTTTGATTAATTCATATATTTAAAAATAATTTTTTGTTAAAGTTTGACTTAAGTATATTTCCTGAATAAGGGACATTGAAATTGAAACAATAATTATATATAAAAAGAAGAGCGTTAAACAAAAAAGTAAATTTAATTACAAGGGACCTCATGAAACAATAATTATATACTTTAAGAATTTTTTAAAGCAAAAATAATTAAGAAATCTTTGAAACAAAAATTAATGATTGAGGAGCCTTTGAATACATTATGACATAATATATGGACTCGGAGAGATTGGTCTTCGCCTAGATTTTTATTTTTTTTCACTTTATATAAAATATCTTATTAATTAAGATTTGCAAAAGGTCTTTCAACGGTCATACCTAACTTTCAAAAACAAGAGGACCTCTCCCTCTTTTTCAAAACTAAAATTACGCAGAGCCCATGAAAAATCAAAGCACAAACTCTCAACACACATGTTTCAATGGTTCAAAAACAGCAAGAAATATCAATCTCCAGTCTCCACCCCTATATAACTTCACTTTCTCTCTCTGTCTCAAACCAGCCTCAATCACGAAACGAAAATAAAAGAATAGATTTCAAGAAAAGCCTTCTCACCAGCCCTATTATTGATTGCCCAGCCTCTCCCTCGTCCCCTAATCAGTGGGATAATCATGGGAGGCTGTGCAAGCAGACCCAAGGACTTGGACTTGGAAAACGAGTCCGCACCTGCCCCGGTTGATGTACCAGCGCCTGCAGCTGAAGAGACAGTTGCAGCCGTTGTTGAAAAAGATGTCGAGGCCAAGCCTGAGACTGTTACACAAGTAAGATGTTATTGCCAATGAAGTTTCCTTATTTCAGGATTCTTTTTTTTTTTTTTTAATTCAAGACTTGATTTTTTTAAAATTCTCAATTCAAGACCCGAAGAAAATATCTTTTTCCAAATTAAAGTCATACTATGACTTGAATTGAAAAAAAAAAAAGGGCCTTGAATTGAGACAAAAAGAACTAAAACTAGATCTTGATTTGAGATATTTAAAGAATAAGACTTGAGACTCAAAAACTAGAAAATCTTTGATTTGAAATATTGAAAATGCAGGAAAAAAGGTAAGACATAGGGTCGAAGGTGTACAAATAAACCTACAAAAAACTGAACGTGTAAACTTTATATTTTCTGTTTGTCACACTTTTAATTTTGATATCATGTACTTAAAATATACATTCTGTTTATAAAGATATAATTTTTCTTATGGATTATTATAGGAGAAGACAGAGGAAGTTGAGGCACCTTTGGTAGACTTGTCTGAGCCAGCTGTGGTGGAGGCACCAAAAACAGAGGAAACCAAAGAAGAAGCAAAGGAAGAAGTTGTTCCAGTCGAGACTGAGAGCAAGCCAACAGAGTCGGAAGCCAAGGTTGTTGTTGAGGCCAACGAGGAGAAAAAAAGTGGTCGCCTAAAAAACGAGCAGGAGCTGAAGTTGCTGCAAAAAAAAAAAATCATATGACAAAAATGATGCAGCATTAGCCATGAATATAACTTGTTAGGTTTCATTTTGGTTTGTGTTCCATGAAAGGGAGCTCAATTTTCAGTGCTTGTTTCATTGAGGCTCAAGTAATAAAAATCTCCCTTATAACAATTAACAACCACCTTACTACAATTCTTATTCTGAAAAAATTAAATAAATCAAGTTAGTTTAACACTTGTTTCCTCAAGTTTATTTAGATTGAACAGGTTTCCTTATAATCTGAAACCTTTGTTAAATGGGAATATTCATCATCATACAAGAATTTTCTAAGCTAATTAATCATTCATGTGGACTAATCTTATGAGAGATGGAAACAAAGAAAAGGAAAAATGATATATTAAGAATACTTAATTCGATTTCCGAGTTGGAATAACAAGAAAATGAGAACCCTGTTCTGAATCTTGATAAACAAACATTCAAATACTATATACTGCCTTCTATCCTCAAAATACTAGGTACTTATAGGATGCAAGTAATATAAAGTTCAAAGAATATAGATAACTAAAAGAAAAGCAACATCAAAACATCCTATCTGATTTCTTGATTTCTGGATGTCACTTTGAAGGGTCATATATCTCATAATTGAAAATCTGCAGATGAATAATGTCATCGGAAAGATAATTAAGCCGACTTTCCTATGCCACAAATCATGAATGAATATGAATTTTCTAGAGAAAGTTATGACTCAAAAAACTGAAGGCTGACAGGTTCAGCGAATTCACACTACATCACTATCCAAGTTCATGAGCACTAATAGGACAAAAGAGTCACGATGAAAGCATACCTTTTAAATAAAGATGCGGAGACAAAAGAATGGACCTTTTTTTTTTTTTTTTGTTCAATTATATCAACTTTCTTAACTTTCCTTTCTTGTGCAGGCCATTTGTAACCTAGCTGTTTGAACTTATCAACATTTTCAACTAGGTGATCAAGACAGGGAAAGCAACTGCAATTAACAAGATTATGTGTTTACATCATTTCAAAAACCTATTGCCTTTCAAGGAGGTCGATTAATACTAGAAAAACTAATCACTAAGTGGATTACATAACAAGTGAAAAACAAAGAATGCAACATTTGCAAAAAGATCATACTTCTTTAAGGGATCATGTTGCCGTTTAATATACTTTGATACACCAGAAACTAATAGTACAACACCTTTCTTGATAACATAAGCAAAGGAGTGTCATTAGTGAATTCCCGGGATTGCCCCTCCCTCCTTTTTTCCTTCCACTTCATCGTCATCTTTAACAGCTCGTATGATCAGCAAAGCCAACAATGGAAAACTGACTGTCATAAGTGCCCAATTAGTTATCAGTTCATTCAAAAACGGAACTTTTTGTGTGTCTATTTGCCAAGCTACAGCCGCCCCTGCACTCTGCACCCCCTTGTAGAATCCAGTGTATCTGAAATATACGAATCCAAACAAAAATCAGATAAATTCTAGGGATATATAAAATCATGACTTTTTCACATTTTTTCAATTACAAATATGTCATTAAAATTTGCAATTCGATATACAGACTTTATAGATTTTGCAATTATATCATACGACTATTTTCCAGCAACTCATGCAGACGTGGTAGCTGGGAAATCTCTGAAAAAATTGCAAATAAATTCACATCTTTTTTATTGTTTCAATTAAATCAATTTCATACACTGCTGCATCCAGCAAAACTTGCTGCAAAACAGTCATGTGATAGAATTGCAACAATCTGAAAGGGTAGTGTATCAAATTTCAAATTTTAAAACCTAAATTCTAATTAACTCAAACGAGAAATTCCACAAATATAAAAACGAAAACTCACCTGCTAAGAATCTCAGTATCATCAGCCAAAGCTCCGATAACCCAATAAACCATACTCTGAAACATAGCATCAAGCAAACCATAACTGAAGTACAACACAAACGGCCCTGCAAAACGGTGACCATCCTGAAATCCAACCTCTCACCAGGCAAATCATTACGAGAATAATCAAGCTGTTTGGCGAGCCCTCCGCCCCAAATAGCCGTACCAAACACAGCAACAATCCCGATCCCAAGTAACCCCCGAGCCCTCCTACTTTTAAAACTAAAATCCATAACATAACCAATAAAGATAGACCCAATCATCTGTGCCCCCCAATAGAATATATTGTTCAACCCCCTAGTCCTCAAATTGAACAACACACCATTCACATTAGTAAACTGATAACTATAGAAAAAGTTACTAGCCCAAGAAGCTGGCACCATCAACAACATTTTCCAATCAAGAAACAGTTTCAAGATCTCACGAGCCTCGATCCCCACCTTCGAGTACTTAATATTCGTGCAACAAGACCCATCGTCACGAATGACTTTACTAGGGTGCAAAATTGACAAAGCAAGAACAGTCCCAATTGACATAAACACCATGAAACCTATATACGTGCCATCATTTACAGAAACAGCAGTAGTCCTATTGAAATTCAGCGCAAAAGGAATTAAACCCCAATTACACCCCCCATGTTGAAAATACTCCAGAACAAGGAAATGTAGATACCCTTTCTGTCGTGTGGAGGGTAAGATGTCATAATTGCCCCTTGCGCCGCCCAGAGAAGTCCGGCGCCGATTCCGAGGAAAGCTCCGGCGACTATGGCGAACGCCTGGTGGTGGAAATGGTTGTAGTACAGGAAAGAACCTGCGTATAAAACGTAAGTAGAACAGCCGCAGCATAGGGTTAATTTGGGGCCTAAAATGTTGTAAATTCCGCCGCCTAAAATTCCGAACACGGCGAAGGTGGTGTAGAGGGCGGTGTTGGCGTTGTTCGCCGCCGTGGGGTCGACCTGGCCACCGCCGCCCATGCCGGAAAGTGCGTTGAACATTCCGGGGCAGCAGAAGCAGACTAACCCTATCAGAATGATTTGAATTAAAGGGGAATTGTAGCGGAAAATTGAGGGTTTTAAGGGGGATTCCGGCGACCCTTTTCCGATTTCTGCATCTAATTCGAAACCCATTTGGAAAGATTGAATTTTGATCAAGAATCTGAGAGGGATTAATTTGGAGTGGGAAAAGGAGTGTGTTTGAATGGGGTTTTAAGCTGATTGGGGATTGGGGAGTGAATATAGTACGCTGAACGACAAGAACCGGGCAGCAAATGCCAAATGGAAACGACTGGATTTAATCATATTAATAATCATTGTGAAGGATTCATATGCTGCCAAATTGACAAATTCTAGCTTTGGGACTTTTGATCGTTAAAATGTCACAATCTTTGAATATTCATTCTATTGCTAAAAATTTAAATGTTAATCAAATGTTATTGACTGCCACTATACGGCACTGCAGATTCTTTTTTTATACTGAAATAAAATTATATTGAACTTTTCTGAAAATATAAAATTATGTTGATCTAATATGGAAATGAGCAACGAATACAAAGTTAAATGCTACAATCCTCTTCAAAATTTGGATTCTTTCTTATAAACAAGAGAAAGTTAATTTTGTCGTTTTGTTTATATCATTATATGTGCCATACCGGATTCATATTATGAAATACTTTTTGTTGCATTAATCACTATAAAGAAATATGAATATCCTGTATATGGTTCCAGTCTATTTTATTGCTGTCATACAAAATTGACGTTATGGAAAATGTGTAAAAATATCAATCAAACAATTATAGCTATATCCACCCCATGAGCTAATAGCTATTGAAAATTGACGTTATGGAAAATGTATGGAATTATCAATCAACCGGTTATAGGAATATCCACCACAAAAGTCCTCTTCGACAATTAATCTGAATCCTCCGTTAGAATTAGTATTAGATTCTTGTTTAGTATTCTACACTGCATTATCTCGTACTAATATAGATCATATTATATAATAATAGTATTATTTATTTATACACATATCTCATCACCAGTTAAGTTTTGGAGTTGCAGTCCATTTTTGGAATACAGCCAAAAGATATGAGAGAAATGGCGTCAGCTGTTGGAAGTAATAGAAACAGCCGGCCGACTGGCCTGCACAAAGTCTCATGGATACTAATAGCCAAGGACATGTTCATTTCAAGTTAAAATTTGAAAAATATATGAAAAAACTTTAATTTTCTGATTAAAAAACTGATTGTATAGGTAAGATAAAATTATAGGATAAAATTGTGTAAAATGAAAAAAAAAATTAATTAATTTGCATTATTATATTACTATTGTACTAATTGAATAAATGAAATGTGTTGAAAATTATATAAAAATTAGAAAATATGATTTAATAGTAGACTATTTATTAGACCAAAGGAAATGTTGGAGTAAACACTAAACAGGATATAGGGTGTAATAGTAGGTATTATGAGGGATTAAATAGGATTTTAAAATACTTTAATAGAGTATTTGAATAAGGGGTATTTAAATTTTTGAATTTCAAAGTCCTAATAAAAAAATTGATTGCACATTTTTTGGGGAATTTTATAGGATAGAATTATGTAGAATGGAAAAAAAAAATTAATTGATTTGTAGATTATTACATTATTATTGTACTGATTGAATGAATGTGATGTGTTGAAAATTGTATAAAAGTTAGAAAATATGGTGTAATAATAGGCTATTTATTAGACCAAAGAAAGTGTTGGGGTAAAAAGGGTATAGAATGTAATAGTAGGTATTAAGGGGGATTAAATAGGATTTTAAAAACTTTGATAGAGTATTTGAACAAGGGATATTTAGGATTGTAAAATTCAAAGTCCATCCGCCGTAGTAAAAAAAACGAACATACCCTAAGTGAACTACATTAGAAGCAGAAATATTTTTGTGCAAGTTTATATAGGATCTAGATCCATATAAATTGGTATTATAAAAACGTGGTGAAACCCATTCTTGGGGGCCCACCCACCACTAATGTCTTGCAGTATTGATATAGGACCTAAATCACAACATGCACATCAAAGGAACATAGGTCTTGATTATAATCACAATGTAGAAGTGCATTCCCACCTTGTTTTTGTGCACAATCACAAGATAGTTCTGACTTGATTGAGAGCATAAGAGAAGTCTGTAATTGGGTCTCAATTATTATAAAAAAAAAAGTCGTGCATTTCCACGAATAATGGATTCAGCCATTCAGTGATTCAGATAAGATTGTAATAAAAGAAAACATAACGTTTGACTGTAAGCATTTCGAAATCCTGATGAAAAATTGCCAAATTATTTCCTACATTTTCTGCATTTCCTCAAATGGTTCATGTGCTTTGCCAATTACAATGAATGCAACCCAGACTCAACGCACAAAAAATTAGGCTAGCACGAGTTTACTTGCTAAGTCTGCAGATGTTAATTCTTTAGCCTCAAAGAAACAAACTGTTGCGCAACGAAACCCTCAAAAGTTATAATGCAACGAGGAAATAACTTTTTTGACATGAATGCATATCTACCTGTTATCCTTCTCTTTTAATTCTTGTCCTTTGTGCTTTGTAGAGAGAAAACAGGTTCACCCGCGTGTTCTTCATCAGCAGGTTTGGTTGTTGGGGAACTCTCGTCAGCATCAATTTTACCATGGCCTACTGAAACACCTTTGGAACTCTCCATAATCCCGTTGCCAGACTTTTTACCAATCAAGTTCTTGTATATAGAAATTATTTGAGCAGTCATGTTGGCAGGGTCGGAAGCATTGGCGGGAAGTAACACCGTCGTTCCCTAGATAAATGCAATGGAAAATAATGAAATCAACATAAATTTATTTGAACAGTTGATTTGACTGATTATAACATGGCATTAAGCATGATTAGCAGTGTTTACCTCCTTAGCAATCATACTGAAGGCCTGAATATATTGCTCAGCGATTCTTAGACTAGCTGCCTGCAAAAACAATGCATCATGTTCCTCAATGCATAACTTTCCTACAATATACATATCATATATTTTCTAAACTTCCCTTTATGAGGTACAAATATGGATATTAGTGCATTATAAATTTAAGAAAATAAAAAAAAATATAGAAATGGCTGCTTAAAAAATAGACTTTTCATGTATCGTTTGGCCAATAAAGAAATGAAGAACCTCACCTCCACACCCCCACTTCCCTCAAGGGCTTTCGATACCATAGTTATACCTTTTGCAGTTGCTTGTGCTCTAGCAAGGATAGCTTCTGCTTCTCCTGATATATAGCAACAGATGTGCACAATTAGAAGAGATAAAAAACCTAGAGATATTCAAATGAAAAGTGCAAGTGCAAACATCTATAATTTTCTCAAATAGCTTACTAATTCATTTTTTTTTTTTAAATTACTGGAAATTTTAGTGCATAAAGGACCACAAACATCTAGCTTACTCTCCCTGTTCGACTTTTTGGCTTTTAAACATCAATAAACTACTCTTATAAAACTAACAAACCAATGTAATGTGATAGCAAACCTTGAGCTCTGTTGACCTGGTCCATCTTTGAAGCTTCTGATGCAAGAATTACTGAGCTCTTCCTTCCATCTGCGATATTAATATGTGCCTGCCTTTCTCCTGTATTGGACAAACATTGATTCGTGAATGGAGAAAGGAAGCATGAATATGTTTGATTTCTCTGAGGAAATTTATAGAATCAACTAATTGTTTGCAATGAACTCATTCTTGGCCAGATAACGCTAAACACTCTTTTACCCTCTTTATCATTTGACACTAGGAAAATAATTGCATATCGACAAATTTTCTGCTGCAGCACTGCCATGAGCTATAAACAACGAAGTGAAAAATAGGACTTGAAAATTCTATATCTCAAGTCAAGACCCAAAAATCAACCCTTGGTAACTATTGCTTTTATAGGACTTGCATGCTTAATATATAGTGTTCGACTCTTAGTTAGATTGAAACAAATTTTCATTTTTCTTATACAAGTTATTTTACTAGTAAATAAATTTGAGTATCAAATGCCTCCATTTATTTAAGCTAAAAAGTCTTTGAAAATCAGGGAGCGACAAAATAAGAAAATCTTAGTATTATATTTCTGGAAGGTCTAATACAGCGTGAGCTGCTTATTCAAAATTATTAGGCTATCACAGCCGTACGATTGTTCTTGGAGATTGTGATATTTCTCCTTAACCCAAGGTATTCCCCAAGCACTTATATCAAAGGACCTTACATTTCAGTAATATCTCATGCAAGGGTTTAGCTTTCATGCCAAGATAAATGTAAACTAACTTATCCAGAGAGCAGGAGTTTAGAACAATTACCCTCAGATTCTAAAACTTGAGCTCTCTTTTTGCGTTCTGCTTCAGCTTGCATTTCCATTGCAGCCCTTACTCCTCTTGGAGGTGATATGTCCCCTGTGGTGCAGAGAATAGTAGATAAGTAACATCAGAAAATCCAGAAGGATTTATTAAACAAACCAACAATTTTTTTTTCAAATAAGATTTACGCACTTATTTCATAACGAAGGCATTCTAAGCCCCAGTCTTTTGCGGCTTCATTAATGGAAATCTGCACCAAACACATGCAAACAGTCAGTCCCAATCAATGTGGAAGTTAATCAAACACCAGATCAATTGCAAACATCAAACAAAATGAACTGCTGCTAATCACATATAGTTGCACATAATATTAATAACGGGGTCCATTATTTGCCAACTGTTGGACACACTTTATCTGATGCATCTACAGGGACGTAAGAAGATGAAGAACACAACAACCAGAAAGATCAGGACATGAGAATGACTAACTTAATATCATATGTACTTGAATTTTTTAAACAAAGAATCAATGTATCGCATCTCATTTTGTCAAATCCAATACGTGTCTAAATTAGGTCATCTCAAATGGGCCATTTACTACCCTTGTGCTTTGTGCTTCAACTTGGGAAGTCAAGAAACAGCCACAACCACTAGATGCTTCATCTCATTAACTAACAATCTACTTAAACCGACTAGGCGAATACATATGAATGCTTCAGCGATACAACTTGTTGCAGCATGACAGTCTATAGAAAATTTAGAGACTAGATTCATAATCTGCAAGCCTCATGTTCAGCTACATTGTCTCTAAGTACCTCTGTAAACTCTTTATATAAACTAGTAGATAGAATAACCATTAAAAAATTCCAGCTAAACACAAAAATTAAATAATCAAGACTAAATATGAAATAACTTACCACTATCTTCTCATTGAGAGTGTCCCTTTCCTCAAAAGTCTTGTCAAGAGTGATCTTACCTAGCTCACTTCGCATGGTAGTTTGTGCAAGTTGAATCACAGCATATAATGGATTCTCAACTCCATATGATGCCAACTTTGGGTCCACTATCTGAATTTATATTATCAAAGAAAAATGTGAATATTTCAGAGGTTCAATGATTGTTATTCTGAATATACCAGAGAAACCAAATGCCTACATGCCTTGACATAGAGGACTCCATCAATTAAAATGCTGACATTGTCCTTGGTAATAGCAGATTGGTCAGGAATGGGAATTGCCTCTTCTTTAAGTGAATGCACATAAGCAATTCTATCAACAAATGGAATCAGCAAGTGGATTCCAGGAGTCAAAGTCTTCGCATATTTTCCGAACCGCTCAACAACATAGGCCTTCTGTTCTGGAACAATACGGACTCCCCAATTTACTGGTGGTGGTGTTTCATACCTACATTAAAGTTCTCATAAATTTGATCGAATTATTGAGAAGATTCAGACATTATCGTATGCACACTTTGGGATTCAGCTAAAACTTAAATGTTTCATTATCCTTCAACATATTTGGTGGTGTTTTCATTTTATTTTGGCATCATTAGCACAATCTAGACGTTTAATCATATTATCTTAGCATGTAACAAGTGAAAAATTAAATTCAGAGGAAACTGTAAAAAATGGTAATAGAGGCCAAAACTAAACTCTTAACAAATCGTAACCAATTATTAAGGTAGCATGAATCCAATGTAATTTGGAGCGACAATAAACAATTGGCAAAATATATATAAATACGCTAATCAGAAAAATCATAAAGAAGATATAAATGAATAATGAATTGAAAATTTTAATAGATTCAATTTAAAAAAAAAAAAAGGAAGAAAAAGCAATAACTGAAAGAGTTCTTTATAACCTACTATAACAAAATGCACACACACTACCACAGAAAGTAATCACCAACAGTAAGATGAAATGCACAAAAAGATTATAAGACACAGGAAAAAGAACATACGACAAACCTATATATAAAATACATACACAAAAGTGTTCATAAGTAAAACCTAGTGCTAGGGTCACGAGACTGGCGTATATGACGGACGGTGGAGAAGAATGGAGACGGAGTGCCATGAGCAGAAGGTTGATAGAGAAGCGGCGGAGGAGCGGTGGAGATTGCGCGGCAGGTGATCGCCGATTGAGCGGCGATGAGATTTCTCACTGTGCGAAGCTTATTGAGAGAATTGGATTTCAGGATGTTCATTTTTTGATTCTCTCGTAACCTAAACCTCCAATTTGGTAGGGATAAACTGGATTTTGGTAGAAGAAATTGGGGGAATTTGGAAAATGGAAACTGTATAAGCAAAGCCCTAGTAAAACCCAACTACGGTAATTCGTCGACCAACATAGCCCACAGAGCAAACAAATGTTGTTAAATATGAAATCGTTTATTAAATTAAATAGTCTCTTTTTTAAATAAAAAAAAAAAATAATAAAATAAAAATGAAATCGTTTATTTTTTTTTTTTTTTTTTTTATAAAACCAGATATAATAAATTTTTGAATTTCTTGATAAACAAGATAAATGATCTAACATCAAAAATACTGCATTTTCGATAGCATTGTTCATGTGAAATTTTTTGAATTTGACTGGATTCATAGTGTATTTTGAAACTGATTTATATAGAAGATCATGTAGATCTAACATCAAATTACAAAAATTGTAATTAAGTGAATTGGTTGTGAAATAAAAAATAAAGTACTTTTCAAATAAAAATAAATAATTTTTCCCAAAAAATTTTGAATCATGTGAAATTAATTTTTAGTGTGACATACATTTCTCGTGTGATTGATTTGTATATAAATCGTACAAAAGTCGAATTAATTGAGCAACGGAAATTCACTTCTATAAGAAAACAATAGCACTCCATAATCAATCCATATAGCTATGAACCACTAACACAATCATTATACATCTGATAAAATTATATACAAGAAAAATACACTCCCACACTCCAAATATTTTTACAAGAATCATCTATTAAATGAATGGATCTTCTTATAGTCCATTGCATTTGGAACACCAAATTACCACACAAAAATGAAGTCCACTTGGCCTCACTTGAACGAAGCACAAGTGTACCCACTGCATAATCCAGTAGTACTACTATAAGGAAACAACGAAACGGGTCGGCTCGCGGGCAACTCGGGCATGGGCTGTTCGAAATTCAAGTACTCGACCACTTCCTCCATACTAGGCCTCCCTTTGTTATCATTCAATGTGCACATCAACCCGACTTCCAGGACCCGGATCGCATGATCCGGGTTCACAACCGTACCCATCCTCTTATCCACCAACTTCGCCTTCTCATCCATCTCGTGCATGGCCCACGCAAGTTCTAACAAGTCGAGCTCTCCAGGGTCGGACTTCCTGCCCCGACCCGACACAACTTCCAGTATTAAAACCCCAAACTCGAAAACATCCACTTTCTGACTCACCTGCGACTCAAACCGAGCCGACTCGGCCGACAACAAAACAAACCCGAAATCACCTAAAAGTGCCCTAAAGCTAATATCAACAAAAACACTACTAGCTTTCACATTCTTGTGGGCCAACCCTTTAAAATGTAAATAACCTAACGCCTCCGCCACATCCTTAACAACTTTAAACCGTCGGGTCCAGGGCAAAACCCCGAACCCGAATAACCACCGATCCAAACTCCCATTAGGGACAAAATCGTAAATAACAATAGCTTCTTGACTATCAAAGCACCATCCCCTAATAGGGACCAAATTGGGGTGTCTAATTTTAGACACCGCCTTAACTTCTTTAATCATTCTACGCATATCAGACACATGCGAATTAAAAAATTCACGCGTAAAACGCTTCACAACCACATTACCTCCGCTCAAGAAAGTGCCCTTATATGTGACACTTTTATCATCACTTCCCAAAACTTGCAACTCGCCAAATCCCCGCGTGGCAGACGAGATTTCAGCAATGCTGAATTTTCGGGCCCTGTTCGGCGGGCTGGGCCTCTGTTTTTCCATCGAAATTATGCCAATTTCATTGGGATTGTCGCTCTTCTTCGGCTTACGAGTGAAGTACAAAGTAATCATAACTACAAGAACAAGAGCAACCACAGCTAAGAAAATGAAGAAGCTGTTAGGCGTTTTGCTCGAAATTTTCGGGCTATTTTCTTGGTTTTCGACTCTGATCTTACTTTCGCAGCTTTCGGTCGAAGGAACCCGAAGAAAAGCCCGACTAACAGAGGTGAAATTCCAGGAACAGATTCTGTGAATTTGTGTGTGAGTATCTCCAGTTAAGCCCGAAAATCCAACAAACATGTATTCATTTAAATAAGGTGAAAGATCAAGAATGCCAGAGTAAACACTTTTTCCAGGAAGGCCCGTTCCATCAGGCCCGATAAAAATTTCCAGGCCCTTTTTATCTCCATCGTAAGAAATCCAGGCCCGATGCACCTTTCCATCATTAAGATCGATTTCAAAGCTGGAAGCATTGATTGATGTTGTAGAAATCACACTTCCAAGATTGATTCCCACATGATTATCATTCAAGTCTCCAAATTCAGGGTTCATGCGAGTGTCGAATTCCACGGCGACGAGCTTGTACTCATCCTCGCATGCGTCGTTCAGCATGCCCAGCCACGGGCCAGGCCTGCCGACCGTGAGCTCGTCCGGGGCGATGATGAAGCTCAGCCCCCCGGACGAGCCCGAAGAGTTGGATGGGTCTTGGAATTGGAAGGAGAAAGTGGTGTTGAAGGAGGCAGGGGAGCGGGTATTCGGGTCAAATAAACGGATAGGGGACGAGTAGAGTGCTCGTCCCGCGGAGGATTGGAGGTTGTTATCGGGGGTTTGGATGCAATTGTCTTTTGAGATTGAGGCACTTCCTAGTAGGGTGATTTGTTGATTGTGTGTTGTTGGGTTTTTCGGGCCGAAATCGGGGAAAGAGAGGTGCTTTGTGATTCGGATTTCGGGCCCGGGTTCGGGCTTTTTGGTTTCGGAGGATAAGGATGTGGTGGTGAGGATTGTGAAGATGAGGAGAATTTTGTGGAGGGACATGATTAATTGAATGAAGTGTGTTTGGTGTTTGGTTTCTTGATTGAGTGTTATTTGAATTTATGTGGAAGTTTGTGGCTTATGATCATGTGAAGGGCAGGAGGTTTGGCATTTAGTTTTATGTGGTCCTTCAGATACTGATAATGTTGTCTAAATTATCACATAAAAACTAGTGTTTCGTTTTGATTTGAGATGACAATTATGGTTTATATTTAAAATGTATTGTGTTTCCCTTTTTTGGTATGTATGTTTAGGTCTTTGAAGTATTTACTTGTCAATCGTTATTTCAATTATTGTATTTTAACAATTACGCATTGTATTTAAAGAAAACAAGAAGTAAGGTGTTGGAGCCGATTTTGGTGTGAATGTCAGAATTATAGAATAGACATGGACTCTAGTTTTAAAATAGTGTTTTTACAAAGTTCTTGGGGTAAAGAGTTTCACTATTGAGATCAACCATCAATTTTAAACAATTAAATTGAATAAACAAAGAAAATGAAAACGATACCAAATAGGCCTATGAAATATGATGGTAATAATTAGCATTATTGAAGATAAAACTGAACCAAAAAGAATGTGCATACATGCGCCAAATTTATGAGTCATTCGTGAGACATGGTTTGGCTGCTTATGCAATACCCATCTTTTAGCCAATCACCTTTTCTAACAGAGAAAGAAAAAGTAATCTTATCGAAATCAATTAGGTCAGATTTTTAGTATATTTCAGCACTATTTAAATTAAAAATAATTATAACCTACTTTATCACAGTTTCTTTGGTATATATTATCGCCATAATGTATTATAATTGATGCACGATATAATTCCAATTTTTAATTCTACGATTCTGTTCAAGTATTACAACTATGAACCAACACTAGCATTCATGCGGATGAATGACAATAATTCCATTAAATAATTCCACATAAGTTGAGAAAGTTTGGAAAAGGTGCCCAACATAATATATACATAATTTTTTATATTTTACTTAAAATTTGTGGCCTAAATGAAATTCAGTTTGGGGCGGAGAGAGTAATTGATATGTTTAAACGACATAATATATTATAACTGATGCACGATGACAATAACATCAATTTTTTTTAATTTTAATTTTTTCAAAATTATTTTTAATGAACCAAAATTAATTATAATTTTTGAATAATACTTTTTTTGAAAATAAAAATTATTTTTCAAAAAAAACATAATTTTTTTTATTAAAGTCAGAAAAAAATTTTTTCAAAATTAATATATTGGCCCAGAAAAAAAGGTCTAAAATTTCGAACAAAAAAAACGTCTCAAAATAAATATTTTTTCGAAAAAAGAACTAAAAGGACAGAAATTTAAATAAATTTTTTAAAATTTTTAAAAAAAAATTCAGAAAATAATTTTCTTTTTTTCAAAAATAAACATAGAATAAGAAATTTTAATTTTTTTACAGAAGATAATTTTTTTTTTTTCAGAGAAAATTCAAAACATATATCAGATGACTAGAAAGTCTTGATCTGTTGCATTTATTTCATGGCAAGCTTCACCACGACAGGGTCATATAGTATGTTAAATGGATTCCATCTGCCACACCCACATACAAATTTTGTCAAGCATTTAATCATAAAACTAAATTCTAATACTAACATTCGACTTTCTTCACTGTTGATATTTTATTTCCAAATAACATGCACCCTTAAACTTATCTAGCTAAAAATTAATAAGTTGTTTTAAAGAGTTTATAAGTTGTGCCAAACACCCCCTTACTTGTTCACGCCTCACTGGCCCATTTGCTAGGTCTAAATTTTAGAATAAATTAGCTTAAATAAAAAAATTTGTTATAGGTCTAAAAAATTTGCTAGGGCTAAATTTTAGAATATATTTTCTTTATTGCATCTTAAACTTTTCTAGCTAAAATTAGTATAAGAAATAACATGTCTAACAATTACTATATAAATTCAAATGCTAAATCAACTGCAATTAGATACTGACAATCAGTTATAATCAGAACAAATGACCACATGGAAAAAAAGATATAATAAACCATCCAAATATATCCTTCAATACTAAGATCACAAAACAGGCACAGATCAACAGGCCATTTCTTGCAACACAAAATTTGTAAATTCATATTCAGACGAGTCTTAAAAGGGTTCGATAATAAACTTAACGACGAAAAAGAAAATAAATTTAGCAAAACGGTCACCATGGAAGCTCAATCCTACAGCTTAACTACTCATTCCTCATCAACGGCAATCTTTCCCTTCTCGCTCACATAGATACCATCAAGAAACTTCCTGATATCCTTGTTCTTCACGTGACATTTCTGTAACAAAAGGGCAGTTTTTAGTGTAAGGTGCACAAAGCAACGAGCAAGAAAGGATAAAATTTCCAATCACAAAGTTTGTATGTATGAAGTACCTGGTTAATCAAGGCACATGAACGAGAAACAAGCTCAATGTCATTCCCATCCAAAACCAGCTCGTCCTTAACCTTCTCTGATCGAACAACCGAGACACCATCAAGCATATCGACTTTCCTCACCTGTTATTAAATGCCAAATAAAATGAAGAAAAGGGAGATTGTCAATCACACCTGCCCTAATTACACATTGGAGCAGGTACAACAAGATATAAATCCAAGAACTGCATTGTATCAAGAACCAAAAAGATTACTGTTACAGTTACACCCAAACACAAACACAAACACAATAAAATATGATCCTTTCAATCCTATTTTTGTTAGCCCTTTAAAACTATGTACAACAGCAGAAAACTTTGGAACAGGTAAACTATTCATCCAAATTTAATGAAGAAGCAAAGGTATTAACTTTTTTTACTTGGTACAAACAATGTTATTGAAATATTAATTGAATTGAAACTAGATGAAAAAAAAAACAATGACATTCAGCACACGCATAAGCCTAAACACAAACATTTGATTATCCTTAATTAATAATACTAACTAGATTTACCCCACAAGTCTTTGCACAAAGAAATAAATTCCAGCACAATTAACCATACAATACTATGTGAAATAAAATCACTAATTTATAATAAATCAAAGTTAAATTAACTGAGAAAGCATAAATTTTCGACTTCAGAGCACCAAATTAGAAATTCAAAAAAGATGTATACCAAAATAAAAAAAGCAATAAATCTCATACCTTCTTCTCTCCGAGAAAGTTACGGATCTCAATCGCCTTTCCATTGTTGGTGATGGAGGCATTGATTGGAAAATGGGCGTAGACGAACCGCATCTTGTATCGGTATCCCTTGGTCACGCCATTGATCAGGTTCTGGACGTGGCTGAGCGCCGTGCGGATGGAGGCGGTGGTTTTCCGTTTACCGAACCAGGCGTCGATCTTCAGCTTCATCTTTCCGGTTTCTTCATCGGTGATCAGTTGAAAATCCAGACCCAAGTGCTTGAAATTTCGCGTAAGCTTACCCCTGGGTCCTTCCACTTCGATCACCTTTGCCTTCACCTTGATCTTCACGCCCTCGGGGATATCCATGGAATCGGAGGACAGGATCGTCTTCATCTCTGCGTGTTTTTCGAGCGTGCGAAATGTGTGAAGGGTTTGCTCTCAGAAGACGGAAAGGGTTTCTGCGGGGAGTCGATTTTACATAAGATGAAGGAGATGGGGGCTAAAAACCCTAGATAGTTATTGGGCTTTGATTAAGTGGGCCTGATAATGGGTTTTTATACCTTTTATTGGGCTTAGAAGTGTAACGTATATGTGTCTAATGGGCCTGATGGTCGCCCTTGAATAAAATATGAGAGGATCCAATTTACTAAATTTTCGGATTAAGCCCATTTGAAATAAAATGAAATGAAAATAATTGAGAAAATGAAGATTTCAGGAAAATATTTTTGAATAGATAGATTTTTTTTTATTTTTTTCCAAAATCATAAATTTTGTAATTATGGTCCAAATATGTTATATATTTCTAATGAGTAAGACCAAGTTTGGACACAAGTAGGGTCCCTATTGGGCAGTTTTTAAAATATCAAATTATTTACATTAGAAATAAATTGGATGATAAATTAATTAATTAAGGAATGGAAATCCTGTTAATATTATCAAATAAATAAAAGAATGGTGACTATTTAAAGGAAAGATAAATTTTTGGGATTATGGATCAAATGTATTCCAAGACCATGTCTAGATAATCCACCCTAAAATAAATTGATTTTTTGTATGAAAAAATTATTACTTTTTGAGATTAATTTTTAAGTAAAATAAAAATAACACATTTTTTTGAAAAATATAAAAAAAGATCAATATTAAAATTATGTTAAAAAGGGTTTTTTTTTTACAAGTGTGTCTCTTTGTATTTAGTCCTTAAACATCTATTTTTTTCTTAGCATAAAATTCAATGGAAATTAATTAATCTAATAATCACAAAAGTCAAAAGTAATAAACGCGGAACATTATCCCTTCGGCTTCGAACATCCATGTCAAGAGTTGGTCAGCATAAGCCATGTTTATGCTATGAATTTGAATTATTTGATTTATTTCATTCATTTTTAATAAATTTTTTCTAAATTATTAAAATTTGACTTGTATTATACCCTGGATAGGGTCAAATACCATGAATTAAAAACAAAAAATGAACCAAATCTATACAAGTTTTTGTCAAAGTTCAATTCTTTTTACCATTATTCTCCCAAAAATGGAGTTTTTGGTCTTTTGAAATGGATAGAAATGACAAGTGTAGGTAGAGCAATTTATACTCAAAGCTGAGAAATCATCCACTATCATGGATAAAATTGTCAAATTGGGGTTAAAATCATTCACATATTATTATTCTCTCTTTGGATAAAATCTTAAATTAATCTATTTTGAATTCGAGTAGTTCGGACGAATTGCTCATGGTGAAATTGTTGGCAAAACTTATGACACAAGAACTCATTTTAAAGGAGTGCATTGATTGCACTGTGTAATTTTAATTCAATTTTATCTCAATTAATGGGTAGTAGAAAAAAATAAAAAAAAGAATGAAGAATATTAGTTTAATTATGTAAATAAAAGTATGAGTTTGTCTGTTGAACAACGTTTGTGTATACGATTTGTATTCGGATAAAAGGAAAACAAAAATTGCTCGCTCATTGAATATTTATGAGTTAAAATTAAATTAAAAATGTACGGATTGTGAGTTAAAATTAAATTAAAATTGTACGAATTATTTGGTGCATCTATACATCTATAACTATATAAAAAATAGAAGTAAGGAGAGAGAAAACGAAAATGAACAATCATTAACCACTAATTTCAAATGTCAGTAAATTTTTTTTATTAATCTATTTTTAAAACACTACTTCTTTTTAAAGATCCTGACATCTACATTTTACATATAAAATTAAAATCTATATCTAAATATTAATTTAAAAGGTTTAAAAGTTTTTTTTTTATTGATTTTAACTGTATGAGTTGAAATTTAATATTTTCTTATTTTAAATTATGTAATTTCCTCTTTTATTTTAATATTATGTTATAATGAGTTGAAATTTAATATTTAATTAAGTATTTACAAGACACCTACATCTATACAATATAATCTCCACATATTAGAGAAAAATATTAAAAAAATAAAATAAAAATTAATGTAAGTGAACAAAATAGATTTAATTTAAATTTTATCACTTTACCTCACACTATACAATTTTTATATGCATGGGAGAAATACTAATTCTTAGTTATGGACTGTGCTAAAAATAGGCATCGAATAAAAAAATATAATATATTAAAAGACACCCACTTTCTTCATTAGAGGTCAATTTACTCATTTTTTTCGTGGGTGTTAAAAATAGGTTTTGATGAACAGTAACCACACCCTTTACTTAACTAAATATAAAATATACTAACTGCTTCTCGCTCATATAATTAATTAGGTGCTTTTATATATTATATTCCAACCCTAAAATGAAGTTAATTAATGAAATAGGTCATATGCAACTCATTCTCCATATGTTTTTAGGATATTTTGAAGTTAGCAATTTGACTTCTTAATTAACACAATTTTGCTCCCATGTAATTAACAATTATATAATTTTTTTTAAAACAACACTTATGAAATGAAGAAGTAATCTATTAATATGAGATCTCAAATCTTGGAAAAAAAAGATAATTAAAGTCTCTCAAAGTGGGAATTATGATCAAGGTGCAGGAGAACAGATTAATCGCTATCTATAATTCTATATCACAGTTTCATATTACTGGTCATTTTTGAATTTTTGTATATAATTAAAAAACATAAAATCTTGAAAGATTTACCCTCGAATAAAAAGGAAAAGATAGGAAAAGTATGTGAATATAAAAAATATCTTCCAAAAATACATTTTGAGTTATATTTGTAATCAACCCCATAAAAAAATCTTGTATATTTGTAGGTATTATTAATTTTAAGACAAAATTAGATATATATAAAATAAAAACAATAAAAATAATACACCTATCTCATATATAAAAATTATTTGTCTTTTAATTTTTAAAATTTAATTTGATTTTAGTAAAAGGGATAGTTTTTTTGTCAATTTGATTGGTTCTTTTTGTTTTTGTCCAAATGATTGGTTCTTTTGAAAAAAATTTTGTCCATCATTTTTTAGTCCTCTAATTTTTGTCCATCTAATAAAAAAAATTTTCAAAAAATATTTTAAAAATAATTAAATAAAAGGGGAATAGTGCATGAAAATTAAAAAATATTAAAAAATTAATGAAATCTTAGAAAATAAATCGCTATCTATAATTCTATATCAGAAAATTTTTATTTTTTAAAACTAAAAATAAAATATTAAAAATAAAATAAAAAGATAGGAGAGAGGTGTGAAGAAAATTAATTTAATTAATTTTTTTTAAAGATTTTATTTAAGTTTACTGATTTTTAAAGAAAAAATTGAATTATTTTTTTAAAATAGATTTTTTTAAATATTTTTACAGATTTTTTATTTAATTTTATCAGTTTTTTTAAATTTATTTTTTCTTTTTTTTAAATTTAGTTGATTTTTTAATATTTTTATTTTGTAATTGAAAATTTTTTGAAAAAATTTTTTAAAATTTTGGAGCAATTTTTTAAAAAATTAAAAATATTTTTAAAATTGAAAAAAATATTATATTTAAAGAAATTTAGAAAAAATTAAAGAAAAATTTTTAATTTAAATAAAATTTAAAAATAAAATAAATTCTAAAAATTTTTATAATTTTTTAATTTTATTTAAGTTTACTGATTTTTTTAAAAAAAAAATAATTTTTTTTAAAGAAATTTTATTTAATTTTATCATTTTTTTTTAATTTTTTTTAAAAGGTGGGATTTTTTTTTATTTTTTCAGCCTTTTTTTACGATTTTGGAGATTTTTTTTTTTAGATTAAGGATATATTTAGGAAAAAAATGGGTTGATTTTTTAAATAATTTACAATTTAATTTTTTAAAATTTTTTTTTTATAATAAACTAATGTTGAAAAAATCAAATAATTTTTTTAGAGAAATATTCCCATGAAAAAAATAAAAGGTATGTTTGTTATTTTTCAATTTTAATAAAAAAGATAAAATTTTTTAGTCAAAATTATTTTAAAAATTGTTTAACAAAAAAAAATTTAAAAATTATAGTCTTGCCCATGTAATTTTGTGTGTATATATAAAAAAAAACATGTAATTTTGTATGGGGGAGTGACTAACACACCCCCCTAATAACTAATAACTACAATCTAAAAAAAAAGTTATTATCTACTACAATAATTTTGATGCAAAAAACCCAAGCTGCCCTTATACATTACGTGACTCTATTGATAGAAAAAGAAGACTAGATTGATTTGACAACTGAGTATACGTATATCAATGTTGTCTGTAGGAAGCTTCCTCACTTTTTCTTACTTTCCTAAAAGAAGTCTTGTTGTAGGAAGCTTCATCACAATTTCCTCACTTGTTTCATGGCGGCAAAAAACACAGCATAATATCGTCAGAAAAAAACGCAGCCTACTCTCGTCGAAAAAATCGCAACCAACGTTCCACGACAATCAAGGAATTGTACAACAACCAATAACCTTTCTAATTGCACAAAAAATCGTGTATCAAAATAGAAAAAAACGCATCAAAAATTGATTTCTCTAGAAAGTATGTTGTCCTTACTCTCCGGTGTGTGTATTTCGATTTATTTATATATCATATTGCATTATATGGGTACATATTGTATATAATTATTAATATTGCATTTATGTATTATGTAATGCATTAATGTAAATCATATTGCATTGTAGGTTTAAACTTTATATTTATTTATTTATTTATATTGCATAATACTTGTTAATTTTGCATTCTTCAAAAGTATGAATCATTCTAAGTGTAATGATTATCTAAAAAATATGATCGTATAAATTTGACTACATATCCTTTTATATAATTATTAATTGGATAACTTATTGTGATAATTGTGATCATAATAGGTTGATTTATTTATATTTAATTTATTAAAAAAATATTTTAATAAACAATATCCAAATTTATTTTGGCTGGGCTTCATTTTTCATCCCCTTTTTTAATATATAAATTATTATTGGTCCATTATTATTAGTCCATTATGCATTATTCAACAAATGAATTTCGAAAAAAAAAAATTTAAAAAGGAAAAATAAATTATGTGCATAGCAGATAACAAATATTGCACAAATAGGGTATTTATTGCATAGGTGAATATAAATGCACAACATATGACAAGGTGCACAAAAAGTTTGTACATTGCATATATTTAGTATATATTGCATGATTGCTTGCAATTGCATAACCTAAGGACAGAACTTTTAGATGAAGCAGCTCTTGTTTTTTACGACATCTTAAATCGATTCACCTCCGGGATAGATCCGGAGATTCCCTTTCATCTATAGTACCTAATTTATATTGTTGAAGTAGACAAAACATTTTGTCATTACACCCTAAAATACAAAAGACAAACTCATATTCAGATCTACTGCTTCTTAAAACTAAACTACCACCATTACCACAAATTTCTAAGCATAAAAACTTCGCTAAAAACCCCCAAAAGACACATGAACACAAAACACCCTAAAATTTTGGTGAATACAAACTTAAATGAAAAACATCAATTGATTACACACTTTCGATTTCAGAAATTACAAATTTTGACTCCCCAAGTGTATAGATTATTCCTGCAAAGTTCACAACTCATCGGATGCAACTCGACTTTAACACCATTGTCGTCTTCTTCGCAACCCCAAGAAAATTAGGGTTTTCGACACCGCCTTCATCGTCTTCTCCGCGACCCCGACACCGTCGTCATCGTCTTCTCCGCGACCCCAACTCACCGAAAAACCTCAACTTTAAACCTTCGACCACATACCACACTACCCGCCACCACCACACCAACACCACTTCGCCCAACTACTACCACCACCGCCGCCCAACTACTACAACCACCGTCTTAGATTGGGCAAAAAATGGGGCACCGACCACCACCACCACCGTAGAGAAATTTGTAATATTGGCGACAAGCCGCTGCAGTGGATTCGCCGGATTTTGAGAGGTTAGGACGTCGGTTTTTTTTAGTGAGTGTGGAGGTTTTGGATCTAATGAATGTGAGAGGGGAGAGAAAAATGGGATGTGGGGGTGAGGAATCAAATAGAGAGAAGTGAGAGAAAGAAATTGGATGAATGAAGGAGTGTGGGGTTGGAATGTTGATTTGATTGAAGAGACAAAAATACTTTACAAAAATATCTAATAAATTAATGAAAGGTTAATCTGGGTATTCAACTAGTGATTTTTGTAGTTATTAGTTATTGTGTACATTGTTTGCACTCAATAGTACTACACCCTTATTATTATGTAGTTTTAAGCAATTAACCCAAAAAACATTAACTCATACCAGTTTTGATTCATACTATATAGTTTCTCAAACAATTATAGCAATTTTTTTTTTCTTTTCATTTTGACTCCACAACACGTGTTAACCCTAATAAAAAAAAACTAGCCATTTCCCCCTATTTATAGATGTGGGCATCTTTAGTGCTTTCTTTGTTATTTATAAGAAAGATAACGCATTACGCATGACCAAATCTTACATGTATACATAGAGGGAGAGAAATATTATTTGTCACATGCACACAATATATAGAGTTAGATTATGGAGATGAAGAAATGGATATCGGACGCAAAAGTACCACTAGGCATGCTAATGGTACAACTTATTGCAATTGGCCTGCAAATACTTTCTAGGGTTATACTAAGTGAGGGGACCTTCGTTTTTGCACTCATGACTTACCGTAACGTTGTTGCTTCATTCATTGTAGCCCCTTTTGCTCTTTATATCGAAAGGTTCGTTTTTTTCAACCACATTTATTATATAATTTATTGTGCTTTTAATCGTGAAGATGTTTAAATATCGATTGAGTTTTTGTTATAGGGAACATTTTGTGATGATTGTATTGAAAAAATAATTGTAGCGTCGCGCCATGGTGATGAGAGGTGATAATGACTTATTATTTTAGGAAGGAAAAGACTTATAATTAGTGATAGGTATAATGGGAGTGGAAGATTTGTTGACCCAAAAAGTTAGGCCACAAATTTTGGTTACCATATAGGAAATAATTGGGATTTGAAAAAATTGATCATCAAATTAGTTTTTGGTTACCATATAGGAAATATTTTGTAATAATTATATTCAAAATAATTGTACAATAAGTACAGTCTGAGAGCTATGACTAAAACTTGTAAGAACCTGAGTTTTAGGTGAACTTTATTTATTTAATATTATTGTTATGTGTATAAATATTATCACTATTATACATAAACATCATTATTATTTAAAAAATATGATTTGTTTAATTTTAAAACAGTAATAATATTTATGCATAACAATGATATAATTCTTTATATTATGCTCCTTAACTAAAACAAAAGTGTAAACTATTCATAAAATAGAATAATATGAACAAATACATGAACAATATCCCAATATTGGGATGTTTCAATTTTTGACATTTTAATGTGCAGAGGTGCTATGAGGAAGCTCAACTCTACAGCTTTCTTCTGGCTTTTCATGGTGGCATTAACTGGGTAAGGATTAAGCATTCGTTATTTTTCCTTTTATGTAAATAATGCCGGGGAAAGTTACGGTTCTTAAATTGGCCCAAATTTGAGTTTAATTCCTTATTTTTTGTACCGTTTGAAATTAGTGTTTTAATCATATTTTTTTGTTCTATGATCAACTGAGATTTTCCGTTATTTCATTTTTCAAATAAAATTCATATTTAGAATATTTTTTAGTGAATTCAATTAATACTAAAAATATTAATACATTTTAGTAAAATTATTGATATTATTTTAATATACATTTAACTTTTACAGTTCACATAATGCACACAAATTTTTATCAACAAAAAAATAAATAAGCTAGGCAGAGATAGCCTTCATTGAATAGGAGCCAATTTAATTATTTGGATCAATGTTTTTCTATACATAAAAATTTGTGTGAAAAGTTTCACGAAATATGTATTATATGACAACGACAATTTATCGATTCTTCAACAAAAGAGTGTCACTTTTATTTATTTCTTTCAGATTCTTTGAGGTTTTCTTTTTAATTGGCTATTTAATCTTTTTCAAGATTAATTGTGTACAGTTTACATTGTATAATTGATTGATGTACAAAAGTGTTGTTTTTTTTTCTTTCCAAGGTTTCATTAATTTAGGTTAATTAATTTCATCAGATGTTAATGATATATATATATATATATATATATAAACTGCAGGATATCAATGGCCATGGGATTATTCTATTACGGTCTTAAAGACACTACAGCTACATATGCTACCAACTTCCTTAACCTTATCCCGGTGGTCACTTTTCTCATGTCATCTATCCTAAGGTACATATCTATTCTTCTAATTAGCTATTTGATTTAATTTCGTGTCACATTCCATATACACACACAATTTAACGTTTATTACAAAATTTGTTATTACTAATTCTTGTTTGTTTGTATTTGAAAATTAAGAATCGAAAGATTGGGATTGAATACACGGTTCGGCAAGATTAAAACCCTAGGAGCAATGCTATGTCTTGCAGGAGCATTGACTATGGCTTTGTACAAAGGAAAATCTTTCCATCTCAATCATCACCATCAAGCTAAAATCCTCGACAAATTGAAGCAAAATATGACTCGAGGAACATTGTTTTTGGTCGCAAGCTGCCTTTCTTATGGTGTCTGGTTCATTCTACAGGTTGTTACTTGATATTTACATCATAACTAATTACGTATTTGCTTCACGAATTGACACCTACTAATTAAATGAGACATTTGAAATGGTTAGTTTTGTAATTAAAAACATTCATGAGTTTATAAAATTTTCTAAATTATTGATTATTTGTTTTTACGGTCAAATTTAATAATTTGTCTTAACAATAATAATTTCACTCAATTTTACGCGGAATAATGTTTTTTTAGGACATTAATTTTTCGGAGTTTGTGTTTTTCAGGACAATAATTTTATGGATTTGAAAATGTAGGACAATATGTTTTAAAATATATAAATATAGGACAATATATGTTTTAAACTTTGTAAATGTAGGATAATATGTTAAAAATCTTGTAAATGTAGGACAATTGAACCCGAACAAGCCCAAAACTCACGTGACATTTCAACCCGATTTGGGCTTATTCGGGTTCAATTGTCATAGCTACATTTACATATTTTAAAACATATTGTTCTAAATTTACATATTTTAAAACATATCGTCCTATTTTTTCAAGTTTGTAAAATTATTGTCCTTAAAATACCCCCAAGTTACTGTCCTAAAAAATTATTTTTCCTCTCTATTTTACGAGTGATGAACAGTTTTAAAAAGAAAAGTGTGTTGAATTTCTTATGAAGTTTATACATGTATTTTTTGTGTGTTAGGAATTAAAGCAATTATAGGAGAAAATAATGGAACAACGAATTAAGGAAAAACAATTTGGTTCTGGGTTAAATGGGAATGACTATGTTTAGGGGCACTACCAAGCCAGGAGAGATATACTATATCGTATAAGATAGTGCAAGTAGAGCAAGATACAATGGGGAAGTCAGGGGGTATTTATACAGAAACCCGAATCGAAATCGAGCTAAGACCCTAGATTTGGCCCATTCTCGCCGAAACCCTATTTCAGCGTCAGGCCAATGAATCACGACCTCAGCCCTTGGTCGAATGGTACCGCCGATCACATACATTGCTCGAGCGCCCTCATGGTCTTTGGATAGGGGGCTCGACCAGCACACACGCCTTTTCGACCATTGGTCGAAAGCGCCCTCAAGGCCTCGCAGATCCCGCTTTCACTCAGTTCCATAACCCAACAATCTCCCACCGAGACGGACTCGAGATCGACTGGAGCCGGAAGTGCACGACCTCAACTAGGTCGAACGTCTTTTGTCCTCCCTGGACTCATTCCGAACGTCTTGTCCTCCCCGGACTCATTCGCCAACGCCTTGTCCTCCCCGGACTCATTCCGCAACAATCCCAACAACAATCTCCCACCGGAGATCGACTCCAAGACGTAACTTCGATTCCCCATCTCTCATTGGCGGAACTCTCGATCCGAGCAATGTCCCTCAACGTTCGGGCCGATCCACACTTGATCCAAGCAACATCCCACAACATCCCTTGAATCATTCGACCACCGATTCCCGCAGACGATCTCGTGCGCGTGTCTAACACCCATCTTGACCTCAGATCCAACCCCGATATAACGATCTCACCCACGTGTCAACGCCCATCTTGATCTTGCATGAACTTGATACAACGATCTCGTGCATATGTCTAACGCCCATCTTGATCTTGATCTAACCCGATACAACGATCAAACCCACGCGGTCAACGCCCATCTTGATCTTACATCCAACCACCTACCCAAGCTAACGCCCCATACTCGCGACCGGCCACGGAACCCGCCGACTGGGGCTTTGGTCGAGCGGTTCCGCCGACCAACCAAATTTTGCTTGAGCGCCTTTGTGCGTTCTCGGACGTTCGATGGTTGTGCCCGATCACATACATTGCTCGGCGCCCTCATGTATTTGGATAGGGGATTTCGACCGAGTACACACCGCCAACCTCGGCCGGTCGGCGCCTCACCGCTACCAGATCCTGTTTCACTCGGGCTCCATAACCCAACAATCTCCCACCGAGGCCCGACCTTTGACATCGAGCGGAAGCACAACCTCAACTAGGTCGAACGTCTTGTCCTCCCCCGGACTCATTCCGCCAACTCGGACTCCAACAATCCCAACAATCTCCACCCGAGACCGACTCAAAGCAGTAACTTCGTCTTCCCAATCTCTCATCGGCAGATAAACCACGCACCTCGAAAGCAATGTCCTCAACGTTGGACTTGAATCCACACTTGATCCAAGCAACGCCCCACAACATTCTTCTTGAACTCGATCACTGCGGCCCGAAAGACCGCAACACGGACCCTCGCGTCCATTCGATCCAAGCAATGCCCTTAACATTTTTTGATTCGCACTTAACCAAACAACGCCCCACAACATTCCTTGAATCATTCGCGCCACCGATTCCCGCAGACGATCTCGTGCACGTGTCTAACGTCCATCTTGATCTTGCATGAACCCGATACAACGATCTCAAAAATGCGTGTCGATATCTTGATCTTGCATGAACGCCCATCTTGATCTTGCATCTAACGACATCTTGATCTTGCATCTAACCTGATACAACGATCTCAGCCACGTGTCAACGCCCATCTTGATCTTGCATCCAACCACCTAATCCAAGCAACGCCCCATACTCCGCGACCTGCCTACGGAACCCGCTCGACCTGGGGCTTTGGTCGAGCGGTTCTGCTCGACCAACCAGCTTGCTCGAGTGCCTTGTGCATTCTCGGACGTTCAGTGGTTGTGCCCGGCCGCATACCGAACGACAAATCCGAAATCCGTTCCATCAAGCTTCTCAACAGGCGATTTTCCCTTGAGCCATCATAATTGCTCTCCACATATCCCTTGAGCCTGATGCTCTGATAACAGTTGTTAGGAATTAAAGCAATTATAGGAGAAAATAATGGAACAACGAATTAAGGAACAACAATTTGGTTACCCAGTTCGTCAGGAATGACTACGTCTGGGGCACTACCAAGCCAGGAGAGATCTACTATATTGTATAAGATAGTGCAAATAGTGCAAGATACAATGGGGGAGTCAGGGGGTATTTATACAGAAAATCCGAACTGGGAAACTGGGCCAAAACCCTAGATTTGGCCCATCCTGGCCAAAACCCTATTTCCGCGTCCAGGCCTCCGGAACCGCTCGACCTCAGCCCTTGGTCGAGCGGTTCTGCTCGATCACATACATTGCTCGAGCGCCCTCATGGCGTTGGATAGGGGCTTCGACCGAGACACACTGCCGCTTTCGACCTCGGCTGGTCGAGCGCCTCCTGCGCCCTGCATCCCGTTTCACTCAGGCTCCATAACCCAACATTGTGAAGTGTTGCTAACTAATTAATAATGTAACAGGTGAAATTATTCAAAGTATTTCCCTATAAATATTCAGCAACGCTATTGACATGCGTAATTGCATCAATTCAAGCAAGTGTGATCGGATTGTGCATTGATAGAAAACCAGGATCTTGGCGTTTGGGCTGGAATCTTCAGCTTCTTACTATTTTCTACTCGGTAACTCATAGATTCATATATTTTTCATTCTATGTATTTAATTATTTATATATAATATTATTTATATGAGCTACAAATATTAATCTTTTTTAATTAATTCTATTTTACAGGGAGTACTGGCCTCAGCTGTAACATTTTCTTTGATTTCAATGGCGATTACAGAAAAAGGGCCAACTTATCCTTCTATGTTCAATCCTGTATCTCTCATTTGGATTGCTTTAATAGAAGCCATTTTTCTTGGCGAAGAAATCTCTATCGGAAGGTACATTCAATACAATTTTTTGGCACCTTGCTCAAAAATAGTCCTTTTGTGTGTATTTAAATTGGACTGATTCCACCTTTCAAAAAAAATAAATAAATAAATAAATAAAAAATTGAACTGATCCCACAAGAATTATTAATTTTATACCTTTTTATACAAAAGGACTATTATTTCTAAAAAAAAGGACCAGTTTTGCAAAGTCATTTTAATTTCTTGTTGGACCACTTTTGCATTTTACCCGAAAATGCATGCATATTAAACTAGAAAATTATTTTATAATTCTTGATTAATCCAAAAAATATTTATAAAAATACTAATTAATGATTTTATAAGAGCAATACATGAAAAAAAGGTATATATCATCTGAATGAATAATAATAGAAATTTGCATATGTTATCCCAATATGAATAATTAGTTTACTTAAAAAAATTTAGGAGTTACTGTTAATCTTTAATCGTTGTTAATGTAGCTTGATCGGCATGGCTTTTATCGTGGTGGGGCTGTATTCATTTTTGTGGGGAAAACACAAGAGCCTGAAAGCCGTGCTGCCTCTCTTCAAAGAAGGAGACGGCGTTGGAGACGCATGGCAAGCCGCGCCAAAATCTGCATCGTTGCAATCATCTGTAGTTCCAGCTACTTCTCTTATTAGTGATAAGTGAGATCTATTTATTAAAATCAAGTCTTAGTTTGCAGGGAATGTATGTGCATCATTAATTAACTTATTCAAACAAGAACGGAATGTGTATGCACAAACTGTGAACAAAATATGTTCGTGTGAATCGTGCAAGAAATTTGCACGGAATGTGCACATGCGGATCGTACACAAGGACGGACACATTAATGGCCCAAGGGGGGCACTGGGCCCCTGGGATTTTGTATAGTTCTGTTATATATTTAACAATTTGACAGAATTAACAAGAAACATGGTTGCCTTAGTGGTTGAATGCTCAAAGTTAACTTTGAAGCTTTGAATTTGAGTGTGCTGAATCACACATTCTGTGATTTAATTTGATATCCCCTTTCATTTGATTTAAGTATTTTTTTTTTAAATTTGAAATTATGTTAACATTGTAATTATAATTTCATTATAGAAGAATATTTTGTGTGTATAAATTACACTGTTATAATTTTTTTTTTCGGGCCCTCTGAAAAAAAATTCTGCATCCGTCCCTGATCGTACATATGTGCATGTTTCGATCGTGCACAAAAGTTACACGGAATGTAAACGTATGGATCGTGCATGAAATGTGCACATATTATTTGTATTCTACCTAATAAAATGTCTACACATAATCATTACAATATATCGGTTTTTATAGCTTCTAGAACGGGAAAATATGAATTTTAGTCCTATAACTTTAGATGAATTCAGTTTTAGCTCTTTATCTTCACGATTTTACAATTTTAGTTCACACCAATTTTAGTCTTTTTGGGGGCAATATTTTTTTCATTTTGGCAAAATAGACTATTAATATCTTTTGCTGTAAATGTAAGCAAGTAAATTTTGATTTTTTACAAATGTATGCACGTAAATTATTATTTTCGCACATTCAGGCCCATTAGTGTGCAAAAAATTATCTATATTTGCTAAAAAAAAGTTAATACTACATTTATAAAAAATTAAAATAAATGATTTACTTTTACTGAACTGAAAAATGTAGTCCTCAAAAACATCGTAAATTACGGGCTTTAAAGAACATCTTTTCCCTGTTTTTTCATAACATCCATCATCTCTAATTCCCTCCCAAATTAATGTCTAAATCCTTTTCCAGAAGCTTAATTGTCATAATCCAACCACTTGATACGTTAGTGGACTCATTCAAACACTGCTCAGCCTCGTATTCCCAAAATTGGTCTTGCATTATCTTTCCACATTGTCTGGGCTTGGGCAGTTGAGGGGCTATGACTATCCACTACATTCATAAAATGAAAATAGCAGCCAATTACAAACTTTTAAAATTAGCTATGTGATTTGGCCAACTTGCCCTTCTCCCTATTTATTAAAATTTCACAAATAAAATGTGATGACAGACAGATTTGATGTCTGAAAAAGAAAAAAGGCGACGGATTTGATGTGTTAAAGCAAAAAAGCTTAATTTTTTTTTTTTTATTTGCAGACATAGTGATTTGCATGTCCTTTTTTCATTTTAAAATATGTAAATGAAAAAAAAAAACTATTTTAAAATTTTATGCATATTTCAATTTAAATAGTATAATACAATTAATTTTAAATTTTTTTCTCCTTAGTTATAATATCTCGATAAATTGAAATTATAAACTGAAAATAATTAATAAAATTTACTATCTTTATCTCAGAAAAATGCACACAACCAACAAAAAAAGATGAATAATCGATAAAAAAATGCATTGTTCAAGTTACATGTGCATATGTGCCAGGAAAATAAATTAAGAAACAAATATATTCATATACTAAAATTGCATTACATATACTAAATATACATCGCATATACAAAAATTAAATTATATATACTAAATTACATTGTATATACTAAATTACATTACATATACATAAATACATTGCATATGCACAAATGTATTGGCATCTTCATGTTGCCAAAATACAGAGTCTAACCCCGTACCAACCAAAAAACAAATCTAATCCTAGCCTAAATTAATACTCAGACTATTAAAAAAGATTGTTAAAAAGGAATCTCAGTATGAAAACATAATGCAAATCGAGTCATCAAATAATTTTAACTCCATTATTGTGGTTTAATTCATTGAAAATTTGACTCCATTATTGTGGTTAAATTCATTGAGAAAGGAAACAACCTCAAAGCACAAAAACACCAAAGCAACATCAGTAAAAAAAATTGGGGAAAATGAAGAGATAAAGAATGAAAAAGAGAAACAAGATCCACACGCCGCCATCACATTCGCGGATCCGCCCACATACAAATCCACCATCCACGCCGCCATCACAACACCGCCGCCCCCAAGATCCACACCGCCGCCCCTCCACCACTAGCAAACCGCCGCCGCCCCCAGATCAACACGCGCCGCCCCATTTTAAAACCCTAAACACCGTCACGTACCTCGCGCCACCGAATCGCTTTCTCCAAAGAATCAACGTCGATCGGGTTTTCTCGGAGACAATATCAATCAAGTTATATGTTCGCTTGAAAACAAGCTGTATTTTTTTTTCTTCTTTAAGTTGGTATTCAGATTGTATGTAATGTGATCAAATGATGATATTCAACTTGTATTAAAAAATGGGGGTAATTGTTTTTTTGAATTTTGAATTAAAATGGGATTGTGTCATGGAAAGTGATAATATACAAGTGTGTAAGTTTGTGTATGAGCATGATTTGACAATTTTTAATTTAATTAATAAATCTAAACAATGCCTCATAAACTCAAGGACAGTAATGGTTTTTCAACCCACTAAAAATGTATTAGGTTGCTAATTTACAAGGGTAATGTACTATCCTGCTATTGGTCTCTATTTTAGTGTACTTCATTGCAATTACACCGGCAGTAGTTGACTTAAGTCGTTGGTTTCTTCCTGTTTAATTTCTTCCTTGTTTTTGTCCAATTAGGAGATTCTTAGTTAGTTTTAAAAAAAAAAAATCATATTTCGTGTCATTTAATGCTAAGACGTACCCCAGCTGAAACGTTCGTCCCTGAAGATTTTTCGTGTTACATAATAATATAATTGCAAATTTTAGGGTGAACAAGTTTCATGCTATGAAATTGATTTTAAATTTATGAGCATGTGAGTCTATGCAGGTTATAATAGGAGTCAAGTTTAGTAGGTTAGAAAAATATGTTAGAATGATTGAATCGCATCAAATGATCCAATTTCATAATATGAAATTTGTTCATGGGAGACCAATTGTCATATAATAATTTGTATTATATTATTTAGATGAACAACACATAAGGTGAGAAAGAAAATAGCAGTGGAAAAGTGAGTGTGACAGAAGAAATTTATGGGAGATTTATTGATAGGTACATTTTAAAACAATTTACTAATAGCAAGAAAATTATTGCACATATGTATTGTTCATTTGCAACTTTGACGGCATATGCAATCTGTTTTGCCCTTATTAATAATATCCCAAATTTTGTAGTAATTTCCCAAAATTAATTTATGACATTAAATATCTACTCGATCTTCATAGACTAGTCTGGGCTACACATATATATAACCTGTGGCTGCTTCACAATCTTATCTTATCACAGAAATCTTATATATATCAAATCTTCCATCACAGAATTCAAAACAAAAAAATGGAAATCTTGTGTGTGTGCTTCTATATGCTCCTTTTTTTGGTGCAATACCCTACTGGATTTTCATTGATAAATAGTAATAATAATCATCAGGTATGCCTAGAAAATGAAAGGCAACTATTGCTTCAGCTCAAGCAAGAGCTTTCCCCTGATGAGCCAGAGCTTTACTACAGGGGAGCAGGGATTGCTGTCTGTGGGACGGCGTCACATGTTATCGCCCTCGATCTTAGCTACAAGTACAATGACAAGATTAAGGGTGTTGGTGCTCACGAAACAACATGTGAGTAGCTCTGAATTGCCCACGAATATGTCGTCTTTCTTGACACATTTGGATCTTTCACATACTAGACTTGAGGGCAACTTTCCAGCCAGAAACCAAACTTGCAATTTGAGTGGCAATGAAGACCTTAATTGGAGCAATGTCCAGGAATTGGATCTCTCGGGGACAAGTATATCAGGCACACTGCCTCATTCCATTGGTTTGATGACCAACCTAAACCACTTGGATCTCGCTCAATGCAGATTCTGGGGCACAATTCCTGAATCCATTGGCAACATCACTGCCATTACTTCAATTGATTGGTCACGTAACAAGTTCAGCGCCAGAATTCCCTCCACAATCTCTAATCTCACACATCTTCATCACTTGATTCTCTCATTGAATCATCTGGAAGGCCAACTTCCGGATGCCTTTATAGGCCTTCAAAATCTCACATATCTGGACCTTTCCTACAATTATTTACAAGGCCGAATTCCCTCCACAGTCTCTAATCTCAGACATCTTACTAGTTTGGATCTGTCAAATAATCATCTGGAAGGCCAACTTCCGGATGCCTTTTCTGGCCTTCAAAATCTCACCATTCTGGATCTTTCCAACAGCTATTTACCAGGCCGAATTCCTCCACAGTCTCTAATCTTAGACATCTTACTAGTTTGGATCTCACATGGTATCATCTGGAAGGCCAACTTCCGGATGTCTTTTCTGATCTTCGAAATCTCACCTATTTGGACCTTTCCTACAACAATTTAGAAGGCCGAATTCCATCATCTCTCACCAACATGTCTCAACTTGAGTGGATGGACATTTCATCAAATGCATTGACAGGTCCCTTTCCTTCAACAGCAGGCCATGGACTTCAAGATCTAGTCGAAATGGATTTGTCCAACAATTCTATCCGAGGTACGATACCACCATGGCTGTTTACTCTTCCATCGTTAGAGACATTAGGCCTCTCGTCTAATAAGCTTACAGGTCGAATCGGGAAGCTCAACTCCCAGACTTTGAATGACCTGGATTTGAGTTCCAACGGGCTAAACATCGAGCTTGAGTCTTTCTATACCTCACTAATTTTGAACGACTCAAAATTTCCAACAACTTAGTAACAGAGCATGCTGGTGGTGTTTTAAATGCCACTTTCCCCAATCTGGATCTGTTGGATATGTCCTCGTGTGAGATTAAGGAGTTCCCCAACTTCCTAAGAAGCAATATGCCCAGCTTATTCTCCTTGGATCTCTCTGCCAATTTTCTTACTTACATGTGGTACCAACAATGGCAGGATCTCCGGTATCTGGATCTTCACTCTAACTCACTCCGGGGAACATTTCCCTCATCTATTTGTAACATGACTCTGCTTTACATTCTCAATTTGTCCCACAAAAAATTCAGTGGAAATATTCCTGAATGCGTTGCCAATTCCACTACTCAACTTGAGGTACTGGACTTGAGGAGGAATGAGTTCCATGGAAAAATTCCAACAACAATTGGAGTCATGCATCAACTGGAGAATCTTGTGTTGAATGGAAATCACTTGCAAGGGTCATTGCCTGTATCTTTGGCCAATTGCAGCAGCTTAGAAGTAATTGATTTGGGAAAAAACATGTTACAAGACACTTTCCCCAGGTGGCTACACACCCTTCCAGAGTTGAAGATCCTAATCTTGAAATCCAACAACTTCCACGGCTCCATTGCTACACCAGCTTTCACCAATAATTCATTCACTAATCTGCAAATATTGGATTTATCCTACAACAATTTCACTGGCCTTTTACCAGAAAAACTCTTCTCATCTCTAGAAGCCATCAAAAACCAGAGTAAAGTTTCTCCGAATGGTGGCGGTTTATACATGGGAGTAGATAGCAGGTATGAGTATTCAGTAACATTATCAGTGAAGGGAGCAGACGTGGTATTCACCAAAGTGTTGAAAAGTTTCAACACCATTGACTTGTCCAGCAATAATTTCAATTGCAGCATCCCAGAATCAATCTCATATCTAACTTCACTCCGGCTGCTCAATCTGTCCCACAACAGCATCCACGGCAGCATTCCGCCAGCACTCAGCCGAATGACCAATCTCGAGCAGCTGGACCTCTCCAGCAATCAGCTTACGGGAGGCATTCCTCAAAGTTTGACTAGTCTCACATTTCTAGGAGCTTTGAATCTTTCACACAATCAACTCATTGGACCAATCCCACAGGGTAATCAGTTCCTAACATTTTCAAATGAGTCGTATTCTGGCAACTCAGGATTATGCGGAGCTCCATTGACAAGAAGTTGTGGGGATGAGAAAGCGCCTCCATCAGCAGAAGAAGATGAAGAAGACGAAGAAGATGATGGATACATGATGGGATTCACTTGGAAGGCCGTGGTGATCGGGTATGGGTGTGGCATAGTGTTGGGATTCATTTTGGGAAATGTGACGATCTCTGTAAAAAAGCCAAAATGGCTAGAAAGATTTGTGTATGCAGAAGCAGCAAGTATATTGAGGAGGCGCAAGAAGAGACGACATCGCATGATGCAAGGTAGGAGATGATCATATTTGTGACAATACCTCATTTTCGCATTTCAGTTTGATAAATCGTCTTTTTTTGCAACTATATATGTTTGTGCAAATAAAGCGCATTGAGGTTCTCTATTCCACTAGATGTTCCATTCGTTTTTGCCTTCAATACCCACCATGATGATTGACGATGTCAATTAGTACACGTGGCTCGTATTAAAGACAACTGAACACAAGATGAAACAACAAAGTGGAACAAGAAATCTCATTGCACAATGCCTGTATTACAAGTGTGGATTGTAACCGAAAGTAAATTTGAGACTTTCTAGTTTCATATCGCGTTTGGTGTTTGTATTTTATTTTTTGTCAATGTTGTTTATGGTGTGGATAGAACTTCATCATTGTATTATATATGTAATCAAATTTGTGATGATATATAGTCGATTTTCATAGTTTGATTTTCGTAGAATTTTCTTTCTGCTGCTACTGTGTTTACCAGTTTGTGCATATAAAACCATTTGAAGCTTTGAATTCGCTAATGGGGTCAAGTTTGAACACTCTGGTCACGAATCTTCAACACCTTGTAATGATTGAAAGAGTATGATATATAATCTTCAAAAGTTATATTAAAATGTTGAAAACTCTGTTTCTATCATTCCACTTTAGATGATCGATTCTCATTTTGGTATCAAATATTGTGGCCCATACATAACTCCGTTTATCACACTTTCTGTGTGTGGTAATAATATTTTGGTATTAATATTTAAAATAGGGCTTACCCATAAGAACCTTTTCTGGTTTGTCATTCTGAAACTTATTAATGTTACAAAACTTGTGGTTATCTTTCTTGCCGGCAGATTTACTATATTGTGTTTGCAAGAATGGAAAAATTATTTTGTAAAAGATATCGGCCACATATTTTGTATTTGTGGAGCATCAATTTGGTTGAGTTTCTAATCAAACTCACTGCTACATGGTGTTTACTTTAGAATGGGCTAATTAAATCAATGCCCTCCAAATTAATTTTCATTTTCTTCGTTTTTTGATGTCCAGCAATTGCTGAGATGGCAAATTTAATCCAAAATGGACTACTTTCTGGCTTTTCTTTGCCAATTAATTCACATGGGTCCAGCTTGCTATGCTTTAAAAATAGGCCGTTTCATTTTTCTCCCACTCAATCTTGACTTGTTTTTCGATTTACTTTAAAATTGTCCTAATAGTAATAGATATAGGTTCGTGATTTGCTCCAGAAATCCGTATTTTCCCTATAAAAATAGCAAAACACCATGTTTTCTCATTTTAAGTGTAATTACTCCATTTAGAGCCCGTGTATATCTTTATTGAATTAAACATAAACATAATATACCCATGAATTTTAAGCATTTTCACACTAATCAGTTATTCTTCAATTTTATTTTATTTTTTGTATTTTTTTTTCCAATTATATATGGCACACCAACTTGGAATTGACTACAGAATGACCAAAAACCCACTTTGAATTCATTTATGCAATTCACGCATCAAACCCATTTACGTTCCTTAGGTATCGAGGGGAATTTTGTCTAGCACGAACACTTTTTCAAAATATTATGATTTCTCGAATTAGTTGATTTTCGGATCGAATATTAAATTATCAAAAAATTAAAATATTGCAGGCATTGAAGAATCATGATGTATGAACCAATAAAAAAGGAGAAACAGATAAAAATAGAGGGAGATCAGCAAACGAAATAGAGGGAGCGTCGTTTAATTTGTTCATATATGCAATAATACATATTCCTTTTTACAATAACATATTTGTATTCATATACAAGGATGGAGCGAGAAAAGGTACAGGGGGCACTGGGCCCTCCTGAGATTTTAAAATTTTTAAATTTTTAGTAATATCATATTTATATAGCATAAAAAAATATTTTATCACATATATTTTTCAATAAAACTAAGTTGTTGTACTTGAACTTGACAGTGAAATTTTTTTATTGATGTGAAGTTAGATGAAAATTTCTCTACAGTTACTGGAATAGGAGGTCTTACTCAAAAGATGCTTGTTGTAATAAAAATCATATTGTATATTCTCATTTGTTTATTTGCTTGTTAATTCATCACTGATCTTACCAGTTACCACAACTACAGTAGGAAGAGCATTTTCAACAATGCAACTCATCTAGAATTCACTACTTAACCAAATTAGAGACAAAATTTTGAATTAATAATTGTTTGGTTTTATACATAGAAAAAATATTTCTCAGAAAGTTAGTAAAAAAATGATCATGAGCGCAATACTTCCAAATCACGAAGAGTCAAAGAGGAATGTTATTCTTTAATGTCATGTAATTACATTTAAAATTTTGATTATACAAGTATAGGTATTGGTTTATATTTTTGTTTTAAACTTTTTTTTTCATACATTTTTATTACTATTAGTTGGAGAAAAAAAATTGGTCCTATAACTTTCTTGTAATCCATTTTTCGTCCTAAAAAAAATTTAACTATCTAATTTTAGTCACATAACTATCTCAACTGTCCAATTTTGACCCCATTTTAGCTGAAAAATAGAAAATTTTATCATTTTTAGGTCATGCAACATTTTATGTTAAAATTGAGGGTTTCTAAGCTTATAGTTTTTAACGATTATTTTTTAAATAAAATTTCATTTTTTCCACAACTTAAGAGGAAGTTTCTTGTTTTTCTAATTCTTTAAAAAATGAGTTTTTGTTTAATAGTCAACGTCTATGTTTTTTATTTTTTAAACCCTCAATTTTAATCGATCATGACTTGTGCATGATCGAAAAAATTTGAAAATTTTTTATTTTTTTTGAAAATCAAAGCCGTGATCAAAATTAAATAGTTAATTTTTTTTAAAAACGACAGTAAAAAATTTATGAAATTTTATTTTTTTTCTTATTACGTCGGGCCCCTCGGTCAAAAAATTTTTAGATGTTTCATATATAAATTTTCAATATCCCAAAATTGTATACGAAAAGGGGAATATGTATTATTTTTTCTTACAGATAATAAATAATTATCATTAAAAAAACACATATTTACCATTATAGTAAAACAGTCGTACAAGTGAATTTTTCCTATTTTGTATTTGTGCGAATATTTTGAAAAAAACTATTTGGCTCGATTTAACCCTTAATGAATCCACAAGCTTTCAACGATCCCATTATATTTTAAGTGAAATATTTTACGAGCGCCTCTCTTTTATAATTGACTCTTTCAACACCCGCTCAGCCTCATTTCCCCTAATTCAGTCTTGCAATTTCCTTTCACTTTCTTTTGACTTGTACAGTTGACCCAAGTCTTAGTCTTTGGTTGCTTAGTTTCCATTCATTTTTTCCCCTTTTTAAATAGTGTTGTGATTTTTAATTCTTTGATATTTTAACCCGATAACCTGCCAATTAATATTTAAAATAGGGCTTACCCATAAGAACCTTTTTTGGTTTTTCAGTCTGAAACTTGTATTATCTTTCTTGCCGGTAGATTTACGATATTGTGTTAGCAAGAATGGAAATATTATTTTCAAAAAGATATTGTGGATATAAATTTGGTTAACATAAATGTCTAATGATATGGTTAAAGATGATATGTAAATAATAGGGAATAAATCATTTGACTAATTGGACTAATTGATTTATTCCCTAACAAAAACAATAATTAATTATGCATCTTAGACATTGTTGGACTAGCCGACTAGCTTGTAAGTGTGACGACAAAGATATGTGTAAAGAATGATGTTTAGAAAAAACTATTATATATATATATATATAACCAGTAATGAACTGCCTCAAAATCATATAACTCCTCCTACCTTTATCAAATAGGAATCAAAAAGAAAATAAATATGGAAAGCTTGTGTTTGAGGATATGCATGCTCTTCTTTTTATTACAAATCTCAACGGGGTTTTCGTGGCTAAACAATAATAAAACGAGTATGAATATTCATGCAGTATGTGATGAAGATGAAAGGCAGCTATTGCTTCAGCTCAAACAACAGTTTCCCCCTATTTTTCCAAAGTTGTACTACAGGACAAAGTATTGGAAGGGGAGCAGGGATTGGTGCGTGCAGTGGGACGGCGTCACTTGCGATGACTCCACCGGTCATGTAATCGGCCTCGATATCAGCTTCAGTTTTCTCAGTACCGACACTCCGCTCAGCGGTAACTTGAAGCTGATGAGTAGCAGCCTCTTCCGCCTTACTCACCTCCGGAAGCTCAACCTTGCCTACAACAATCTCACTGTTTCTGCAATTCCTCCCGAAGTTGGGCGCCTCAACAAACTCACACACCTCAACCTTTCCCGTGCCATCTTTGAAGGTGAACAGCCGATGGAATTCTATCACCTCTCCAATCTGCTATCTCTTGATCTGTCTGCAAACGTCGATTTTGTAAATGATCCGTTCAGGAGTAGACTTCCTTATGTTTCCGTCACTGTTAGATGTGACCTCAAAATGCTATTTGGGAACATGACAAGATTAAGGGTGCTGCTGCTCTCAGGTCAAAACTTGAGTAATTCTGAAATGCCGACGAATGTGTCGTCTTTCTTGACACATTTGGATCTTTCAGATACTAGACTACGGGGCAAGCTTCCAGCAGCCACATTCGAGACACCAGACATGCAGATTCTCAAATTGTGGGGTAATGAAGGCCTTCAAGGCTCACTGCCAAAGACCCTTAATTGGAGCAATGTACAGGAATTGGAACTCTCGGGGACGAGTATATCAGGCACACTGCCTGATTCCATTGGTTTGATGACCAAACTAAACAACATGGATCTCTCACATTGCAGATTCTGGGGCCCAATTCCTGAATCCATTGGCAACATCACTGCCACTACTTTAATTGATTGGTCATATAACCAGTTCAGCGGCAGAATTCCCTCCACAATCTCTAATCTCCAGCATCTTGATCGCTTGATTCTCTCATTTAATCATCTGGAAGGCCAACTTCCGGATGCCTTTTCTGCCCTTCAAAATCTCACCAATCTGGACCTTTCCTACAACTCTTTAGAAGGCCGAATTCCATCATCTCTCAGCAACATGTCACAACTTCACAACTTGGACATTAGATCAAATGCATTGACGGGTCCCCTGCCTTCCAAAAGAAGCAGGACATGGATTTCAAGAGCTATTCGACATGTATTTGTCCAACAATTCAATCCAAGGTACGATACCACCATGGCTATTTGCTCTTCCATCTTTGGAAGCGTTAGACCTCTCTTCTAATAGGCTTACTGGTCGAATTGGGAAGCTCAACTCAAAGACATTAATATATTTGATTTTATGAGTTCTAACGCACTCAACATCGAGCTTCACTCTTTCTATAACCTCACTAGTATTGAAACCCTCGATATTTCCCACAATATAGTAACAGAACATGATAGTTATAATGCTAAAAATGTTACTTTCCCTTACCTGAAAAGTTTGACCATGTCCTCGTGTGAGATTAAGGAGTTCCCCAAACTTCTTAAGAAGCAATATGCCCAGCTTATACTCCTTGGTCCTATCCAACAACAACATTCATGGTCAACTTCCCACCTGGTTCACTTCAAATCCAATGGAACGTTTGTATATCTTAGATCTCTCCGCCAATTTTCTTACTTATGCGGGGGACCTACCTTGGCAGGGTCTCAACTATCTCGATCTCAGCTCTAACTCACTCCGGGGAACATTTCCCTCATCTATCTGCAACATAACTTGGCTTTCAATTATCAATTTGTCCCACAACAAACTGAGTGGAAATATTCCCGAGTGCCTTGCTAACTCCACTACTTCACTCGCTGTACTGGACTTGAGGAGGAATGAGTTCCATGGAAAAATTCCAAGAGTCATGGTTGGACTGAATTATCTAGGGTTGGAGGGCAATCAGTTGGAAGGGCCATTGCCTCCATCTTTGGCAAATTGCACCAGGTTAGAAGTCATCGATTTGGGAAACAACATGTTACAAGACACTTTCCCCTGGTGGCTACACACACTTCCAGAGTTAAAGATCCTAATCTTGAAATCCAACAGCTTCCACGGCTCCATCACTTCACCAGCTTTCACCAATAATTCTTTTACTCATTTGCAAATATTAGATTTATCCTACAACAATTTTACTGGCCTTTTACCAGAAAAATTCTTTGCAAGTCTCGAAGCCATCAAAAACCAGAGTCAAGTTTCTCCATATGATGGGTTATATATGGGAAATAGCAGGTATGAGTATTCAGTGACATTATCAGTGAAGGGAGCATATACGGAATTCACTAAAGTGTTTCAAATTTTCACCACCATCGACTTATCCAGTAATAATTTCAACGGCAGCATCCCGGTCTCACTCTCTAATCTAACTTCACTCCGGCTGCTCAATTTGTCCCACAACAGCATCCACGGTAGCATTCCACCAGCACTCGGTCGTATGACCAAACTCGAGCAGCTGGACCTTTCCAGCAATCAGCTTACAGGAGGCATTCCTCAAAGTTTGACTAGTCTCACATTTCTAGGAGCTTTGAATCTTTCACACAATCATCTCATTGGACCAATCCCACAGGGTAATCAGTTCCTAACATATTCAAATGAGTCGTATTCTGGCAACTCGGGATTATGCGGAGCTCCATTGACAAAAGTTGTGGGGATGAGAAAGAGGCTCCATCAGCAGGAGAAGATGAAGAAGAAGATGAAGATGATGGATTCATGATGGGATTCACTTGGAAGACAGTGGTGATTGGGTACGGGTGTGGCATACTGTTGGGATTCGTTTTGGGAAATATCTTGCTCTCCATAGAAAGGCCAAGATGGCTTGCAAGATTTGTCTATGTTGAAGCAGCAATTATTCTTAGCAGGCACAAGAAGAGACGTCGTCGTCGTGTGGTGCAAGGTAGGCAGTGATTTAATTAATATGGGGCTGTAGTTCAATTTTGCATTTTATTTTGATAATTTTTTTCATTTCTGCAATTATGTTTGTGCAGGTGCAAGGTAGGCGATGATCAGATATGTGGCAGTGGTTCGATTTTGCATTTTATTTTGATAAATTTTCATTTCTGCAATTATGTTTGTGCAAATAAAGCACGTTAATGTATTGTATTTGTATTTGCTATTTGCCTTTAATATCCGCAGCAATGATTAGTATTGCTATTTAATGTACATGGCTCATGTGGTTTGAGAGTCTATAATTATGATTTCATGTTTGAACATTGCACTTTAATTTTATCAATACTATTTGTTATAATGTATTTGCTCGAGTTCAAAACAATTGAGCTGGAGCCTTATTCACGTTTTAAGTTTTTTAATCAAGTCAGTTTCACACCTGGCACTACTCGATTTAGGTCGTTTACACCACCGAGACTCTTGCTCTTACACTAATTGTAAGATCGATCGGATACAACAGCTCTGATCACCATAATCTTCAATGCCATGTAAGGCTTCGAACAGAATAGTATAAAAGATTCAAAAACTCTATACATAAACTGAAAACTGTCTCTTACCATATTTGTTACTGTAGATGATTGATATTCTGCTCATACATAAAACTTCTATTGCACTTCACGGCACAATGACTTCATAAGAAAAATCATAGAAAGAATTAATTCGCCGCCGATTCAACCACTACAGGTTCCAGTTTCTCAGTTTCACCATTTGGTTTGGGAATAATAATCCCATAACCTCCAGCTTTTCTTCTGTAAACTATGTTCACCTCACCTATACAAAGACATGAATGCATTGATTTTAGCCACTTTTGAGGATCTATAAAGATGGACAAGAAATAACCAAATGTACATACCAGTTTCTTCATTCCGGAAACCATAGAAATCGTGATCAAGATTTTCGAGCTGCTCGATTGCCTCGCTAATAGTCAAAGGCGGCATATCAAAGTACTTTGTACGAACAATCTGCAATTGAAATATAGTATAGGTAAAGATGATACATCATGGCATTAGTTCATAAATCACACAAGCGAACTCATCATATCATCGACCTCGTTTGTCTGAGTGGCAAGTAAGGTAATCACGTTCCTCAACCAATGTGGAAACAAGAGTTTAAGTGGAATAAACCATTCTCAACTAGTTGTTTGAACTGTTCAAGTCATTGCCAATATAAATACAATGTCATTCACTCTTACATATTGATTTTGACAAAAAGTTAACTCTCACCCTATTCAAATTCCAAAAACAACACACATCTTACTAATATTAGCATTTTAAAATCCCCTAGATTTCAAAAATCACTTAAAAGCCAAAAAAAACATAACCTTGAGAATTTTTTGATAAATAAGTTAATAAGTTCATGATTTTCATCAGATTTCATAAACCATTAACCATTCTCTACTCGTGTTAATAATTTAAGTCATTTTGCATTTAAATTTGCAGAAGACGTAAAGCAAATTAGAAGGGAAAAAAAACCTCATTAATTGTAATATCGTCCTGTTCTTCAACAACTTCTTCTTCATCGGAAACTGCTTCAATATCCTCAGCAACTGCCAACTCTGCACCACCCTCCCTAACTTTCAGCCTGTCAAAACCCTTCATATGGCGACCATGATCCGAGTCTTTCTCCTTAATCTTCCTCAATTTTCTTTGAATGATAGACGACACCAAATCTATGCTAGCATACAGCGTTTCTGCATCCTCCTCTGCTCGGATCACACCGTGTTTTTTCGTGAACAAAGTAGCCTATCATCATAAAATACATATTTTCAAACAATGAACTAAATATGATTCATACAGATTAAATTTAAGTATGTTTGAGCATAAAAGCACCTCGCATCTTCGTACTTTTGGACCTTTCCCGAGTTCTCCACCACGAACGGACAATCTGACATCTACTTCCCTAACTATATGACTATGCTTTGAAATTGCCTTCCCTAACTTCTCTTCAACATAGCTTTTCACTGAAGGAGTCAACTGTATATACAGAAAATTTCTCAATTTCTTGGTTTAATCCCCTAAAGACAATATATAAAGAGCTAGCAGAAGGTAGGAGCACCAAATTGAAACATTGCAATTCGCTCTCGATATTTCTTTGAAAAAATGTCTCCTTTTTTTCTTCATTTTTTCAATTTATACAGAGTATAACACACTTCTAAAAACTTGCCTTCTCTTATCAACAAAATGTGTCCTTGTTGGCAAATTAGTTCATTGCAATTTTCTTTCAAGATTTCTCTGAAAGATTTGCCCTTTTTTCTTTCTTTTTATTTTCCTAAATTTATACACAAAACAAGACAATTTAAAAACTTGTCTTCTCCCATCAACAGCATCTAATTCCCACATCAAATCACTACCACATTACAACTAACTTTTCATCATTATTCCACAACTTTAATAAGGGCTAACCATCTCTAAACACTAATGCAAGCTTTGTCTTCAAAAATCAAGAAAGATATACATTCCATACAAATATGACACATTCTACAATAGATTATATAAAATCCTTACTCTTCTCACCATGTCTTTTCTTTTACTGATTCAACAACAAACAACAAAAAAGACAACATTTTTAGGCACAAGAAGAAAAGGGTACCTCCACATTTTTGCCTTGAAGAATCAGCTTCACAGAAGAGAGAGAACCATCCCATGACATTTTAGCCCCAAATCTTGTACCGCTATTTTTTACAGCAAGCATTTCATGGGCATTGAAGCTTAAACCAAGAAATCTTGATTTTTGTGAAGGAAACAATAAACCAGAAGACGATGATGAAGAAGAGGTGGAGCAAGAAACATGGTGCTGATGAGTGAAGCAATTCTGTATAGTAGGAGATGCAAATAGTGTAGCCATTTCTTGATTTTATCAAAATCAAGTAATTTTTTTCGACTTTACTCTTTCCGGGCTTCAAAGATTTTGAATTTTCTTGAAAATTGAAAGGAGAGTTCTTGCAAGAACAGTAGTAATGAGAGGAGAGATGGGATTGAATTATTATCCAGATTTGGATGATGGGAGGCACGTGTACATTCAGATTTTTTTGGTTCATTGTTTGTGGTGAAATGGGCCAAAATTGGAGGCCCACTCCACTATCTGAAACGGATAACTATTGTTTTGAGATTTGTGAAGCTGTCGTGTACATGAGTCCAATTTAAATTCCAATATCGAAACGAGTTTGAAAATATTCAAAAGGGTTGTTTATTGTTACATCTAAATAAATACTTAGACATTTTAATTATGTACATATATTGCGAAATATCTGTAAGATTTAACAATAAAAATATAGAGAAAATTTCATACATAAGGCGAATTATATTACATGATCTGTCAAACTATAATTTTATATGAATCATGCTTTGAAATAAAATGAAATTTTTATCTTCTTTATAAGACTTTCATGGGAGACCCCTTCACAATGCCCAAGTATTTCCCAATTCTCAACACATAGCAATAACAACGTTTAAAAAAAAAATATACACATAATAAATTTTGAAAAAATTTAAGAAATTATTAAGCCGACTATATTAGTCTAAATACAATTAATTATGATAATTAAATAGTCTATTTTTTTATTATAAAATATATTATTTATAATAAAAGGATAACTTATCTACAATTGTAATTTAATTTAAATTTTTGAATAATTTAAATAAATTATTATTTTTAAATATTATTACAAGAAAATCATGAAAAATACCTGATCTGCAATCTAACCTAAATACTTGAAATATTGCAATTAAATCATGAAATTTATGTTTGACATAATATACTTTCGGACAACAATATTTCTTGTGCTCGAGTCTGATGACACAATCCTAGAAAACAATAAAGATGACGATGATGAAGATGTAAAGCAAGAAACATAGTGTTGATTTGAAGCCAATTTAAAAATTAATTTACAAAATTTTCAATAAATTTAATTTTTTAAAAAATAAAAAATTTTTGATATCGAGTTTTAACTTACGCCCAAATTTTTTTAATTATATAAATTTGTCCATTTATGTAAAAGAAAATATAAAATATTATAAAATGTTAAATTGTTTTAGAAAATTATATCACACGTCAACATTTACCAGATTTATCACACGTCGAAAATAAGAATTGTCACGTAAAGTAGATTTAGACCACGTGATTTGTTCGCCTACGCGTATGTTTATTCATGCTGGCAAATTGATAGGCAAATTATTTGTGTATTTTTTATAAAAAATCATTTTAAAAATTGATAGGCAAATTGTATGTAATTTTTATTTTTTAAGGGCTAAATTATATTTGTAGAAAAAATTTATAGTCATTAAAATTTTTTGTAGACAATTTTTTATTTTGTTGTCTTGGATGAAGATGATGCGCAAGAAGCATGGTGTTGATTGAAAAATTCGTCAAGAACAACATCGAATTATGAATCCAAATCAAAAAAAATATAGAACATATAAAGTGAAAATTCAAACCTGTATAATAGACATAGTGTAGATCATTTCTTAATTCTAACAAATTAAAAATGAGTGGACTCACACATTGTGTCTAGCTATCTCATTTTTAAAAGAAAATTACTCAAAGAAACAGTGAGGAATGAGGATTTGTATATTATCAGAGGAAGGTTCTCATCCAAAATAAAACCCCATCTCTTTTTTCTAAAGGTTGTAACCAACATATACATAAAAGAAATAAAAAAAATACAAATACATATTAAAAGGGGAAACGAGCGGCGGATCGTAGAAGATATTTTTAGAATTGGATATATGTTTTTCTTTCTGCAACGGTGTTATACCAGGGACGACAGCCGCCGCCAATGTCGCCAAAATATAGGAGAGAGACTCATCGCCCTGAATCTCCCCGTTTCCGTCGCGAAAAAAAATCGAGACCAGAGCCTGGTCTAATTTTCATCCACCACGCCGCGAAACCTATCTGCTACCATGATATTTCGCCGTTTCAAAAAAAATACTATGATATTTCCGCCACCAACATGCCCCCAAAAAATTTGCCACCACCTCCAAACCATCCTTTAAATCTAACAATTTAAAAGCTCCGCGATTATATGTTTCCCGATATTTGAACTATCGTGTCACCGTGTAGGTACCTCCGATGGTGCATTGGCGCCGCCTCGAAATAAATTCAGGTTTAACGCATGCAAGCTTCTTGACTTTATTGAGGGAGTAACACGTTTTAATGATTAATAATATTCAATGGACTTAATTTAAATTATGTGAGCAATTTTTGGGTTTAAAAAAAAAAAAAAAAATTAAGGCTGCCAACAGTTAATTAAAATTTGGGCTGAACAAGTGAAGATCAAATTTTTTATTTTAATTCAGGCTGAGCAAGGGTTGGGGCCGGTTCAATTAAAATTTGGGCTGAGCAAGTAATTGGGCCGAGTTTAATTAAGTTTTTTGGGCCCAATTTTCTACTTTTAATTATTGGGCCCAAGCTTATTTAAAAATGTGACTTATTTTGGGCCTGGGTAGTTGGACTGATTATTAATGGGCTATAAATCGATTGATTATTTGGGCCTGGGCTGTAAACCTTTATTTTAAGATACATATTTTCTCTTTCAGGAAAAAAAAGAAAAGAAAAGATACATATGGTTTAGAAAACTCATGATGCCATTCTTTTTATAAAATATTGAAAAATTAGAATTAGATGATAGTTTTCATTTACGATCAACTTGATCAAATATCTGTTTATCACAAACTGTTAGTTCCAACCTATTGAAACTAGGGATTTAGATTTAAAGTCGTTATCTAACTTATTGTAAATTATGAAAGTAGGATTTAATAGATAGCAATGAAGCCAACAAAGTTGACGATCTAAATATGCACCATCCTTGTTTGTTTTGCCAGGTGGGTTTGCTCATTATGATCCACGATAGATAAAACATGTTGCTAATATAAATGTGGGATGTACATAATTGAAATATAATGTAGCGTTGTGTAATTCAAGTGCATTTTAAATTGTGTTAATTATTTATATTAAATAGTCTTAAATTTGAATACATTTTAAATTGTATTAATTATTTTTATTAAATAATCTTAAACGTTAATTAGATGATATTCAATGCAAATAATTAATATGATTAAGCGAAATAATTAATATATATTATAAAAATAAATTTAAATTGCATTGCATGATTACCGGGTGTTCAAGAGATTTAAGAATATAGACTCAAAATAAATTAACATTGTTCTAAAATGGGTTGAAGCAAATTGATTATGTTTTTTTAATATATTATTATACATAAACTTTATTTTAATTTGCCATAGCAATCAGTAATGTGAAATAAAAAAATATAGTAGTTAATTTAAACTAGATGTACTTAAAATGAGTAACTAAAATTCGTGATTTAATGGTTCGGTTCCTTTGTCTAGTACCTGCCATCCGTAGCGAGATAACGTGCATAATTTTTTTTTATCAGTCCCAAGATAACGTGCATATCACTAAAATGGCAAACTCTTTATAATTTTTATTCTCACAATATGCACACTATTACACAAAACATTATTACTTTTGGCCTCACACATACACACAATTCGATTCCTTTATTTTATACATAAAAGTTTGCAAAACTACCATCAAAACTCTATTCATTATTACACTTTTTTAATTTTTGTATCCATTTTGGGTGGGAAGGAGGGAACATTATGTTTCAAAATTTTTGTATTTATTTATTCCATAAAAATGTCATCATTGATGTTATAATCAATTAATCATGATATAACATAACAATATAATATAAATATAAATATAAATAATAAATTGAATGAGGATAAGCATTTGGACAGCTTCAAAACCACAAATCAAAGATATTAAAAGTTTGACCTTTGAGGCAATAAAAAGTTAGTAAGGCTTGTGGTGATGATGAGAAATCTTTTCTAAGAACGAGTTGCTCCGTGTGAGACAAATTCTCCATTAAAATATTATGGAGGTTGTCGCTCGGAATTGAATCGTGTTCATTTTCCCACAAACGTCTATCGGCATCGACGACATCCTTCCCGATTTACAACCCGCCCGACCGAAGTGAAATGCGGATGGGGATTTTAGAACCTCATCCTCACAAAAAAAAAGATATTAAGGTTCTATCCACGTGTCGGAATCCTATCCATGAAGCTCAAAATATCTAGCAATGGGTCCCACATTACAACTTGTGTGCACTACCTAAATATCTTGGAAAGAGTATATTCTATTCCAACTGGAGGTGGAGGTTTAATATTGTCCATTGGTCCCTAAAATCTTATTTAATTTCAAATGAATTCGTGCCACCAAACAAATCGTAGAGGAAATATTTTAAAAAAATGTAAAACCAATGGCCTCTTACTTTTTGATTGGAAGACTTGGGACGTGGCTAATTTGAGCCCTTCATTTTAGTCTAGATATTTTATGTCACTCTCAATTTTGCAAATCTAATTAGTTATTAGCACTTAACCCCCCCTGAAATTTCAATGTTTTCAAATTTCCCTAATAAAGGGGTGGTGTAACATTTTAGTCTTAAAATGGATCGGATTAGTGGTGACTTGTCATTGCCATTAAATATCTAAAAATTTGCAATTTAAATTTGTATTTGATTCAATAATCAAGTTAGGGATTTCATGAATTGTGATTTATAATGACAAGACGAGTGAATGCAAATCACATTATTTATGTTCGTCAACATTTAACTCATTGTCTTATTCTTTGTCGAGTAGACTATTTTATTGTTGTTCACAATCAGCTCCATCAAAATACAAAGAATCGTCGACAAATATTTTAACTATATTTAACGATGTTCAAGTATCAAGAATACAAAAGAGCTCAGAGTCAGACAAAATGAAGAAACAAAAAAAAAAGAGCTATACTATTCGTTAAGTTATTTGGTAATTATATTACTTAATGGTTTGGTTTTAAATTTGATACTATAATCAACTTTAGGGTGTGAACCCTAATTTTTGAAACTTAAGGGCATAAACTGCAAAATGTTGACGTATATCCGAATGCTTCAAAGAATAAATTAAAGGGCAAAAATGAAAAATAGTTGCGACGAATTTGAGCCATCAGATGTGAAGCTGAGGCGGTTAAAGAATGACCAATGAAAGGCCACCATAGAATTAGAATTCAAGAAATGGGGTCTCCAACTTCAGATATTTTGAGTTGATAATTATTATTTCCAACAGGCAAAGCTTTTGAGCAAAACAAGGACTTTCGAAGCTGAGAATTTCCAAATCCCAACTTTTTAACAGTTATTGTTCCATGATCTAATTTTCGGAGTATAGCAGCCACGATTTTGAAGAAGAATGGGAGAAGTTGTGGTGAGCAGCGAAGGTGGAATGGAATTAGAGTTTCAAGAGAAATCAAGGCATGCTGATAGGATTACATCGGACGGTGGTGGTACCGCAGCACCGGCGGCGGCGGCGGAGGGTGATTCTTCTGTAGTGCGATGGGAGAAGTTTCTTCCGAAAATGGCGGTGAGAGTGCTGTTAGTTGAAGCTGATGATTCGACTAGGCAGATTATTTCCGCGCTTCTAAGGAAATGTAGCTACAGAGGTTGGTTTTCCAGTTCGATTATTGCTGGAATTTTATGATTTTAGGTTTTATTGGTTCTGAATTTTGGTACTTGATATTTGGGGGTTATGTGAGTGGTTTTGTTAACTATGATGTTCATTTGTTTTTATGCACATGACTTGTCGGCTTTTATCGATTTGTCGTCTTAAAATTTTGTCGTCTTGGCCCTCTTTATAAAAACGACCTCATCTTTCATCAGAAAAAAAACATTACACCTGGAACGTTTTCTCATTCCATTTATATACCTACACCCACATTTTCGGGAAGAACAGTTCTCTTCCCCAGCCGTTTTTGCTCGATTAATCATTTTGTTTGTAAGTTGTTATCAATTAAACCACATAATACTCTCCATAAAAAACGACTCGCAACAAGTAGGATAGTAGAAGATATTTTTAGAACTTGATATATTATTTTTCTTTCCCAAAACTATATCTAGGGGACAGCCAATGTCAAAAAATATGGGAGAGAGAGACTCATCCCTGAATCTCTGCCTTTCAAAAAAAACTTTTGAAAAAAATATTTTTTGTGGTCTAATTTTGATCCACATGAGAAAACTATCTCCTACTAGGACATTTCTTGCAACAAGGCACAAGCACTAAAAATTTGTACAAGAAAATGGTTTAAACGTAACAATTTAATTATGACACGATATATCGCTCTCCTATGTTCCCCGATATTTGAACTATTGTGTCACGTGTAGGTAGTACGATGGTTATTGTTAACGAAGAAACAAATTTTAACGTGCAAGTCTCTTGTATATTAAGTGCGTCGCGTAATTTAATGACTAATAATATTCAATGTAATTAATTTAAACCATGTTCAATATTTACAGTTTTTTTTTTTTAACATGCATATGGTTTTCTTTCAGAAAAAAATTATAATAATAAGATACATATGGTTTAGGAAACTCATGATGCCATTCTTTTTATAAAATATAGAAAAAATAGAATTAGATGATAGATTTCATTTACGATCAACTTGATCAAATATCTGCTTATTGTGACTGTTAGTTCCAACCTATTGAAACTACGGATTTAGATTTAAAGTCGTTATCTAACTTATTGTAAATTATGAAAGTAGGATTTAATAGACAGCAATGAAGCCAACAAACTTGACGATCTAAATATGCACGATCTAAATATGCATCATTATGGTCCACGATAGATAAAATATGTTGCTAATATAAATATGGGATGTGCATAATTGAAATATAAAGAATGGTATATAATAGAGCATCGTGTAATTCAAGTGTATTTAAAATTATGTTAATTATTTATATTGAATAGCCTTAAACGTAAGTGCATTTTAAACTGTTTTAATTATTTTTATTGAATAATTTTAAACTTGAATTAGATGATATTCAATGCAAATAATTAATATTATTAAATGAAATAATTAATATATTATAATAATATATTTGAATTGCATTGCATGATTACATGGCGTTCAAGAGATTTAGAATATAGACTCAAAATAAATTAACATTGTTCTAAAATGGGTTGAAGCAAATTGATTATGTTTTTTTTAATATATTATTATACATAAACTTTATTTTATTTTGCCATAGCACTCAATAATGCTGAAATAAAAAAAGTAGTTGTTAACTTAAACTAGATGCACTTAAAATGAATAACTAAAATTCGTGATTTAACGGTTCGGTTCCTTTGTCTAATACTCTTTCCTCCCGAGATAACTTGCATAATTTTCTTTTTGATCCGTCTCAAGATAATATAAACACCATTAAAATGGTAAACTCTCTATAGTCTTCATCCTCTCAATATTCACAATATTACACAAAATGCTAGTATTATTTTTGAGTTTTGACCCTATGCATACACACAATTTAATTATTTTCTTTATTTTATACAAAAGTTTCTAATATTATTTTTCAAAACTTTACTCACTATTACATTTAAAAAAAATAATCTTTGTGTCCATTTTAGGCGCACGTTATTTCGGAACGAGGATTATTATGTTTCAAAGTTTTTGTATTTATTTATTCCATAAAAAATGTCATCATCGATGTTATAATCAATTAATCATGATATAACATAACAATATAATATAAATATAAATAATAAATAGAATGAGGATAAGCATGTGGACAGCTTCAAAACCACAAATCAAAGATATTAAGGTTCTATCCACGTGTCGGAATCCTATCCATGAAGCTCAAAATATCTAGTAATGGGTCCCACATTACAACTTGTGTGCACTACCTAAATATCTTGGAAAAAGCATATTCTATTCCAACTGGAGGTAGAGGTTTAATATTGTCCATTGGTCCCTAAAATCTTATTTAATTTCAAATGAATTCGTGCCACCAACCAAATCGTTGAGGAATTTTTAAAGAAAATGTAAAACCAATGGCCTCTTACTTTTTGATTGGAAGACTTGGGACGTGGCTAATTTGAGCCATTCATTTTAGTCTCTAGATATTTTATGTCACTTTCAATTTTGCAAATCTAATTAGTTATTAGCACTTAACCCCCCCTGAAATTTTAATGTTTTCAAATTTCCCTAATAAAGGGGTGGTGTAACATTTTAGTCTTAAAATGGATCGGATTAGTGGCGACTTGCCATTAAATATCTAAAAATTTGCAATTTAAATTTGTATTTACTTCAATAATCAAGTTAGGGATTTCATGAATTGTGATTTATAATGATAAGACGAGCGAGTGAAAATCACATTATTTATGTTGTCAACATTTAACTCATTGTCTTATTCTTTGTCGAGTAGACTGTTTTATCGTTGTTTACAATCAGTTTCATCAAAATATTAAGAGTCATCAATAAATATTTTAACTTTATTTAACGATATTCAAATATCAAGTATACAAAAGAGCTCAGAGCCAGACAAAATGGGGAGGAAAAAAAACCCTATACTATTCTTTAAGTTATTTGATAATTTTATTGCTTAATGGCTTGGTTTTAAATTTGATACTATAATCAATTTTAGGGTGTGAACCCTAATTTTTGAAACTTAAGGCATAAACTGCAAAATGTTGACGTATATCCGAATGCTTCAAAGAATAAATTCAAGGGCAAAATTGCAAAATAGCTGCGACGAATTTGAGCCATCAGATGTGAGGCTGAGGCGGTTAAAGAATGACCAATGAAAGGCGCCACCATAGGATTTAAAATTCAAGAAATGGGGTCTCCAATTTCAGATATTTTGAGTTGAAAATTATTATTTCCAACAGGCAAAGCTTTTGAGTAAAAACAAGGACTTTCGAAGCCGAGAATTTCCAAATCCAACCCAACTTTTTAACAGTTATTGTTCTGTGATCTAATTTCGGAGTATAGCAGCCACGATTTTGAAGAAGAATGGGAGAAGTTGTGGTGAGCAGCGAAGGTGGAATGGAATTAGAATTTCAGGAGAAATCAAGGCATGCTGATAGGATTACATCGGACGGCGGTGGTACCGAAGCTCCGGCGGCGGAGGCGGCGGCGGCGGAGGGTGATTCTTCTGTAGTGCGATGGGAGAAGTTTCTTCCGAAAATGGCGGTGAGAGTGCTGTTAGTTGAAGCTGATGATTCCACTAGGCAGATTATTTCCGCGCTTCTAAGGAAATGTAGCTACAGAGGTTGGTTTTCCAGTTCGATTATTGCTGGAATTTTATGATTTTAGGGTTTATTGGCTCAGAATTTTGGTAATTGATATTTGGGGGTTATGTGAGTGGTTTTGTTAACTATGATGTTCATTTGTTTTATGGTGTAAGATTGGATTTTAGTGGTTGAATTGTGTGGATACTTTTGTTGATCAGCCGATTTTAGCTTTTAACATATATGAGAGATCAATTTTTGTTCATTTATAATTTTGTTGGTTTTAGGGGTTTAATACTCCGTAATCCTCTTTTGGGTATTGAGTTTAGCTTCCATGGGTGAATTAATTGAGGATGTGGTTTTTCTCTGGAGAAAAATTTATTTATTTCTGCAAGACATGAGATGGATTTAGTTACTTCAACAATGGGATTTTGCTCGATTGAGCTGTGTTCTGTTATGATCTATCTACAAAGGATTTTCTTTTGTTTCTTTCTCTATTTTGGGAATCATTTTTAGAATTTAATTTGCTGTTTTTTCGAAAGTAGGAAACTCAGAATTAGCATAATATTCGCCTATTCTCTGAAAAGTTCGTTCCTTGTATTCATTCTCTTCATTATATATCATATGAAATGCAAAATCCACCAACTCGATATTTGTTTTCAGAATTATATGATTCCTGCTTGTTTATCTGTCTATTTTGAATTCAATAAATTTGTTGTTATTGATTGTTGTTTAATAACCTGACTTCCTTTTCTTTAAGCAGTTGCTGCAGTTGGTGATGGTTTGAAAGCATGGGAGGTACTAAAAGGAAGACCGCACAGCATAGATCTTATTCTAACCGAAGTTGAACTGCCTTCAATCTCTGGATATGCCCTTCTCACTTTAATCATGGAGCATGAAACCTGCAAAAATATTCCAGTCATAAGTATGATAATACACATCAAACTATATCATAATCTTTAATGTTGAACTCATATTGCAATTGTTCTAATGCTATTTCATTGGTTTGCAGTGATGTCATCACAAGACTCAGTGAGTACAGTCTATAAATGCATGCTGAGAGGTGCAACTGACTTTCTGGTCAAGCCTGTTCGAAAAAATGAGCTCAGGAACCTGTGGCAGCATGTCTGGAGGAAACAAGCTGTAAGCTCGATTTTCTTGAATAATTTGTTCGTTTGGTTTCTTTTCTTAATGGCAGTTTTCTCTAATACTTTATGATAAAATAGCTAATACTAATGGACTAATATTTTTTTAGTGAAGTATCTAGTACCTATTAAAAATCACACCAATTGCACATCGTAGATGGTGTATACAAGTATTTTAGTATAAATTTTGTAATCGTCTTGTAATCTAACTTGTTTCTATCCCATGTTCTCAGTCGAGCACAGGTGCTGGACTTGGACCTCCAGACGAGAATTTAGCTCTAGAAAAGGACGAAACCACTGCTGAGAACAATGCTATTAGTAACCATTCAAGTGGTTACATGTCGTGCATTCAGAAGAATAAGGAGGGCATTGAGAAAGGAAGTGATGCTCAGGTATATTTTCTCTCCACCCCATCTTTAATATCCTTTCTTTAAGACTCAAATCATCATTATACAAAATTTCGATGATCTTTTACTGGATAAATTTGAATAAACTTCATATTAATTACTAGTATAATACTCATATAAGGATGCCCGTTTCAACTGCAGAGCTCATGCTCAAAACCAGAGTCAGAAACCGAGGTAGAAGATGTCAAACATGGTCATCAACCAAGTAAAAAAAGGCGTGCACTTGATATTGAGACGGGAGGTAATTTTCGTTTGGCTTCTTATGTTTTTCTTTTGTCCTTTTATCTTCATAGGTGGCAAAATACTTACAGTTCTGTATCTATTATTTTGAAAATAGAATTACAAGCTGTGGCCAATTTAGACACTGATCGTGCCATAACACAAGAAGTCAAGGATTCTGATGGAATTAAAACCATTGTTGAAAATGTCGAGAATGGTCATCTTCGTGAGAACTCTTCCAAAGAGGCCATTGACTTGATTGGAGCTTTTGATAATCATCTCAAAAGCACTTTTGGAACTTCAATATCGAATGTTAATACAAGCAAGTTCGATATTTTGCCTCTTTTGGATCTCTCTTTAAAAAGATCTCAACCAAGCGGTTCTGTGAATCTAGCGAATGATGAAATGCCTAAGATGAACCACTCTGATGCATCACCTTTTTCTAGGTGAGTAAAGTTACCATCTTGTCCTTTATCGCTCACTTTCCATAAGACTCGTTCCTCATGATCTGATGAAGAAACAATTATGTTGCAGGTACGTAAATAAGCCGATGCAGCTCAGTAATCAACAGAAAGATCATGAAAACAACTATGAAAACCAACCTTCCTATAAAACCCTGAATATAATCCTGAAGCACTCGAAATGAACTCTCCTAAACATGTTTGTATGGATACAATCCAAACAGGGAAGCCTGAATTTACATTTTCTTACTCTCAGAACAGAGAGATATCTCACCCTATTGCTGTTAGAGGTGTAAGATATGAAAATGTTGTTAATACCTATGGTACAACTCACCACTCAGAATCCATCCAACAACTAACCCCTTTATATCCATCAGACTGTCAACCCCCTAGTTCTCAGCAATTACATGGCTTTGGGGATCGAAGAATCAGTAATTCTGCAGATCAGATGGAAAACAAACAGGGCAATAAATTGGAAGATTTGGAGGATGGGGGACCTGGAAATGATCAGAGTGGTAATAGCAGTCTCTGTAATGGCAATATAAGCCATCATCAGAGTTCGGGTTCTGGAAGCAGCAAGATTAATGCAATTCCAGTCATGAAGGCCCCATCAGAGTGTGGCAGTGGTAATGACGAGACCTTCCATATAAACGAGGGAGCCTCTCATCGATCTTTACAAAGAGAAGCAGCTCTAACAAAATTCCGTCAGAAGAGGAAAGACAGATGCTTTGACAAGAAGGTACTGTACATTGATTGTTATACTAATAAGGCGTTGATTTTATCAAAGAATTAGATGTAAAACTGTATATGGAACACCTTGAATATTCTTCTAATCATATATGGATTTGGGAATGTACAGAAAGTGTATTGATTATCAACTCAGTTACTTATCGAGATTTTTTAAAGCTTATACCAGTTTGATGGCCTTTGTAGCCAGAGAATCTCCAAAACAAAGAATGTTGTCTTAGATTAGACTGTTAATATAGTCCCTCTTCAGGAATACGAGTCCTGTCTTCATAATTTATCTTCCATTTTTGTATTCATGCAACAGCATCTAATTTCCTAAAATGCTATGCTTGTACAAAGAATATAATGGTGAAATTTGAAAAGTAATCTACTTTTATACAATTTGTGATGAAAATCTTAGAACCGTTTTTTCTCCATGTTACAGGTTCGATATGAAAGCAGGAAAAAGCTAGCTGAGCAACGACCACGTGTAAAAGGACAGTTTGTTCGACAAGTACCTAATGAACATCAACCTGGAAACCTATCAGTTGGTTAGCTACTCAAAATTCATGGGAACAATAACAAACACAAACAAGTTTTGGCAGAAACAAGTAGACTGATCAGTTAGATTTTCTCTTTCTTTTAAAAGTTTAGCTTCATTTATTTGTTATAGATTGCGTAGGTACAGGTCAGTTGAGTGATTTCAGTACTGTTTGTCTGAATCATCTAGTAACTCTTGTACATTCTTTTTTGATTTCTCATACGTCTTAGGCAGATGCTGCTGTCTCTTTGTTCAGTTCATGTAGGTTTGTATTGTAACTTGTAACCCATATATTGCTGATGTTGTTTGATATCTTTTCTCTGTAATATAAACAGATAAATTCTTGATGGTCTCCAAGTTATTTTATTTTTTATTCTTGTTACTCGTTTAAAATAGAATTTGACAGTAATGACGAGTATACTTTAAGGTCTGGATGGAGATTTTTACTCGTTTCAAACATGCATTTTGGGCATTTTTAAACCCAAATCTTTCTCCCATTCTTCCTGATCTTCTATTCTTGGTCTGAAAAAGGTGCTTTCAAGAGCTTTATTTGAGTAGCTGGTATGTGATGTTTCTTGACAAATTTTCACACTGTCTACCTTTCAAACTCAACACATGCATTGCCAGAAATAATAGCACAGAGGAAAAGCAAGCAAGAGCGTGACAGCACCAAAAGATAACTTTATTTGACTTAAACAGTAATATCTTTAAACAAACTCTTTCAAAATCAACATTTTACATGAATTGAGATAGTCAAAGTGCCAAAATATTTGAACTCAAACCTGTACCAACTCTCCTAACAAAATTATCATATAGATAAATTTTGGGTTCATATCAAAGTCTTGTTTTTTAATATATCATGTTGAGTAGTAGCTAAGTAAACAGTGTGAAATTGAGATCCACAGACTGGTTCAAGAATTGAGATAATGTAGATTCAATTGGCATGCAAAGTCAAATGCAACAGGCCAACTGAATAAAATAAAAATAAAATAAAAAAGTGAAAATCATTGGTAGTAAAAAAGTGACAAGAAGCCTTATCTCTCTATTTTAATGGCGCCCAGTGCCAGCTTCCAATAATGTCCACAATTATTTTTATTTTTCATTTTTCCTTATCGAAAATAATAACAAATCAGTTTACTTGACCACCTCGCATGGGGCTAATGATAATTGACAATTCCACTACTTGATACACACACGTTAATGAGTTCCCCTGTTTCAGATACTAATATTCATTGCATCTCATATTTCACGATATACTAATTGATATATTAATTGTATGTGACTTTGTATTCAAAATTTTAAAATAGATGATTAAAAAAACAAAGATTATATAATATAAACCGTGGAGCAATGTAAAGAAGGGTTGGGTCCTCAACCAAAGTTGAAAAGGCTAATAATATTCAACAAAGATAATTTCAAATGAGAAATTTTTTGGATTATGGGGTACAATACAACTTTCTAAATACCTGAAAAAAAAAAAAGATTTTAGATATAATGATTTCTGCCGTTGGAACTCAATGGTAAAATAATAATTTTGTCCTAATATTATAGAGAACTCTGAGCACAAATTGATGGTTTTGAGTTTAAAATGTAACTTTTGGAGTATTCCTATTCAAGATTCCTACCAGAAGGGCCCCCCTGCCTTCAATCAAATCTTGCCTTCCCTAGTGGCTGGAAAATGGAAGTATCAATATTGGTAATTAATTTTATTATTATTTTCAGCTTATGATTCATCAACAAAATCAAAGTGTAGCTCGACCTTAATTAGGATATATACATATTAATTTCAATATGGAACTCAATGGTGAAATAATGATTTTGTCCCAATATTAGAGAGAACTCTAAAGTGAGCTCAAATTGGTTGGTTTTGAGTGCTTTACTCAATAGAATTAAATTTATAGTCTATCTAACCTTGGCATAAATTTAAGACCATAATCCATATATTTTATTTATTTATTTATTTATTTATTTATTTATATATATATACATACAAATGCAAAATTCCAAAATGACAGAAATTCAGCACTACATGAGAGAATTGAGACCTGAACTAATGCTCACCTAAACCCTAGAAAACATCTTTATTAAAAAAGAGGAAGAAAAAATCCCCAGAAAATACCTTTTTCCTTAACACAAAAGTAAAGGTGGAACGAGACATAAATCTTGGCCCTAGTGTCGTCCATATAAGAGTCTTATTTTTCAAGATTCTCCATGTCTTGCTTTAATTTTACACTTATTTTTCTAACTTAATCATCGCACTTACTGAAATCAGACATATTTTTGGAGTTAAATCACTTTTTTCATTGCATACTTTCTCACTTAACTTTGATGGATTGGAAAAGGCTATTGCTATTGAGCTTATGGCTACTTCTCTATCTCTTACCACTTGAAAAAGTGATTAACAACTTTTCTTCCCAATAATTTTAAAAGCTGTTCCATCAGATTCCTACCTCTCTTAATTTCAAGAAGATATAGTACTTCTTAAGTATATGCATGATAAAGTGAAGTAATGCGTGCATATTCATGAATCATGATCATGAAATGTTGCTTCTAGCTAGAGCTAAGTATAGTTAAGTGATCTTGAAAAGAAGAACAACTTTATTATTGCATGGCTTAGTTGTTTCATATTTGTTATGTTTAAGAATCTTGATTCACAATCTAGAATTTTATTGTATGTGATGTAGAAATAATGAGATTGATCTCGTGATGCAAATGAAGCATCCAACGACCCAAAAACTCTACGAGTCAAAGTAAAAAAACAAGTGAAAACAATGTTATGAGAAAAACAGAAGTCACAACGACATTATTTTAACCAAATCCCATCATTTCAATGGGTCAAAGCAACACTTCTTTTTTAGTTTACCATCGAATTACGTATTATTTTTGCAAATTTTAAAATTTGTATTTCATTATTCTCAACATATAGGGGTTAAGTCATAATTAAGCCTTTAGAACCCTCTCAACTTATAAGTAATTATGTATTTGATTTCAAACTCTAAAAACAATTTTCAGAATCACTTTTTAAACAAATCAACCTCACAACTTTTGAAAAAAAAATTGATTGGAGAGATGTTTTGTAGAATTTGATAACACATCATGTATATTCTTGCGAATCAAAAGAGTCCATCAATTTGTTTAATTAATCTTTCTAATTTTTTTTTAACCCTATCTCACTCAATTTTAATATTTGTGTGGAAGGTAATATTTCAATTTTACCTCGTTTTTAATTTATTTTTTTAAATATAAGATTATTTTAGTTTATGTGGATTTTGATGTGACTTTATTAGTCGATCTTATATGAATTTTGATGTGGCTTTGTTAGTTAGTCTTATGTGGATTTTGACGTGACTTTGTTATTTATGACTAACAACCCTAAATGTATTCTCAATCAAATTAATCAATAAACTTATATTTGTCTCCAAAAAAAAAAGTTTCACGGTTAAATAACAATTCAAAACCTTCCATTCCAAATTTCCAACTCAACATTTCGACTCTTAGGTGGGGCTTTTACAGTTACAATTACCTCCAAAATTCAAACAGCTAGTCAAAACTCAAAAAGCAGCAAGCAACCAGCCAAACAACTCCCAGTTTTTTTTCCCCCTTATATCAACCCCCTCATTCCACCACCCCCCATTCCTCACCAAAACCAAACTTCCCCCTTCCAAAAAATGTCGAAAATCACAGAAAAATCACCCAAACACTGCGCACACAAAGACACAATCCCCCTCCAAAAACTCAACAAAAAGCTCTGGTTCTACCTCTCCACATTCCTCCTCTCAATCCTCTCCCTCATATTCCTCGTTTGGCTCATTCTCCACCCCACAAAGCCACAATTCTCCCTCAACCAAGCCGACCTAAACCAGCTCAACCTCGCCAGCCCGTCTCTCCTCAACTCCTCAATCCAGCTCACTCTCCTATCCACCAATCCAAACAAGAAAGTCGGAATCTACTACGATGAGTTCCTTCTCTACGCCTCCTACAAAGGCCAGAAGATCACACCGGAAACTTCCATTTCCCCGTTTTATCAAGAACATGAAGAGTCGAACCTTCTCAGCGCGTCGTTGGTCGGGAGCCAGCAGCCCGTCGCCCCGTCTTTCGCCTACGAAGTGGAACGGGATCGAGGGGCGGGGAGACTGACTTTGAATTTTAAAGTTATGGGGAGGTTGAGGTGGAAAGTTGGGACTTGGGTTTCAGGGAGGTATAGATTTGTTGTGAGCTGTGTTACGATTATGCCCCTTGGGAATATACCTTCGCCTCCTTTGAGGTCCAGACAGGGCTCAGTGTGTTCTACCACAATTTGAAACAGAGGGAAACAGGGGATTCATGCAGGATTTGGTGGTATGTATGTAATAAGCTTCTCCTTATTGTGAATGTAAAAAAAGTGATGCATATAAAATGGAAATGTGTTTTGGATTGGAATCACACTCCTATAATGTACACAGTTATCACTTTTTAGTAGAACAATTAATGCTTATTAGTGAAACTAGTTCTAACAAACTAATACTTTTTAGTTAAACAACTGATACCTTTTGAAATTACACCATAGTTGTATGGAGAATTTGGTAATTTATTCAAATATTTGGATTTTTTTTGTGTGAATGATATAGTAGAAAAGAAGTGATTTTTGTGGACTAAAAGGATCCATTATGGATGGTTTGATTGTGTTTTCAGTCTTTAGAAAAGGTGTAAAGGAAAGATAAAAAAGGTAGGAAATGTATTTATTACTGCTTTCTTGATTGAGGAATCTATATATCCATCTCCACGCCAATGCCATGTCTCTTTAGTTATATTGGGAGTGCTTTAATCAAATACTAATGGCCCCTCCATTGTCGCAACCTAATCACTGAATATACAGGGTATTTCAGATCTTTAAGTTTGATGAATATACAAGGCACTCGATGAATTATTGAATATTCAGAGTGAACATCTCACGATATACCCGATTTCACAGTGAACTTGATTTTTTTATTTACACTGTAATGTGTAAAAACTATCACTTTTATGTAAATGATGAATTATTTTTATCATGTATAGACCTAGTTCGAGGGTTAGTATTAGATTATTATATTATACGTGTGGGTGAGATGATGTTCTATAAATGTTCTTTTGTGAATTAATAGCGAGGTAGATGAACATGCACTAAGCAAATTATCTCATGCAAATGGGTATATTGCTTTTCAACCCCCCACTTATAGAGTTATTTCGATCGAAGACGTAATTTTTTATTTTTTTTTATCAAGTAAATAAACTTAAATGAGACTATAATTTTGGGGCAGGACGATCAGGGAAAGTTTAGGAAAAACTTCAATCTAAATCTTGGAAAAAAAATTACTTGATTTTTGTTCAACACATTTGCATTATAGGAGTATAATAATATTTCTCACAATCATTAATTATAGGACAGTAATGAAAATATATGTACAGTGATTGGTTCAACCAAGAAACATAGAAACACAGGAAATATTAGTCTGTTGTTTGTCTTTTGAATTCCATGATTCAAGATCTCCAGAAAGGTTTTTAATATTTCAAAAAGTTGTAAATAGAAAATTTGGTAATCTTGGGATGCGTAGTGATGACTTATGAGGGACCATGAAACTATATAAGAACAAAAACAGTGCTTCTGCTCTAAGTTTGAAGAAGGAAAAAACATGTATAAAAGGAAAAATACTTTTTAGAGTTTGCAAAAGATCCTTCTACACTCTACCTAATTTGTTCCTACAAACGCATATGCAATAATGTAGCCCAGAACCAAATGTGAAACAAAACATCATAGAAAGAGAGAAAAATAATTCATCAAGCTGTAATCCCTAAACTGAAAAAAATGACAAATCCCCTCCAAATATCGCAATAAAGTGAACAATATATCGATCTTTTTAAATGATGTTTCGTGTGGTTTTGTCTTAACTAATGTTAATGGTGGTCTTAATCATGGTAAATGCTAATGTGTCTCTTTCTCATATTGCCTAAAAAGCCTGCTTAAGGTCCCAACAGAGCTTAAGCAATCGAAATTACCGAATGAGAACGTCTCTCAAGTCTCATCTAAGCTGGCAATTTGGCACATTTATGTTGAATTCAAGATAATTTCAGCAAAGGAAAAAGCTAAGACTAGAAAAACACATGGAGGAAAAACAAAAGCATTTCTCTCATGTTACAACTTTGATTTTTGTCCCTATATATGCACTGAGCCAGAAAGTTCCAAGTTCTACATTTAGAATCTGTTGTATCAAAGATGTATAGATACTGATAAAAAGACATAAGGGCTCGTACAATGTGTCTCAAATATCATCTTCTTTCACCTCTTTCAGGTAAATATACCTATAGCACATGTAGATAGTTTACAGTAATGGAAGCTTATACAAAATCTAAACGCGGGTAATAAATCAGATATACAAAAGATTGGTCAGAACTAGGGCGTGGACACGTGGTGCAGTAAATCTGCCTTTATCTCATATGTTTAAAAACATCAGCCAAAGTATTAACCACCCACACTATTCTCAAACAAGCTTATCATTAGCTAACACAAGCAAATGCTGAGAAACAGAATATAATACTCAGAATTCTGTAAAGTTACATTACATAATAACGGATTCTAAAGGTTGGTTGAAAAGAAATGCAAGCCCAATCTCTAAAAGTATCAACCAAAGTTCAAATATTTAGTATCATGAAGCACCTCAACCAACAAGGGCATAGGGAGATGGTCAAGATGGAAAACATGGAAATACGGCTCTGGTAATTATTTCTTGATAATCTACAGTCTACCTCTCTATTTTGAACTACAGATTTAGGGGGCGCTTGGTTCAAAATCCCTCGATTGGAATGGTAACGGGAATGAACATTTAAATAATTGTGTTGCCTAATGAGAATAAAAGCTGATCAATTCACCTTCATCATACTATGTATGGGGTAATGAGACTAAAAATAAGCTAATCATCACCTACCTTTAATTAACTACCTCCCTCCTATAATCATTTCTCCACAATCATTCCATTAATCTTCAATCAACAATCCATTTTATCCCATTTATTCCAAAAATAGAGCAAAAACTAACAATGTAACCACCATTGGGACAATCATTCCTCCAACATATCCTTTTAATAATATGGAGCGTAGAGAAAAGAGATTCTCATTACTGTTCCCATTGAAAATTTTGAACCAAGAACCCCCTTACTTTGGTGACCAGAGAAGCTTAGAATGCACACAACTAGAACATATTACAAAATAGTAAGATTCAAAAAACAGCATCAGTTCACCAAAGGAAAGAAGTGTATCCTCATTTTAGAATTAACGTTTTGGGAAGGTGACGTATCCACAGAATTCATTCTCATTCAAGATAAGAACGTTAGTTGGGCAAACGTTGAGCAAATTCCACGTGCTCAAACATTTATGCACAATACATAACAAATTCGAGTCTTAATTATCCCAATAATCTATGATTAAACAATAAAATGAATGCATTCGAAATATCGGACAAAGAATAACACAAGCACTACAGAAACACTCATACCAATCCATCAAAGCACCATAGCATTGCAAAAGGTCCAAAATTCAAAACCTTTCCTCTTATTCCAAGTGAAGACAACCAAAGGTACCTTTCATCTTACACATAGTCATATTCACAAGAATCAGAACTTGAATCCTCATCACAAGTATATAATAATCAGTTAACATTACAATACCATTAAAAAATAACACTATCTATGTTCATAACTCAATCCAAGAGGGGCTCGAAACTCACCTCATCAAACTGAATCAGAATCCACCCACTTCCAATAATGCTTTTTACACGAAACAGCACAATCTGCTACACCCCTCTCATCCAAACCCCCATACTCATCGACCTCCTCCGTGCAAAATTCCCCCTCCGGCAACCCCTCCACCACCGCGTCCACCGTATGCAGAACGTATCTCGCCGGCAATCCAGGATAGGATACGGAAACTCGCTCCTCAACCTTCTTCACATAAGAATTGGGCAAAATTTTCACAATTTCATGAATTCCACTACCAGAATCATCGATTTCATTCACCAACGATCCTAATTCCTCTTTCACGGCGCGAAAAACGGCATCTTCGACCGATTCGCCGGGCTTCATTTTCTCCGATAAAGGGCGGCCCCGATGGCGAACGTCCCCGTTCGATAGCTTCTGGTGCGATTCGACGAGGACTTTTCCGTCATTTCGGACGATTCTAACAATAACGACCTCAACCGTACGAACCGGAGGCATTGAATCGGCCAATAAGGTCTCGCCCTCGGCGATCTCGAGCCACAAATTGTGGACGTTTTTGGTTCCCGGCTTGACGCCCCAGGAGCCGAACAAGTCGGCGCCGAGCCGCGGCTTGAGCCAATCGGATAAGGATTGCGGCGTGGCAAACAACGGCGGGAGGCGGCCGGGGTTTCTAGGGTTTGATTTGGGGTTAAAAAGCTGGTAGGAGGTGGGGGGAGGATGGAGCCTGATTTGTTATTTTGTTATTTTGTAATGCAATAAGGATATAAGGCTTCCACAAATTTGGGGGAATTCAAGATTTCTGGGGAATGACAATAAGGTTCCACTCTTATTGCAATAAGGTTCAAAGACATTTTAACATTATTAATAGGTTTCAATTTCTATTGTTGTGATTCTTTTGGAAAACCCTCTTCCCCAATCAAACCCCCACCCCCCACACAACGCTCCTTTCTCTCCCTCTGCAAACAATCGCCCGCCCGGCCGCCCCACCTCCAACACACTCCGAGTTTGTTGCTGTTACCATAGTCGGGGGAAGAAGATGGGTTCCAACCCCGACGGGGGAAGTGGAGAAGAGAACGAGGAGAGAGCAAAGGCGGATTTTTGGAGAAAATGACGTGAGATTTTTTCTGGGTTTCTGTGAAGTTTTTTTGGATCTATTTTTTTGAGGATTTTGATTTCTTTGGTTGGGGTGATTGTTGGCGGCGATGCGGAGTAATCCAGGTGGTTGGGGTGGCGCAGATGGTGGCATATCAGCTGGGGAAGGCGGTGTATGGGATGTGAAGTGTTGGATTCATTTTTTTGGTTTCGATTCGTGATTTGAGGTTAAAAAAATTGTTATATTGAAATAAGAGGTGGGAATTTGATGATTATTGAGGATCAGATATTCCAGATTTCTGAAATTATATTGTTTGTGGAGTTCGATTTGTTGTTATTTTGTAGTAATTTGAAAACTTTCGTAAAATTTGAAGGGTTGAATTCAATTATATATAAAATCATTCTGGGACCTTTGGTTTGGGCCTCTTCCTTGGACCGTTTGAGCTTAAGTCTTTTTGGGCTTGTTTTGGTTTGGGCTTCTTAAGGCAAAATTTGTTCATGCATCAAAATTAACAAAAGGTTCCTCACATGAAGAGTTGTTCAACAAAATTATGAGCATAAAAAGGAATTAAATTAATTAATAGCGATAACTTTACATTATCGCATGCAAATTATCCTAATATATATTATCAACATAAATAAGATACAATGAAATATTTCGAAAATTAATTAAAATTTCATTCTAGGTCCTCCATGGCACAATCCTCTCCAAACAAGTAAACCATTCTTTCTGATCTCCATGGATCTTTTTCAGGGCCCAATTTCTCACCATGGCCAGATAAAAGCTTAGCCCTACAAATGGGACACGTGTCATGACCACAGTCAATCCAAGAATCCAAGCAACTGACATGAAAAACATGCCTACAGTTGCAAAGTTCTCTAACACTATGCCATGGCTCAACACTACTTAAACACAGCACAACAATGATGATCTTCTTCCTCTTCTTGATTTAATCCTGACCGTTGATCGAGCATCATGTATTGGACTATCGGGAGATGATTTTTGTTGAAGTTGCTAATTAAAGTGAAATGGGAGTGGTACTAATGAAGGGGATGGTTGAAAATCATTAATGGTGTTAGAGTGTGTGTGATTCTTGTGACAAGTAGTACTAATTAGCCTCACAAGATTGGGAATTATGAAATCTTGAAGGCATTTTATGTAGCAAGAAAATCCCATCTCAAAATATATAATATATATATATAGTGATGTGGCAAAAAATAAAATTGAGAAACTAAGAGGCAGATATATAGACATATTGATGTTTGAGTATATATATAGAGATCCATGTTTGTGTCTTTACTTATAGAAATTAATCCAATTGACTAAGGAAAACAAGTTGAAGTATCGTGTTTCTTTGTAAATCAAATTACCGGTCCATGTCTTCTACTCAACCTTACCATGAAAAAGTTGTGATTAATGACCAACTGAAGTATATATATATCCAACCACATAATAATCAAGTACTAGATAATGAATGTGCGGTTTTAAAACTATTAAAAAACGTAAAACAACACCACCTCCTTCTTTTTTTATCGATAAAAAAAATTTTGTAATTATCACTTCGGAGTACAATGGGTACTCCAACGCATACATTTCGTTCTTTTTCTCCTAATCTATTATGTTGTCAAACAATTTAAAGGGTCCAAAAGTCAATCATCAATAGAACAACTACAATATCTTGACCTTAAGTTTGCTGATATCCAATCCAACAATTTTATCTTAAGGTCCTCCGCCGCTTTTTTAAAGTCTGGTTTGATGTCTTGAAAAATCAGCTCATTCAAAACTGTGCAAATCATTCATACGACGACTGCCCAGACTGTGGCTGCATATTTAGTCTCTTTTCCAACTCTCCAATTCTCACAGAAACGAAAAAAATTTGAAAACAATTCTATATGTTGCACTATTGAGATCTTCAACCATTGATGTATATCATTACATTTCTTGACCTTTTTGCTGGGATCAAATCTAACAATCTTTCGTGAGGCCCATCTCCGATTTTTGAAATTTGGTTTGATTTTTGAAAAATTGTCATTCATGTCGCCAATAGTGGTCGGACTGCCTTCCATGTGATTGCCTTCACACTTCTAGGGACACACATCTTCTTTGTCGTATGTTTTTTTATGTTGCACTGTCGAGATCTTAGTAGTATAATTTGTTGGGATTAAATGTTTTTTTTGATAAAATGTATTAAAACTTACGAAATCGAAATAAATTATTTATCTTTGTTGCTTTAAATATGATTGAATGTTATATATATTTATTGCAAACTCATATAGCATTCCAAATTTATTCATTGTGATAAGGGATCACGAAGATCACGTTAATAGTGCCTTGTAAACGAGTCGTGTGTTTCACAACTTAGATAGATTCGAACAATCTATTGGTAGAAGTTGATGTGTAAGGCCCCGATTTTTGTCTTGACCAAAAAGATTACACTAAATTTTATAAGAATTTGCAGCGGAAGTAAAAATAAATAAAGTAAATATACACTTTAAAAACTCAAAAGATTCAAATTTATCTAAAAGAGATGTGATTATAATTAAATAAAATACTTTAAATCTTAAAAGCTAATGCTTTGAAACAAGAAAATATGAATAATTTTATTAAATGAAATCAATTGCTCAACAAAATTTAATTAATCCATTGAGGCAACCCAACCAAAAAATTAATGAGAACGCTGTATATGCATGCCAAATAAACACAAACTTATTTAATAAAAACTTTGTAATTATTTCAAAGCTAAACAACGTAATTCTCGTAGACCCATAATTCAAATTGCTCAAGTGTTAAGATACGAAAATAAATTTCCTAACATGAACTAATAATATAAATTAAATTTTTTTATAACCATGAAATAATTTTTGAATACTTAATTCTCCTAAAAAAATCAAGTAGCCCAATTAAAGTCCAATAAATAAAAAGGTGTTTTCATATGAATTATTGTTGCATTATATTTCCTTGTTTTTTTCGAAAATATTGAAGAAAAAAGATGGAGAATAATTTTCTTGAGATCTTTATGGAAAGGAGATAAGTATTCTTGGAATACAAAATTATCCCATAAATTCAAGAAATCTCCCAAACTTGGTTTCTTTAAATAAAATTATAAAAATATATAGAAAATAAAAGGAAGAATGATTTTCTTGAAAAGTTTTTTGGAAAAAGATATGTATTCTAGTAATACAATAATATCTCATAAATTCAAGAAAAATCCAATTTGGATAAATCCCTATTATTTTGAAAAAATAACATAGTTAAATAACATGTGAGATTTTTATGAAAAAATGAATGGAAATAATAATATATTGGATATATTCAAATTTTAAAAGTGATAAGATATTAAAAACCCCCCACTTTTTTTAATGTCGTGGATGCATAAATGGGGATGAATTCTTGAAATAACTTTAATTGTTTGTTGCAAAAAAAATATTGAGTTGTGAATAGTATGCAAAAATATTTTTTTCCTTTGTTTTAAATTGAATTGGAGAAGAGGGTTATTATTTGTGAAGAGAGGAAAATATAATTTTATTAGTGAAAATCGGGATTCTAAGTTATCACGAAAATCTTGAGATTTGATTCTTGTGGATAAAGATAAAACTTTGAGATTTGATTATTGTAGATAAAGATAAAACTTTGAAGATACTTTCTGTATGATCTAATCTAAAAATTAAATAAATAAGCTTAGAATAATGATAATCATGATAATAAATAATAATAATAATATAGACAAAAGAACATGGACGTCATATATCTCCATTACAATTAACAAAAATAATTAGGATGTAAATATTTAATTTAGGCATTTTAATTAAAAGATAAACGTTTGATCCTTTTTGTCCTGTCAATGTAAGATAGTAACTTGTTAAATAAATTCTCTACACCAACTCCAATCCCATCCCCATTTACCACCTACCAAATTTCCCATCTCAATACCATCTTAGATTCTTTATCTACAAAAAGGTATCAAATTAGAACTTCGTCACATTTACTATATAATTTTTTTTTTTTACATAAATCAGTTCAAACATTAAATAATTTATAAACTCAATTATTTTTTCGATTTAAAATTGCTCAAAATACACATTTTTTTTAAAAAAAAAATTGATGACGAAAAAAAAAAACCGCATAAAAAAGAAAAAAAAAAAAAAGATAAAAGGAAAAGGATGACTGAAAGGGAGGGGAAATCAATATACACACACTGAAGAAAGAAAGAGAGAGTGAAAAGAAAGGGTAGAATTCAGAGAGAAAATCGTAAAAATGGGGGAGGAATTGAGTAGGAGCAATAGGCAGGTGATACTGAACAACTATGTGAAGGGTTCTGTAAAGGAATCCGATATGTCGCTGAAAACCTCCACCATCAAGCTCAAAATCCCCGATGGCTGTGACGGCGCCGTTTTGGTAAAGAATCTCTACTTGTCCTGCGACCCTTACATGATTTTCCGTATGCAAAAGATCCAAGGCTACTACTTTGATCCATTCACCCCTGGCTCTGTAAGTTACTTCTTCCAATTAATTTTGATTTTGAATTTTCGTTTCCTATTGTAATTGTGGCGATTTTAGTGGGTTCAGTGTGTGGATATAGTGATATACATTTATGTGTGTGTATCATAATTCGAATTGAATGATATCATCTTTCAATTTGTGGCATTGATATAACCTAGTCTGTTCCTTTTGTAATTCCACCACACATTTAGTAAAAAATTGCTCAATTTCATGACCAATCACAAACATGTTTGGAGCTTGGGTAGCTTTGTAGTGTTTCTAAACATACATTTTTCGTTTTCCCTTTAATTGAAGCCTATTATTGGGCGTGGAGTATTCAAGGTATTGGATTCGTCTCATCCCAATTACAAGAAGGGTGACCTAGTTTGGGGTTTTACTAGTTGGGAGGAATACACCATTATTACAAATACGAGCAATTTCTTCAAAATTGAAAACAGAGATGTGCCTCTCTCCTACTATATAGGAGTTCTTGGTAAGTTGATCTATTATTCTGCTTTAGATGATGATCAATGTATGTAGCAGGGATGGACCTAGTAGTATTTATATTTATAGCATCACATTGAACACAAAAAAGGAAAAATCGAGGATGTTCCATATGTGGAGTTAAAGAAATGTGTAGCTATAATTTTCTAGATAATCTTCAAAAAGGTCTTTGTTCCTTCTCTAGATGAATTCACGTTTTTGTGTAGGTATGACTGGTATGACTGCTTATGCTGGTTTTTATGAGGTTTGCTCTCCCAAAAAGGGTGAAACTGTTTTCGTTTCTGCTGCATCTGGAGCTGTTGGTCAGCTTGTTGGCCAGTTTGCAAAGTTGACGGGGTGTTATGTCATTGGAAGTGCAGGGAGCAAAGAGAAGGCTCGTGTCCTCTATCTAGTTCATTGAAAACAAACAGCATGCTAAAGCTAACATCTTTAATGAACTTTATGTTTTATGCTATTGAAGGTTGATCTCTTGAAGAACAAATTAGGATTTGATGACGCGTTTAATTATAAAGAAGAGCAGGATTATAATGCAGCTCTGAAACGGTGAGTTCTTTCTTACCTTCATATTGTGCTTCAGAGATTAATTATGTAGCTCCATACTAGAATTCAGTGTCCATAGATTGAATCTCCATGGTTATATTTTAGTGTCTATGGATTTTTAGTTTGTAAGTTACTTTGATTTTAGTCCTATCAACTTTCACAAATTGAAAAAAGTTTTGTAATTTTATCTTTTCGAAAAATTTCAAAAACTGGAATCACAGCTATTTTCAATTCGTTAAAGTTGACAGGATTTAAATCAAAATAGGGATAACTTACACTCTTACGGGACTTAAAAAACTAGTTTGTCCTTTAATCAAGTTCGTATTTACTACTTCTTGCAACTCTGTAAAAAAAAAAACGTGCTCATTTCTTATCAGGTACTTTCCGAGTGGCATTGATATCTATTTTGAGAATGTGGGAGGTAAGATGCTCGAAGCAGTGCTTAACAGCATGAATGTCCATGGAAGAATCTCCATGTGTGGGTTGATCTCCCAGTACGGGCTTGAGCAGCCCGAAGGCGTACACAACTTGTCTGCATGCATGGATTTACTGTGATTGACTACATTCATCTCTACCCCAAGTTTCTTGAAATGGTGCTTCCTCTTATTAAGGAAAAATCACATATGTAGAAGACATAGCCCAAGGCCTTGAAAATGCACCGAGTGCCCTCGTAGGGCTCTTCTCCGGTCGCAATGTCGGGAAGCAGGTTGTCTTGGTGGCACAAGAGTAGGTGTATCTGTATATATACTGTGTGTCTCTAGCTATCATATTTATCAGTTTTCACATTATATAGGTGGAAGTATCGGTACCCTCTTAATAAAATAAATCCACCCTGTTTTGTTGCGTTATTTGACGTTTATTTGGAAAAACGGATAGCATAAGGGTTTGGTTTTTAGTCTTTGAAACTGCAAACCGGACCAAAAATTCAAACTATTAAGAACCCAAGAAACCAAAATCAATCTAACGTAACTATAAATCATTATTTTTGGTTTGGTTTGTTTGCTTTGAATTGTAGTAATCCAATTTGGAAAGTTTTGTGTGCATCCCCAATGTAGTAATTATGGGATTGTTAATTACGGCACGTTAGCATAAAGGAACTCAAGGCTTAAAGGGGGAAAACACACCAACACAAAAAATAATAATCGAGCAAATAAATAAATCAACAAGAAGAGGAAATTAAAATCAATCAAAGAATATATTAATTAGAATCTTATACCACTCCACAATTCAATAATCAATCGAATTTAACAAGAGAAAAAATACATAATTTCGTATATAAATCAAAAGGGAAGAATAGTGTCAAAAGGGTCAAGACCATCGAGCTCCACCGCGAACCTTGGCGTTCTCATCCTCCGGCGATCCGTCGACGGCTGAGGAGCTGAATTTACATCTTTGCCCTTACTCAGTCCCTCAATTTTCACGGCAGCCACTGCCTGATCTTGCTTGTTATTAGAGGCAGAGGGTGCTGCCGCCCGAGAATAGCGGAAAGAGTCGGCGCAGAGGGCTTCGAACGACATCGACATAGCTACCTGATTTAATTATTTGAATTCAAATGCTTTTTTTTTTTGTAACAGAAATTTTAATTTTCCAAGTGAAACAACTTTGAAAAGTGAGAGAAATTGTTTGAGAGAAGGGAGGCGAAGACAGTATTTATAAAGGGAGAATGAGAAAGCGCGTTTCGTAAGCTTCAACTTTGTCAACAAGGAAAGAATGGAGGAAAAAGCGTTTTCCACCATCTTTCTACTTTCGGTCTCCATTCCATGAATTTTCTTTTTATTTTATTTTAATTTTACCAAGAATTTTCCAATAATAGGACTTTCTGGTCCATTCTAGACTTGGTCACATGCTGGCTGGTCCTGACTTGCATGCACAACTGGTCAACTGCTCTACAAATTGGTTGATTCTAAGCTAATTTAGTTACATTTAATTGACATCAAATTACATGTTTTAATGACACTGAAAAACGGATTTGACTAATTTTGATGGATGCAAAATCGCAATAACATAGTTAATGAAAATTTTTAACAAAAAAAAAAAAAACGGATTCATTATTTAATTTTTTTGAGATGATAATTAATTTAAAATAATTTTATAAATTTTAAATACATTAAAATTTTATTTGACCATTACTAAATTTTTAACAAGACTGAGACACTTATATTTATTTTCCTGAAAAAAAAAAAAATTATTTACCCATTACTAAATTTTACCGAAATTATTGTTATTTTACATCGAAACAAAAAAAAATAAGGGGGCCACGAGGCCAGTAACTAGGCGAAAGAATACAAACGAATCAAGTTAAAATTTAGAACTTACTAATGTAAAACTCTATGGGGAGGAAACCAAAGTAACAATCTAAAGTAAACAAAAGAATCAATTTGCTAAAATGAAGGAAAATGATTTTGTATTCTGGAATGACTAATAAGAATGGATATAAATCATTACTATAATCTCAAACACGTAACAAATCAAAGTAACATTCTGGAGTTTATGGATTGTTTTTATGATAGCGCCGAGTTATGTTCAAGCCAGAAGTGAGAAACACGCTTAAATAGAAAAAAGAAGAATCGGAAGTAAGAAATCAATTGCTCACACATCAGAAACGAAAAACAACAAGAATTTGAACACTTAAAATGACAAAATTGAATAGCTTCACATTAGAAAAGGCCAACAGCATTCCAATGCAATCAGTATCTTTGAAAAGATAACACAGACTCTGCATCAAGCTAATTTGTAACTACAACAGACTGTGAAACTTGGAAAAAACTAAACACGATAACAAACTTAAAAAAACCTCCTAATCGAACAAGCCAAATCCCATATCATCATCACTCTCCTCTTTCTCCTCCTCCTGTTGTAAAAGTTTAAACAAACAACATCATTAACTCATTCCATACAAAAAATCCAACGGAGAGTCTATCATAACTAAACATTCACAGATTAGGCAATACTATATAAAATTTCTTATTCCAAATCCAGGAAAGTAGGAATTACTTCAAACAAGTTAGTACCACCATCATATACTATCGAAAGTGAACATCCGTAAACATCTGCCATTAAACAAATGCATATCTAAACAGAACAATCATAATACACAATATGAATTTCCTTCTATTAAACCCAAATGTCATTCATGGTAAAATGTTCTAAACTATACCGGCTAAAACTTTCAGATAATGCAAAGAAAAGAGAAATCTTGAGAACTTGACTTCTCAAACTATGTACTAAAATGCACCCAAAAAGGTAAATCTTGAATTTAAGAACTAAAATCAGTACCTTACTTCAAACAAGTTAGTAGATTCACCATTATAATCCATCAAAAGTGCACATTTGTACCATTTGACATTATCTAAACGTGCATCTAAACAGAACAACCGCAATACAAAACATGTGATTCCTTCTATTGACCCAAATGTCATTCATAAGTATATGTTCTCAACTTAAACAGTTAATACAGAAAAAAGAGCAACCTGAAATTCATTTCTCAAACTGTCTACTGATATGCACTGAAAAAGGTAAATCCTGAATATAAGAACCGAAATCAGTACCTTTTTCGCCTCAGCAACTGGGGCAGCTGCAGCGGCGGCACCACCAGAAGCGACAGGTGCTGAGACAGCAACAGCACCACCGCCGCCGCCTCCGGCGCCAACATTCGTGAGGCGATCCTTAACGTTCCTCTTCTCGCACAACTTGGCAAAGAGGCTGGGCCAGTATGATTAAACCGACAAATTCGCCGCTTTCAAAAGCGTCGCAATTTTCTCAGCCTAATTTGAAACAACAAATTAATAAACCCAAATATGAATCAAAATTACTCTGTATACAGAAATTGATTTCAGCAGAAGAGATCTTACAGTAACAGCGATGCCATCATCGTGAAGAGCCAAAGCAGCGTAGGTGCAGGCAAGCTCTCCGATCGACATTATTCCTTTTCCGAAATGACACGGAGTGCAAATCTAGGGTTTCTGCAAGGTGGCTGCTGAGTTTTAGGGTTCAGGAATAGGATTTGCACTTATTTATACGAAGTTGACACTTGAACGTCGGTATCGCAAGTTTGCCCTTTGAATTCTAGGATGTGACCAAAATACCCACCTAAGTTTTAGAAATATCAAACTAGCCCCTATTTTCTTGGGAAAATGTCAATTCAGGGCCTGAAAGATGACAAAACTATCAATTTAAGGCCTTAAAGATTTTTTCTATCGATTCAAGGCATGAAAGATAGAAAATTATCGATCCAGGGCCTGAAAGATAAAATTCTAGGGACACACATCTTCTTTCTCGTATGTTTTTTTTATCAGATAAAGTTAATTGTTAGTAGTTAGTAGACCAAGCACCTAAATACTAAACGAAATCGTCAATCCACCTTATAACTCATATAGCTCCAAATTTATTCCCAGAGAGAACCGAACTTGAGTCTCCCACTCAAATGAGAAGCTCAATGGCCAAGTGGGCTAAGCAACCTATCACATCCCCGATTTTCGTAGGCCAAGTATGCATAAATTTTATAAGAATTTGCAGCGGAAGTAAAAATAAATAAAGTAAATATACACTTTAAAAACTCAAAAGATTCAAATTTGTCTAAAGAGATGTGATTATAATTAAATAAAATACTTTAAATCTTAAAAGCTAATGCTTTGAAACAAGAAAATATGAATAATTTTATTAAATGAAATCAATTGCTCAACAAAATTTAATCAATCCATTGAGGCAACCCAAAAGAAAATTAATGAGAACGCTGTATATGCATGCCAAATAAACACAAACTTATTTAATAAAAACTTTGTAATTATTTCAAAGCTAAACAACGTAATTCTTGTAGACCCATAATTCAAATTGCTCAAGTGTTAAGATACGAAAATAAATTTCCTAACATGAACTAATAATATAAATTAATTTTTTATAACCATGAAATAATTTTTGAATACTTGAGGCAATCCACCGTCCTTCCACCACACTCCTTCTTAATCTGAAAAATATTATTAATCTGAAAAATATTATTGAGATTGGGGTGAACAAAACAACTAGCTCAATGAGATTTCCTTACTTTATCACAGTCAAACATAACGTGTAAATAAAATTATAAACTCACAGACATACATACAATTTCATAAGTTTGTTGTTGACTAGGTCAACCTTAGGCTTGTTGGATAAACCAACCTTAGACTTGTTGGATAAATCACCTGTATAACATAGGCTGTAAGATGTAACTATCAATAATAACACTCACATGAATATTTAAAAGTGATAAAGCAAGTAAAAACCCTACCGTGAATTAATGTCGTGGATGCAATGGAGGCAATGAAATAACTTTAATCCTTGTTGCGAAAAAACTATGAGTTGTGAATAGTATGCAAAATATTTTTCTGCGTGTTTTGATTTCAAAAGAAGAGACCTTTATTTGTAGAGGGAAAATATAATTTTATTAGTGAAAATGGGGATTCGAAGTTATCATAAAAACCTTGAGATTTGATTATTGTGGATAAAGATAAAACTTTGAGATTTGATTATTGTAGATAAAGATAAAACTTTGAAGATACTTTCTGTATGATCTAATCTAAAAATTAAATAAATAAGCTTAGAATAATGATAATCATGATAATAAATAATAATAATAATATAGACAAAAGAACATGGACGTCATATATCTCCATTACAATTAACAAAAATAATTAGGATGAAAATATTTAATTTAGGCATTTTAATTAAAAGATAAACGTTTGATCCTTTTTGTCCTGTCAATGTAAGATAGTAACTTGTTAAATAAATTCTCTACACCAACTCCAATCCCATCCCCATTTACCACCTACCAAATTTCCCATCTCAATACCGTCTTAGATTAAAGATCTACAAAAAAGTATCAAATTAGAACTTCGTCACATTTACTATATAATTTTTTTTTTTTACATAAATCAGTTCAAACATTAAATAATTTATAAACTCAATTATTTTTCGACAAATTGCTCATACATAAAAAATTGATGACGAAAAAAAAAACCGCAAAAAGAAGAAAAAAGAAAAAATGAAAAGGATGACTGAAAGGGAGGGGAAATCAATATACACACACTGAAGAAAGAAAGAGAGAGTGAAAAGAAAAGGGGAAGAATTCACAGAGAGAAATTCGTAAAAATGGGGGAGGAATTGAGTAGGAGCAATAAGCAGGTAATACTGAACAACTATGTGAAGGGTTCTGTAAAGGAATCCGATATGTCGCTGAAATACTCCACCATCAAGCTCAAAATCCCCGATGGCTGTGACGGCGCCGTTTTGGTGAAGAATCTCTACTTGTCCTGCGACCCTTACATGCTTTTCCGTATGCAAAATATCGAAGGCTACTACTTTAATCCATTCACCCCTGGCTCTGTAAGTTACTTCTTCCACTTAATTTTGATTTTGAATTTTCGTTTCCTATTGTAATTGTGGCGATTTTAGTGGGTTCAGTGTGTGGATATAGTGATATACATTTATGTGTGTGTATCATAATTCGAATTGAAAGATATCATCTTTCAATTTGTGGCATTGATATAACCTAGTCTGTTCCTTTTGTAATTCCACCACACATTTAGTAAAAAAATTGCTCAATTTCATGACCAATCATAAACATGTTTGGAGCTTGGGTAGCTTTGTAGTGTTTCTAAACATACATTTTTCGTTTTCCCCCTTAATTGAAGCCTATTATTGGGCGTGGAGTATTCAAGGTATTGGATTCGTCTCATCCCAATTACAAGAAGGGTGACCTAGTTTGGGGTTTTACTAGTTGGGAGGAATACACCATTATTACAAATACGAGCAATTTCTTCAAAATTGAAAACAGAGATGTGCCTCTCTCCTACTATATAGGAGTTCTTGGTAAGTTGATCTAGTATTCTGCTTTAGATGATGATAGTATTTATATTTATAGCATCACATTGAACACAAGAAAGGAAAAATCGAGGATGTTCCATATGTGGAGTTAAAGAAATGTGTAGCTATAATTTTCTAGATAATCTTCAAAAAGGTCTTTGTTCCTTCTCTAGATGAATTCACGTTTTTGTGTAGGTATGACTGGTATGACTGCTTATTCTGGTTTTTATGAGGTTTGCTCTCCCAAAAAGGGTGAAACTGTTTTCGTTTCTGCTGCATCTGGAGCCGTTGGTCAACTTGTCGGCCAGTTTGCAAAGTTGACGGGGTGTTATGTCGTTGGAAGTGCAGGGAGCAATGAGAAGGTTCGTGTCCTCTAGAGTTCATTGAAAACAAACAGCGTTCTAAAGCTAACTTCTTTAATGAACTTTATGGTTTATGCTATTGAAGGTTGATCTCTTGAAGAACAAATTAGGATTTGATGACGCGTTTAATTATAAGGAAGAGCAGGATTTTAATGCAGCTCTGAAACGGTGACTTCTTTCTTACCTTCATATTGTGCTTCAGAGATTAATTATGTAGCTCCATACTAGATTTCAGTGTCCATAGATTGAATCTCCAAGGTTATATTTCAGTGTCGAGAGATTTTTAGTTTGTAAGTTAATTTGATTTTAGTCCTATCAACTTTTACAAATTGAAAAAAGATTTGTAATTTTGTCTTTTCGGAAAATTTCAAAACTGGAATCACGGCTATTTTCAATTCGTCAAAGCTGACAGGAGTTGAATCAAAATAGGGGATAACTTACACACTTATGGGACTTAAAAAACTATTTTGTCCTTCAATTAAACTTGTATATACTAGTTCTTGCAACTCTATAAGAAAACGTGCTCGTTTCTTACCAGGTACTTTCCGAGTGGCATCGATATCTATTTTGAGAATGTGGGAGGGAAGATGCTTGAAGCAGTGCTTAACAACATGAGAGTCCATGGACGAATCTCCGTGTGTGGGTTGATCTCCCAATACGGGCTTGAGCAGGCCGAAGGCGTACACAACTTGTCGGCCCTCATATCAAAACGTATACGCATGCATGGATTTACTGTGAGTGACTACATTCATCTCTACCCCAAGTTTCTTGAAATGGTGCTTCCTCTTATTAAGGAAGGAAAAATCACATATGTAGAAGACATAGCCCAAGGCCTTGAAAACGCACCGACTGCTCTCGTAGGGCTCTTCTCCGGTCGCAATGTCGGAAAGCAGATTGTCTTAGTGGCACACGAGTAGGTCTATGTATATATACTGCGTGTCTCTACCTATCATATTTATCAAATTTCACGTTATAATAGGTGGAAGTATTGGTACTGATCTCTTAATAAAATAAAATCCACCCTGTTTTGTTGAGTTATTTGATGTTAATTTGATTCTTTATTGGAGAAACGGATAGCATAAGGTTTGGTTTTTTTAGTCTTTAAAACTGCAAACCAACCTAACGTAACTATAAATCATTATTTTGGTTCGGTTTGATTACATTTAATTTTAGTAATTAGGTTGGTTAATTACGACAGCATAAAGGAACTTGAGGTTTAAAAGCGGGAAAACAAATCAACAGAAAAAATAATAATCGAGCAAATAAATAAATCAACAAGAAGAGGAAATTATAATCAATCAAAGAATATATTAATTCAGAAATAGAATCGTATACGTATACCACTCCACAATTCAATAATCAATCGAATTTAACAAGAGAAAAAATAAATAATTTCGTATATAAATCAAAAGGGAAGAATAGTGTCAAAAGGTTCAAGACCATCGAGCTCCACCGCGAACCTCGGCGTTCTCATCCTCCGGCGATTCATCGACGGCTGAGAAGCTGAATTTACATCTTTGCCCTTGCTCAGTTCCTCAATTTTCACGGCAGCCACTGCCGGATCTTGGTTATTAGTAGACGGAGCCGCCGTCCGAGAATAGCGAAAAGAGTCGGCGCAAAGGGCTTCGAACGAGCTGAAAATCGACATCGACATAGCTACCTGATTTAATTATTTGAATTCAAATGCTCTTTTTTTGTAACAGAAATTTTAATTTTGAAGTGAAACAACTTTTTTAGTGAGAGAAATTGTTGGAGAGAGAAGGGAGGCGAAGACAGTATTTATAAAGGGCGAATGAGAAAGCGTGTTTCGGAAGCGAGGAAGCTTCAACTTTGTCAACAAGGAAAGAATGCCCAACCGCGGAGGAAAAAGCGTTTTCCACCGTCTTTCTACTTTCGGCCTCCATTCAATGAATTTTCGTTTTTATTATTTTGTAAAGAAATATTCCAATAATTGGACCTTCTGGTCTATTCTAGACTTGGTCACATGCTGGCCGGTACTGACTTGCATGCACAACTGGTCAACTGCTCTACAAATTGGTTGATTCTAAGCTAATTTAGTTACATTTAATTGACATCAAATTACATGTTAAAGTCATTGTGACACTGAAAAACGGATTTGACTAACTTTGATGGATGCAAAATCGCAATAACATAGTCTAGTATGAAAATTTTCATACATAAAAAAAAAAATTGGGTTCATTATTTAATTTTTTGGGGTATAGATAATTAATTTAAAATAATTTTATAAATTTTCATACATTAAAATTTTCATACTAGACCTACTCAATTGCAATTTTTAACAAGACTGAGACACTTATATTTATTTTCCTGAAAAAAAAAAATTTATTTGCCCATTACTAAATTTTACCGAAATTATTGTTATTTTACATCGAAAGAAAAAAGAATAAGGGGGCCACGAGGCCAGTAACTAGGCGAAAGAATACAAACGAATCAAGTTAAAATTTAGAACTTACTAATGTAAAACTCTATGGGGAGGAAACCAAAGTAACAATCTAAAGTAAACAAAAGAATCAATTTGCTAAAATGAAGGAAAATTATTTTGTATTCTGGAATGACTAATAAGAATGAATATCAATCATTACTATAATCTCAAACACGTAACAAATCAAAGTAACATTCTGGAGTTTATGGATTGTTTTTATGATAGCGCCGAGTTATGTTCAAGCCAGAAGTGAGAAACACGCTTAAATAGAAAAAAGAAGAATCGGAAGTAAGAAATCAATTGCTCACACATCAGAAACGAAAAACAACAAGAATTTGAACACTTAAAATGACAAAATTGAATAGCTTCACATTAGAAAAGGCCAACAGCATTCCAATGCAATCAGTATCTTTGAAAAGATAACACAGACTCTGCATCAAGCTAATTTGTAACTACAACAGACTGTGAAACTTGGAAAAAACTAAACACGATAACAAACTTAAAAAAACCTCCTAATCAAACAAGCCAAATCCCATATCATCATCACTCTCCTCTTTCTCCTCCTCCTGTTGTAAAAGTTTAAACAAACAACATCATTAACTCATTCCATACAAAAATCCAACGGAGAGTCTATCATAACTAAACATTCACATATTAGGCAATACTATATAAAATTTCTTATTCCAAATCCAGGAAAGTAGGAATTACTTCAAACAAGTTAGTACCACCATCAAATACTATCGAAAGTGAACATCCGTAAACATCTGCCATTAAACAAATGCATATCTAAACAGAACAATCATAATACACAATATGAATTTCCTTCTATTAAACCCAAATGTCATTCATGGTAAAATGTTCTAAACTATACCGGCTAAAACTTTCAGATAATGCAAAGAAAAGAGAAATCTTGAGAACTTGACTTCTCAAACTATGTACTAAAATGCACCCAAAAAGGTAAATCTTGAATTTAAGAACTAAAATCAGTACCTTACTTCAAACAAGTTAGTAGATTCACCATTATAATCCATCAAAAGTGCACATTTGTACCATTTGACATTATCTAAACGTGCATCTAAACAGAACAACCGCAATACAAAACATGTGATTCCTTCTATTGACCCAAATGTCATTCATAAGTATATGTTCTCAACTTAAACAGTTAATACAGAAAAAAGAGCAACCTGAAATTCATTTCTCAAACTGTCTACTGATATGCACTGAAAAAGGTAAATCCTGAATATAAGAACCGAAATCAGTACCTTTTTCGCCTCAGCAACTGGGGCAGCTGCAGCGGCGGCACCACCAGAAGCGACAGGTGCTGAGACAGCAACAGCACCACCGAAGCCGCCTCCGGCGCCAACATTCGTGAGGAGATCCTCAACGTTCCTCTTCTCGCACAACTTGGCAAAGAGGCTGGGCCAGTATGATTCAACCGACAAATTCGCCGCTTTCAAAAGCGTCGCAATTTTCTCAGCCTAATTTGAAACAACAAATTAATAAACCCAAATATGAATCAAAATTACTCTGTAAACAAAAATAGATTTCAGCAGAAGAGATCTTACAGTAACAGCGATGCCATCATCGTGAAGAGCCAAAGCAGCGTAGGTGCAGGCAAGCTCTCCGATCGACATTATTCCTTTTCCGAAATGACACGGAGTGCAAATCTAGGGTTTCTGCAAGGTGGCTGCTGAGTTTTAGGGTTCAGGAATAGGATTTGCACTTATTTATACGAAGTTGACACTTGAACGTCGGTATCGCAAGTTTGCCCTTTGAATTCTAGGATGTGACCAAAATACCCACCTAAGTTTTAGAAATATCAAACTAGCCCCTATTTTCTTTTTAATTGGGTGTTCTAACTCAAAAATGGAAATTTCATAAGGTGTAAAATGTAAATGACATCTGAAATCTTAATAGTTTAAGTTATAAATGTTTATTGTCGAGTTAAGGTGGCTTTTAATTAAGAATTATTTGTTAACAAAAGTCTAAAATATAAATAAAGTAAACTTATCATCAGTTTTCATTCAAAAATAAATTATGTCATTTAAGAAATGTACATTTTATCATCTTATTATAAATAAGTTTACGTAGATATTGCAAGGGCTTAAAATTATATTATCAAACCTGCTCAAAAGCTAATGAGTATGCTATTATTAAACTTTAAATTGCAAATTCATACTTTTATTTATATATGTCAAAAAAATAAAATGTTGTGTTGATATTATAAAGCTATTATTATAAATTCATACTTTTGCAAATAAACGTTGAAATTTGATGTGGACTGAAAGTATTTGGACTTGGGCTTTTTATCTTCTCATTGCCTAATTTTATAATCAAGGGATTAGACCGTAGTTTATACTCTCTTGGGCTTTTATGTTTGTAAGCCCATTTGCAATTTTTTTTGGATTAAATAGCCAAACTGTGAAGAAAACGTAAGCAGAAACAAGTCTCTCGGCTTTCTCCCTCCCTAAAGTTTCAGCAGTCCTCATTCGTAAAAACCATAAAATATCAGGACATTCATCGCAAAGTTTAAGACTGTTTGAAATAAAATATTTCGTGTTACAATAAGAACCCAAAAAAAAGAAGAAGTCAAAATGTAGGTTTTACTCTCACTTTTAGTCTTCCCAACTAGAATGGAGGAAAGCCTTTCATTTATCCCTGCCAAACAACGTTAGATTTTGGATGGTACCACCACGTTACAGGCGATTGCAATCTCTACTTACAGAGTTACAGCTTAAAAGCACTTCACAAAACTTAAAGTGTTGATTGCAAATTCTACAAAGTGAGACAGAATCACTATTTTCAAAAGCCAACTCTTACAGCTTTGAGAAAAAAGTATTCTGGAAGCTGTTTTTAGAGTTTGAAAACACCCTAAAGTTGTGAGAGGGCAGCCTCAAAATATGTGAGTCCATCCCTTCCAGTTTGCAAACACTCCCTACATGTAAATAACTCAAGTAATTGCTTCATCTCGTTTGTAAAGCTTTAGAATTACCTAGATTCCAAATCTATTTGGAACAAACATGAAAAGACACAAGGTGTGAAAGCAAAAATTAGGAACAAGCTACTGAAGTTGTGGTACAAATGTAATAACTTTAACTCCGAATAAAAAAGTAATTTTTTATAACTATGCAATAAATTAAAATGTCAGCTTTTCTTCAAATACAAATGTACACACGCTTGAATCATGAGGAGGCTGCATCTGCCGCTAATTCGGTTTTCCAACTAGATATGCAAATAGATACCCCAACTTTACAAGTCATTGTTCTTTCCTCAGGTGATTAAATTTAGGTTGGTATACTGATTAATGTGTAATATGGAAAATAAACAAGCACCAAACCAAGATGAGCAAATTGATAACTAACGATCAATACATCAAAATTAGAACTCAAAAGCAACAAGCAGCAAATGAAATGGACACATGATGAACTATGCCAATGAATTTTCTATGCAGTTATAGCACGAATCAGTCAAGAAGAAACGTGCAAGTGTATTTTCTACTAGAATATCGTAAAAACTAGTGGGGAGGATATGTATAGCCATAACTCTTAAGTGGATCATTAGCTTCATATAAACTAGTAACATGGACTGTGATCAAATTAGTATAACAAGCAAAGGATGAAACAAACATGAACTTGCCAATGTATCTTCTACACGAATATTGTAGGAACTAGTGGAGAACATATGTATAACCACAAGTCTAAGTAGAACATAATCTTCATTAACTAGAACATTGAATGCATAAAGGAGCAACTAAGAGTAACTTCAAATTAATATAAACAAGCAGCAGATGTAACGAACATGAACTTGCCAATGTATTTTCTACCCGAATATTGTAAGAACTAGTAGAGAACATAAGTATAACAAGGAACATTATCTTCATCAATGCAAAAAAGACAACAATCACAAAATCAGAACATCTATAGCCACATTATCTCCATATATTCAACAAAGACAGAACATTTATCCAAATTTCATAAATACACATTCGACATAAACAGAATTCCCCATCCTTTCAACAATCACTTCCCAAAAATCATGTTAGCACACAAGTTAACACCCTAATAAACACCAGAATCAAGACCCTACCTCACACTTTCAGCATCTGCATCTTGTTCCCAAATGCAACAGCAATCCAATCCGGCTGCGCCACTGACCACTGCAACTGGTTAATCTCTGCTCCGGCAGTGTACATCGACATCGGATCAATCCCATTCGGCCCAGCAACGGTCGGCAACTCCCAAAGCAACGCCTGCCCATCATCCCCTCCAGAACAAATATGCCTACAGCTCTGTGGCGCCCAAGCAATGGCGTTCACACTAGCATTGTGTCTCTCCAGCTCAGCCACCGGCATTGTGGGAGACCTAATATCCAGTATCACAATCTTGTTGCTATCCATCAAAATTGTAGCCATGTACCTCAAATCCTGCTTATTCCAAGCTAATCTCAACAATGGCGTATCAGGCATAGGGCTCTCGTAAATGATAGTCGAATGCTCCTTATCTCTCAAATCGAAGATCCGTACGGAGCCATCAGCTGAAACCGAAGCGAAAACCCCTGCTTCACCCCAAGCTATATCGTAAACCTCCTTATCGTGCGCTATCAATTGCGTTTCCACCACGCCTTTATCAATATCCCAAATCGTGCAGGTCGTGTCTATACTGGAAGTCCCAATTCTTCGCGGCTCGGCCTCGTTCCAATCGAAGGAAGTCAATGGAGCAGAGTATTCACTCGTTTTGCTGTTGTTGAGGGTTGAAATACACTCGATTGAAGAATCCTTCACTTCCCAGAGGCGGAGGAAGTCGCCGGAGGAAGCGAGGAGGTTCGACGAGGCGGTGGCGGAGGGGTGGAAGAGTAATTTCGTAGGAGGGTAAGGGTGATCGAACGAGAGAGACGGGACGGCATTGATGGAGGATGAGTCCTCCGAAAACGAGAGAATATCGACGCGATTCTTCTGCTCTTCGATGAAACTGCCGATGGCGAAGCGCCGGCGGTTCGCGGGGAGATGGCCATGGCGTAGATAGGGTAAGTGGAATCGAATGTGACGACATTATCGGAGCGGGGATGGGATTCCTGAGTCGAATTGTCCATTAAAAATGTGTGGATTAATTGAATTCGAGAATGAATCAGGAATCTAGGGTTTACGATTTGGGGATGTTTATCCAAAATTGCGACGATTTATTCAATTTTCTCAGTAGGTGTGTGGAATGGTGGGTTGCAGCTTCTGCGAGGTTGAAGATGGGATTTTGGTTTGACCGGCGGCTAGAAAGTGTGGGGCCCACTTTGAAATAAAAAGCGCGTGTCTGACTTTGATATTTATTACTCCAATACTTTTAAAGTCGCATAAGTCGGGAACTGAGAGCAAATTCGTTATTCGGCTTTTCTGGGCTTCAAAAATCGGGTTGCATGAGTTCCATTTGGGCTTTTCTGTCCTTCAAAAAGCAATTTGGGCATTCTAGTACGGCCCAATAAAAATTATTGATCCATTATAATAGGGATTGAACAATTTGGCCTCCACATATATTTCGAGCATTATTGAGGCAAAAAAATAATAATAAGATATTACAATATAAAAAATGGGGATATAAAAGCAGCTATAATAGTTACGTGATGTTATTGATTTGAAGAGACAATCATGCGATGTGATTAAGGTCCCTAAGTACGTATTATCAACTTTAAAGCGTCACGATTCACAAATTGATCCCTGTATGGAATGATGAATGTAAATGCAAACTCAGTTTAAATATTAATTGTTACATCTTTCCACTTATAAACACAACTTATCGTTACATCATTCTAGAGATCTTTAAATTATCTCGAGTGTCCCACTAAACTTTTTTTTGTTTTAAGAGAAAAGCGAAGAACAATTTTATTAATCTACAGTATTTACATTTATAAGCTTAATTATGAATTGTTAAATTGGTTACAAATTAAGTTTGGGTGCGTATCCTTAATTATGGAGACCACGGAGGAATGCAGATATAATGCCACGTCGGATGTCTTTTTAGCTTTTTAATTTATAGCTGCTTTTTTGATGTCATGGAATTAGAACTCGAATCAATCATAACCCACTCACGTAAAATGGCCATTCATTTGTGCTAATCAAAGATATATACAAAACTAAATATTCTACATGCTTCATTGGAATATTCATAGGATTTTCCAAATAATCAAACTCTGTTTGTTTGTTGCCCTATCTATCGACATGAAATCGTGTGTATCAAGTTTTAATTTTAAGTTCTTTTCGTGGACAGTCATTTTGAAAAATCCACTAAAACTAATCGATTTGCATTTTATTAATTAATGACTGATAATTAATTTTGATAGTATCGTTAATTTGAATGGTTTGTCATAAAACAAGGAAGTAAATTATTGTGCTCGGAAATTATAAATATTGCATTACAATGGAAGACTTATACAGAAAAAAAAGACATACATGCATGTTCATATCAATCTTATAATGGAAGACTTATTCCACGAGTCTTTTGTTTCACGTTTAAATTTTTTTTGCACGCCATAAGTATGAAATGAAATAATATTCTAATCTTTTTCAACTTTATAATTATTTTCTTTCTTGTATGTTTTTATTAGGTGTTTCTTGGAGAAAGAAAATCATTATCATTATTTCCATTGAAATCAAATTACTTAAATTAACTGCCTTAGGCATAGTTACAAAAAATTGTGATTAATTAAGTTTATTACTTGAGATCAACGTATGGATAAACTCCACAACTATAAATGTCGTATACGCATTCACCTTTTCTAGTTATGGAATTCACTAAAATAGTAACATTAGTCTGAATTAGAAAAAAGGTGATAAAACAAAACACATCTATAGTAGTATTTATTTATTATAATTAGTGGTAATATATATTAACTTGAATGGTGACCTTGCTGACTTGTTCTGCTTACGTACAAGACCTCTCCACTCTGGTCCATATCATGCTTTTATGGTGGTGTTGGAGAAACTTTTATTGATTTTTTTTGGAATAAATGAAAGATGAATTTGATTTTGTGCATGTTTTATTATTAAGATCTAAAATAGATGTAAAACATGTGCGTATACTTATATATAAACACATTCTTACTAGATTCAAATTAAAATTGTTGATGAAACAACTATATATAATTTGTTACTCTTTGTCCTTGTTTTTTTTTTTTTTTTTTTTCTTGACAAACACATATATTATTATATAGATAAAATCTCCATAAGATGCAATTTATATGTAATACATGTATACATCCTGATGTGAAGAGTTTTGTTAGTACACTCGAAATTTTGATATAACTTACTCCTATGTACAATTTTTTTAAGCATCTTATGATCATCACTAAAAGTTGTAAAATAAATGCATCCATATTCACACCCCCTTTTTAATTGAATATATATACCACTATAAAAAAATTGATCTAAAATGACTGAACTCCTGTCATACGTCTTAATTGATCTAGTTAATTTTTTTATTTTTACTTTTTGATCATTTCATTTTATCTTCTCTTTTTATTTAGCTTCAAATTATCTACTGAACGTGAGAGAGTTCCGTCTCATCTAAAAGCTCGAGCTTGTAGAGAGGGTCGGGAATAATCTATTTATTTAATTTCCCTCAACAGAACGCCTAAGCTCTTTTAACGGGTAATTTCTTTTGTATTTATTTTTTCCTTATCTTTGAGTAGAGATGTCAATATGGGTCAGCGGGGCAGTGCAGATCAAAATTTTAACGGGTTGCAAAGCTCTCAACTCAGTGATTGGCGTGTCTCAGGCCAGATGGACGAACCGATATTATTTTGTAATATTTTTCTACATCAGTTTTCACACTTTTCTTTTTGGTTTGTCTCATATCAATTTTCATACCCCAAAATGGACACCTTTAACACAACTCTCACCCACAAAAAATACACTTATTTACCCATATGTCATTACTTTTTACATATAGTGTCTTTTTCTTTGTTTGCGGTCCCAAATCATTGTGAAAACTGATCTGGGACGGAGGGAGTACTTACAATCACAATAAAAAGATTAAAACAAAATATTTTTAACAAATAAAACTTATCATTCGGTCACAATAACTTCCTACAAATATTAGATCCGTGCAAATTTACACAAAAATATTTATATAATTTGTGTTAATATATATTATAATATTAAATAACAGTAATAAAAAATGACCTAGCTAGCTAGTTCAAGTCAACTCCTCAAACATGTATATATACACATAGGAAGACTACTAGACATACCTACACACACATATCTAATTAGTTTATCAAGAAGATACATACATACATATATATAATGGAGCTTCTTCTAGTCTCCAATGGCTTCCGTTGCTCCACCCTACCACCGAGCTACGTCCGGCCCGAGCCCGAAAGGCCCAAACTCTCTCAAGTTTCGGACTATCTCAATGCTCCTGTCATTGATTTGGGATGTGGTGACAGAAAATTCATTGTCCAACAAATTTCTCAAGCTTGTCAACAACATGGCTTTTTTCAGGTCATTATTTACCCCTATTTTTTTAATATGAACAAATTTCATAGTACGAAATTGGATTCATATATATATAGTAATATCGTTACATTTATTCAGTAATAGAACAACTAACATAACATTTTTTCACACACAAGCATATTGAATTGCGTGTGTGGTATTATTTTATAAGAGTTATAGTGGTATTACTAAGTGAAAGTTTCATACGATGAACAAGTTTCACTGGAGACTGACTCTAATTTTATTTTGTGAATGGTAGGTGATAAACCATGGGGTAGGAAGGGAGACAATAGAGGGTATGTTGGAGGTGGCAAAAGAGTTCTTCAATTTGCCAAATGAAGAGAAGATGAAATTGTACTCAAATGACCACTCCAAAACTACAAGATTGAGCACAAGTTCTAACCTACACAAGGAGAAAATACACAATTGGAGAGACTATCTTAGGCTTCATTGTCACCCTTTGGACAAATTTGTCAAAGAATGGCCCAACAATCCCCCATCCTTCAAGTAAGAATGTTTCTCTCTTTAACTCCATTTTTCAATCTTAAATTTTAGCTCACATATCCTATTCCACTCTGGTGCTCCGTCTCGTGCATGACACATGTAAACGTGTCATGTAATAAAAAGGTAATTTTTTTTTAGATGAAACATCAAAGTGGAATAAGTGATCTCATTTCCTTTATCATCCCGTGTTTCAATATACATGAATGCATGTTACAATTTGTAGTTCAAAATAACGTGCATGGTAAAGAAAAGATCAAGTACAAGAACTTCATATATATATATGTGCAAGTTGGGAAGAAGTAACCTTATTGTATGGGACTATAACTTACCGGTGGTTATTATACATAAATATCATGAATAAAAAAATAATAAACGTAGAAGTCGTATGGATTATACACTAAATTATCAGTACGCGCTTTCGTCGATTTTTTTAATGCATTAATATATTTATTAAAGAATGAACTCTAACACGATTCAAGAATTTTCAACCTGCAAAACTTGAACTGGGACATGATTTTTTTTTGAATTTTAAGGAATAATTAATTATTTCAAGTTCCAATTTAAGTTAACATTCATGTACCATTTCAATGTGCATCCTCATGAAATAAGTGAAGTCACGTGTTTCTGTACACTGGTGAATGGACTGACTGTAGAGGCGTGGACCGTAAAAAGCTTTCAGAACAATATAATGTCCGAATGTACTTTTGAGAAAATTTAAATGCATTAAAAGCTCGAAACAGAGAGGATTGAGAGAGAATAATCTATTTATTTAATTTCCTCAACACTCCTTAAGATGCGTTAATCAGTGGTAGAATCATCATTCTCTGCTCTCTCCGGAGAGCCAGGCCCAACAGTGGACAATTTAAATGGGTGGAGTCTTTGGGAATCCACAACCCACAACACAGGCGAACACGAGAAAATACCATGAGAAAACAATTAAATAAATAGATTATTCCCGAGTAACCCTCTCTCAAATTTCGAATTTTTGATTTTAGATGAGACGGAATTTTGTTGATGGCTGGGAAATTAAATAAATAGATTATTCTCGACCTCTCTAAAAAACTCGAGCTTTTTAGATGAGGCGGAATTCTCTCGTAGTATCGAGCCGGGTTGTGGGTTCGATTAAAATGGAAGCACTCCACCCATTTAAATTGTCATTTTCTGTTGGGCCTCCTCTCCAAAAAAAAAAAATGATGATTTGGCCATTAAAGTGAGGGGAAGTGTTGAGGAAATTAAATAAATAGATTATTTAAGGCCCCTCTCTACAAGCTCTAATTTTTAGTTCCATCTAATCTAAAAGTTTCGAGAACATTTAATAATCTATTTATTTAATTTTTCTCAACACCTCCTCACTCAATTTTCTTTATTCAGATGAGAAAATTTAAATATCTCTAAAAAAGTTTCGAACTTTTTAGATGTGACAGAATTCTCTCAACTTTAATCACTGACGACAAATTCAATTTGATCACTGACGACAAATTCAATTTGATTTTTTTTTCCTTCTTGATAAGAGATAGTGTTTCTTTTTTCCTATTTTAATCTTTTTCTTTATTAAATGCATCTGTGAAGCCGAATTTAAGTAAATATTTTTTGCATATGTCAATACCCTTATATTGTTCTTTTCAAGAAATTATAAAATTGAAACTTGAAACATGGATTGATGAATAAAATCGAATATAGTTGTAATATTAAATGTAAGGAAATTAATGAAATTAATGGCTGAAAAAGTCGAACTAAATTAACAAAATATGTTTATTAAATATTTAAATGTCAAAATACTACACTGAAAAGAGTATAAAATATTATTAAAAATTAAAATACACTTAAGAGAGTATGTCTGTCTAAAATTTCTTTTTACACACTATTTTCTCTGTATTCAAATAATTCAATGGTTTTTTTTTTTGGGAAGCCTTTTTTTTTCTTTTTCTTTCTGAAAGCAACTAAATTGATATTCTAAGCCCGTGATTTCTTGATTTTTGTAATGCATTAATTACTTGGGAATCACTTTTATGACGTCATAATACTGACGTCATAAACAAAGTCATCGACGACCCAGCGTCGAATAAATTCGCTGGTTCTTGGACACGTTAAGAAACTTTATGGGGATAGCGTGTTGACGTTGGCAACAAATAATTTATTTAAAAGAAGAATTAAATTTTATTTTAACATAGCAAGAATATTATTAACTATAAAAAGGACTACTAAAAATAAGATAAAAATAAAGCACACGACAAAACCTGTTTCCACATAATAGGAGGAGAAAAATAAAATAAAAAATGCACTCATCCTATAATTTCTTTTATCTGTAGAATAATAAATTTGTATTTGTTTTTGAAAACATTTAAGTAATAAATTATGATCTATTCTCTTTATTCATGTAATTTTGTAGACAAAAACTCATATGAGACGGTCTTCTACATTAGATGGATGTAATTGAATGCAAATTACACTCATCTTTCCAAAATGTTAAAGCGTCAATGTCCAATTTATGTCCCGTCTCACATGAGACTGTCTCATGCAAGTTTGTCTCAATTTTATAAGAGACTAATCCACGCAACAAATTTGTAACAATAAACTCTGACTAAATGAAATGAATAAAATTTAATATTGATGGCTTGTGTGGATCTTAATCAGCACTTCTAGATTTCGGCTGGTGTCAGAGGGTGACACTTTATTTTTTATATGGAAATTTTCTTCTTTTTGAAAAATAAATATTAACTCAATCCCTTTGAAAGAAATTGGTGTAAACATTTGATTTAGCCCTTCTTTTATTGAAAAAATAAGTAGTAACATTGTTAAAGGTTATTATAGTTGAATTAGTCATTTTAACAACAATTACAGTGCTAGAATTTGTATCAAAATTCTCTTCTTATTTTGATTAGAAGCCTATTAACTTTTTCTTCAACAAAAAGGGATTGACTTTGACATGACAACGACACCCTTAGAATAGAACAAGATTTGATCTAGATTCGAGTATCTTGGAAGCATAAACATATTTTAAACGAGTGGTATGCACTATCCCGTGATTAGTGTGCTAATCTCACGTAATTAGTTTTTAATTCATTGAATGAGATTCATATGAATACATTTTCAGTCTAAGCATAAAAACATTTGTAATTCTTATGAATAATTGGATATAAAAATTATTTAAAAAGTGTACAAATATTTTTTGCAAAGTATAGGATGAACAAGTTTTACGGTGAAATTGATTAAGGAGTGTGACTTATATTACTAAAGAGTGTGATTTTTTACTATAAAGGGTGTGACTTTTTACTATAAAAGGTATTACTCGTAAAAGTGAAGGGTGTGACTTATATTATAAGAAAAAAGAATCATGTCAATTTATAAATCGAATAGTGTGAATTTATGTTATTAAAGGGAGTGACTTATATTACTAAAGAGTATGCCTGTAAAAAAAAAATTGTTTTACGGTGAAAAAAATTTCACAGCATACCAACTCAATATTTTTTTGGGTATTTCTTATACCCAATTATTCATATTAATGAATATTTTCCTGATTAAAAAATATATATTTCATGTGGAAGGTGAGACAAAATACAATATTATAATATTGTTCTCGTATTTAAATTTAAAATAACCAATAATATTCCATGTAAAAAGTATTTTTCGCAACATTTCAATAGGTTATCACATCTGATCTCTCAATCCAAACACAAATATTAATTTTTCAATTTTACATAATCCTACCATAACTAAACAATCCAATAATATAAAGCAAACGGGCTCATATTGTAACATCTTTGCTAACTAATACCTACATTATGCTAGGCAAGTTGTGAGCAATTATTCGATGGAAGTCCGGCAACTTGGGCTGAGACTACAAGAAGCAATATCGGAGAGTTTGGGCCTGGATAAAGCCCACATAAACAATAGCTTGGGTGAACAAGGCCAGCATATGGCAGTTAATTACTATCCACCATGCCCTGAGCCCGAACTAACATACGGGCTTCCGGCCCACACAGATCCAAATACTCTCACCATTCTTCTGCAAGATATGCAAGTTACGGGCCTTCAATTGCTAAAAGATGGGGAATGGTTGTCTGTCAAACCCTTCCCCAATGCATTTGTGATCAACATTGGTGATCAATTGCAGGTAATCTATACTCTATTAATATGTCTAATAGAATTTAAGTATTACTTATAGCAAAAACTCGTGTGAACCCGATTTCGTTGTGACCTCAATTTTTTTAGCATCATTGTTATGTATAAAAACTATAATTGTTGTACATAAAAACTATTATTGTTAATTGTTAAACACTAAAATTGTCACTGTTTAAAAATTAAATACATTGTATAACAATTATAGTTCTTATGTATAACAATGATAGAGTTTATGTACAGAACTGATTCACATGAGTGTTACTTATCTGTGAGACGGTCCAACTAAAGATCACCTGCTATATATTAATTAATTATGAAACATTTTTTAAATTTATTTCATATATTGATATGAAATATTTAATAGAAATCTAGTCTTTAGGATTAATCTTAGAACATTTTTTCTAATCATCGCAAATTATTAATTAGTTAACTTTTTAAAGTTTGTCTTGATTTTATAGTTTTTCAAAATAAAACAAGAAACTCAAAAAAAATCTAGAGAAGTATATTTTTTCTCGTTTGTTGTTGAAAGTGTCTCCACATTATTTTTCACAAAAACACATTTCTATAATTTAGATTCATACTCCAGCTTAATTAACAAATATATATCAAACTCTGAATTAATTACCTATTAATTCCACGTAGGCATTGAGCAATTCAAAATACAAAAGTACGTGGCATAGAGCTGTAGTGAATGCCCATACACCAAGAATTTCAGTAGCAACATTCTTGTGCCCATCCAATTCTGCTGTAATTAAAGCTCCAAAAGAACTCATCAATGAAGAAGATGATGAATCACAATCCATCTACAGAGATTACACTTATGCTGAGTATTATGAAAAATTCTGGACTAGAAATCTTGACCAGGGACATTGCTTGGACCTTTTCAAGACTATGTAAGAAAAAGGCATGTACGTACTTGGATTTTCTGTTACACGATGGTGTAATAAATGTAACTGAAGATAGTGTGCGAGTGTGACAGAAAAATCATCTGGATCATAATAAATGTTTTCATTTGGGGAGACTCACATAAGAATTGTGTAAGTTACTTACTGTTTCATGTGTATTTGTTGTCAATTTTGCAAGTGTTCCACATGAACAATCAATTTCAAAATCATGCCTATTTATGTTTTGAAGTCGTGTCTATTTCCCAATTATATCTCAATTTAATGCATAGTGGATTATACATTATACTCATTTTGCACAAAGAATGCAATGATGTCTCCACTACTTATTGACCACTATAAATCTACAAATCCAATATATGTATTGGCAATAATAAAATCTTATCTATATAACACTCCCATTTAACTCAGAAAATGTAAAACCTTTATTTAATAACAAGTGGGAAAATAAGCTAGTACAAGGTCACATATTCTTGTTCTTTTTTTCTTTCAGGGTAGGTGATTGTAGTAAATTTAACCAAATAACAGGGAAAAAGCCCAAAACAGTAAAATCACACTCTGAAAATCAACAAATCTCCAAAAAGATTATTATTCAATTGGCATGTTTTCTTTTTTTAACTTGAGCAATTCAATGATCCAAGTATTGTAAGCACAGCAAGCCTTGTTGAAACCTTTAAATCCAACACTTTTAGCCAAGTTGTGAAATTCCTTTTCTATCCTTTCTTTACCACCAGGGTTATGGCCTATGGGCCAACATGATAACATCGATATGGACCACATTTTTAGTGGCCAGCCCAGTGTCTGGTGCCTCTGGCTCTGGTAGAACACACTCTGCTAATATTACTTTCCCATTTTCTGGAAGGGCATCATAGCAATATTTCAAGAATTTGGTGCAATGTTCATCACTCCAATCATGGCATATCCACTGAAGATATTTGGAAATGTGAAACAAAAATGAGTTTTCTTTTTTATTCTTTTTTGAATAAAATAAAATGAGGGGTGTTTTGGTAAATTGAGTTTACCTTCATGAAAATAGCACCCCCTTTGGGCACACTCACAAACATGTCTCCTCCAACATGCTCAACTCCTGCACACCCAATTCTTCAATTAATCCATTTAATTTTGTAATGTACGAGCATTGATAATATAATTAGAGAACTAAGTTCATATAATTAGAAGTACATATTTTATTAATCAAAACGGTTAAGTTCACTTGTTGAACGTGCAATTAGTGCAATTTTGACCAAATTTTGATTCATTTTAATGAATTAGTAGACTGAAAAAGATTAAATAATATAAATAAAAACTACAAGAATAGAAGAAAAATAACCTGGGTAAGATGGGGCATCTTCAATAACATGGGGCAAATCAAAATTAATGCCCTTAATTGATGGAAACTTGGAAACAATCATATTGAGTGTTGCTCCAGTTCCTCCACCAACATCAACCACAGTTTTGAATAAACTGAATCTTATGGAAAATAGTTCAAATTAAGATTGAAAAAAATTCAAATTTAATTAGTTTAATTTAATGAAATCATGATTAAGATTTAAGATATGTTTTCTGATGAGTAAACTCATTGTTCACCACTACCCACCACTATAACTTAAATCAAAAGTTTGTTTACCAAATTTATCAAAATGTCTTAATCATGAATTGGTGTAGTAGGTAAGAATATAACATCTGAACTCTACACCTTAATAAGAATTAAAGTACATAATTAAGAACAAGGCCTACCTTATTGACTTATTTTATAAGTTAGTCCAACTTTATGCTTGATTAGTTTATTTATACTCGATTTTCAACAAGTTTTCTTTTTTCTTTTTTCTTTTTTATCGGGCAAGAATTTTTTTATAAAAAAATTTACCCAACCCTTTACAAATACATCACAAATAAGACAGGAAATAAGCTATCATATCTACCCCCACTTTATGCTTGATTAGTCTGTTTATACTCGATTTTCAACAAGCTTTTATTGTGCGAAATATATATAGACCACACAAAGAAATCCAACAAATTTGTTCATTTCTGCATTTTTTCAATATCTATATAATACTCTACGGTTTATCATTTTAAATATAATACTATACATTTTATATTTTGCTTTTAATATAGGAATTTATATTATGAATCCAAATAATACACGGTAAGTGTTATACTGGTGAGACCGTCATCCAAATGTGTCCTCTTTTTAAAATAAATCTAAATAACTAATTAATTGGTGGAACGTGGTCCACATTACGTGGAAAGTGAAATATGATGCTATTCGGAAAAAGAAAAAAAAAGAAAAAAATACCTATGCTGCCATAAAAATAAAACAAATTCTAAATTTGAATGTGAGCTTCTGATTCTTTTTGTTGTTCAATCGGAAATTGTTTTTGTCTGATTAATAAATTCACATTATTCTCTTAAAAAATTATTACCTCGGTGAAAAAGAGTACAACCTTGAAATGCAGTAAACATTTATCTCACCCAAGTGTTCTACACTTGGTTTAACGTAATGTACTAAGCGTGGTACAATATCTTAAACTTGTGTAGGATTTTAGCACTATTTAAAAAAAAATGACTTACCATGACAGAACACATGTTACATGTCAATTTTCATGCACCGTGACACAAAAAAAAAAAAAAGATTAATATCATTTTGCAATCTGTACTTTTTTTTTTTTTATATGTACAATTTTTTGTATTAATGACAATTTATGTTATACATTTTATCAAATTGCATATACTGCAAATTGATAAAATGTTATATACTACATATTGAAAATTAATAAACTTAACATAACAATGACATTTTATCAATTTGCAAGATGTACTATTTTTTATATCAATTTTATATATTAAATTAGTTTGAAATTGATAAATTGCAATCTTTTGAATTGCAATTCGATAAAAATATATAATCCATTTTTTAAATCCATACAAAAAATTGTACGGATCGTAAATTGGTAAAAAAATGATTAACCTTAAAAGAATTCCAAAGAAAGGGGAAAATGATAAGAAATAATTACCAGCTCTCCATGAGTATTTTATCCTGATTCATGAGCAACAACGGCGCCATTGAAACTCCATCCTCATTCTTCGTCAAGAACCGGCAAACCGGCGCCAGCCCGTACCGCCGCTCCACGCCGCCGTCGGGGAGAGTCTTCAGGCTGCAATTGAGGACAGAGTAGGTGGTGAGAAGGCGGAGCATCCTATCAAGCATGACACGCGCCTCCGGGTTGGTGGTGGGGAGCTGGGCGGCGATCTCCGCCGGCGAGAAAAAGGCGGCGGGGCCCGCTTTCTTGATGATCTCAAGCAAATCCAGCTCGATGGCGGATTTGAGAACCATTGGCAGTACGGAAGCACTGGCTAATTGCATGCCAAATAAGAATGCTTCTTCTTCTTTGGAATTATTCATGGCTGAAGATTCAAGATTCTTTGAACCCATCACTATTTAAGAATTTTAGATATTCATTTGTATGACTTTGGACATTTCTTTTTTCAAACAACTCTCCAAAGTTATAGTTTGTTTGGGCGGTTTTATTAAAAAAAAAAAAAAAAATTCTTCCAAGAATAAAACTTGAAAAGCGGTTTTAAACCGCATAAATTATTGGATTTGCAAATTAAATAATTTGCTGGTGCCGGTTAATGCAAAATAAATAGCGGTCTCAGAATGACTTCATTTGACGGTTTTAAATCATTTGTCAAGTCGAAATTATAATTTTAAAATTATCGAGGCGTCTAGAAACCCTTCATATTTTCATTATTTCTCCCCAAATTCCATCTTCCTCCTCCTCTCCCCCAAATCAAAAATTAAAAAAAATAAAAAAAAATGTCCGGTTTCCTCCTCCAACCCACATTGTCCAAATCCTTTGCCCGTCGCCGTCCTAGCTTCTCCCTCTCAAAATAAATCGTTCGCCCCTCCTCCCCTCCCTCTCCTATCCCATCCCATCCCTACCACCTTAAATTTCGCCATCCTCCCCCCTTGCAGCCTTCCTCCTCCATATATAGGTATTTTTTTTCTTTTATATATATATATATGTATATATATTGCATGTGTTTATTTATATATATATATGTGTGTTGGGATTAATTGTTAGGATATATATATAAATATTGTGTTTATATATATATATTTGAGATTAATTGTTAGGATATATATATATGTTTGGGATTAATTGTTAGGATATATATGAATTAATTGTTATAAGCTACTATATATATAAATGTGTTTATATATATATATGTTTAGTATATATATAGCTAATTTGTTATGATTAATTATTGTTAGTGTGGGATTAATGTTGGTTTAATTATATTGTTGTTAGTAGTTTGGATTAATTGTTGTTAGTGGCTTGAATTAATTTTTGTTAGTATTAGAAATAAATATTTTGTTAGAGATGAATAATGCACTTAAGATGTTTGATAATATGCTTGTGTGAGAATTTAAGCATAAATTAAGATTAATACATTAGGATATATACCCTAAATCCGCACACAAAGCCCAAGAGAATAAATAAATAAATTTGCCCCCTCTCTAAAATTTCTGCCCGTTGTCTCGAAAATCCAAATTTGAAAACCTCCCCCAATTTCCTCTCTTCCAAAACCCTTCGTCTTTCGATTGCCTGCATTGAAATAGAACCTCAAATGTGTCACATTACTGCTACGAAACGCAGAAAGTCGAGAGAGATTAGTGATAAGAAACGACGAAATTCGAAAGAAAATTCTGGTACGAAGCGACGAAAGTCGAATCTTTCGCAGATGGCTATGAAAGTAAATGAAGTAATTGAGATCGATGATTCTACGCCGTCCCCTGAACCAAGGAGCACTCCTCTACGAACTATTTTTTGTCTGAAAAATCGGGATGAAATCGAGAAATACGAGGAGGATGAAGAGTGTTTTATTCTTGAATTTGATCCCTACATTGATATCGATTTGCTGAAGTTGGGTTCTTCTAAGGATGATGAGGTCGATATTCATGTAGTTGCGGAAAAAGGACAGGTGATTTGTCAGTTCTAATCATTTTTTGTTGAATGTTGATTTTGTTTGTTATGAAGATTTGAAATTTGCAATAGGGTTTTGACCCCTTTTCGAATTTCTTAGTTAATAGTAAATCATTATGGTATATTTCTGTTATTGAAGTAACCTAATTGCAAATTCTATATGAATACTACAAAGATTTGCATTTTGAATTGGAATTGGAGAATTCTATTTTGCACTTTCGTTTGCTAAAACTTTTGACATAAATGTTTGTTGTTTCAATCGTGGTAGGAATTGGGCTTAAGATTTTCCCCTGCCCCCCTTTTCATCAATGGAAGTATAATAAGGAGTGAAGTTTGTTTATGATATTTCTAACTCTCTATCTGGTTAAGATAATTTACAGCCTTGTTAAGATAATTACAGATGCATTCATCCATTGTTAATTTGTACTATCAAATGGGACACATCCAAGTTGTTGAAACTTTGCTAATTCGAAATTCCAAACTAGATTAAACTGCTTGAGTTTTCCATTTTTTGAAAAAGGCATAGGAGATGAAACACTTAGCTTAAACATAATTGGAATGCAATATGGACCAGTTCTTTATTACTTCCATATAGACTTAAATTACTTTATACACTATCAAGTAGTTATACTTTTCAGTCTTTTTGTGTTTGTTTTTTGTGGTTAATGATAAGAGTTGAATGTTAGTACTAATGTACTTCTCGTTTTCACTCTGCGATGATCGAATAGGTGGCTTGCAGAGACTATCCACATCCAAGGCACACGTGCGCTGAATATCCTTTCGAGAAGACGTCTCATGATCAACATTGTAAAATGGTAACTAATAGTAATGCCTTGAGCAGCCTCCATATGTATTTCAAGAAGTATCATTTGTAGATCACTGATAATACCTCTCTTTACGTGCAGTGCTACTGTTACGTTTGTGATTTAACCGCCCCTTGTTCAAAGTGGACCGGATCAACTGGTCATTGTCACGCATTCAACAATGCAGCGTGGACCATGCAAAAGGAAACGTCGAGACTCCAGAAAGAGACCGCGAATGTTCCTTAGTTTTTTCTTGAATCCGCATTTCAGGAATTAGTGTTTTGTCATAACTGCTTGACAGTGATTGCTACTTCATGAGAATTAAGAAGGATATTAGGCTACTGCTTTGGTAGCATCTGTTTCTTTATCAATGATTAGTTGATGTATATAGCATAAAGCAAATTTAAGTAAAGCTGTTGTTCAAGCTCATCTTCTTCTTGTTTCAAGTTGATCAGAATGTTGATTTATTTGAAGCATGTAACTGTGAGGTGTTTGCAATCTTCTTTGCATCAGTTGATGCACCATGAGGGTTTTGTCTATGCTACACATCAGTGTAGTGCCAAGTACTTATGTATTTTGATACTATTGGGTACTGAGGTTTGAATTTAAACTTTATGTCAACAGCCTAGTGGTAAACTATGATACTTACTAATTTTATTAAAGAATTATAAACTGATTTAAACTTAATGCTTATTAATTAAAAAATGTATATATTCAATTCATTTTTTAACAATCTCTTAAATTTTAAGTTACATTATTTTACTACTTTAACATAGAATAATATTAGGCATTAAACCAACAAACTTGGGCTTTGGAAATTCAGAAATGATGGCGATTACTTCGGCTATTTGGAAATTTAGAAATGAACGGGTCTTCAAAAGCATCAATCCGTTTAGGTCTTGATGCTCTAATCCTAGAATTGAGTAGAAATTGATGTGATTTCTGTTGTATCTTAGTTTCACTAATACCAATTGGGGTCGTTTTCGTTGTAATGGTGAGAGCACCCCTTGTACTCTATCTTCTTTTTAATAAATTATTTCTTTTGGCTGCTAAAAAAAAAAAACTATAATGCTTGTTTTTACACTAGAGAGAGTGACTTTCTAGTCCAAAATAGGAAGAGAGAGTACTAATAGGTCTAAGAATTTTTTTTAGTACTAATAGATGCAAAGTCAAACTTATGAAGACAAAAATACTACTTTCTTCCTATTTTTGAAAATTTTATCTTCCCTTACTTTTCAGATTTTAACTTTTGTATTCTCCAATTTTTACTATCCAGAATTTTTTAAAATTTAGTCTTTCATTACTTTCCAAATTTTAAATTTTGTATTCTCCTTTTTTACTTTCCAGAATTTTTTAAAATTTAGTATTCCATTACTTTCCAAATTTTAAATTGATTTTAAATTTGTGTTTTCTCCTATTTTTATTTAGAGAAATTGATGAGAACCAAAAATATAAATATATATTCATCTTTGTTTCATTTACAATTTGAATCTTCATATCTAAAATCCAAAATTTACATATCTTTGTCCTTAATCAGTCTCGCACATATGCATAAATAAGATGAACATATTCATCAACACATGCATAAATACATGAAGATATGTACGAAAAATATACAAACACAGATTCAAAAGTCTGAAAAATAACCAAATCCAACATAAAAATATTTCTCTTCGAATCATCGTCTTCCTCCATCATCAATCAATCATCCATGTTAGCAGAGAAAACCCAAAAACACCAAACCCACAGGAAATTGCGTAAAAACAAAACTCTTCAAAAAATCAGGAAATCAGATTCAAAAAATCAAATATTCTTAGATCTGGAGGAATCAAACAAACTTACCACAAACAGATTCATAATCAAAATCCAAAGAATCACCAGATTCAAAAAAAAAATCACTCAAAAAACTCCCAAAACACAATAACAAAATCGAAAAATATAGAATGCTTCGTCTTTAAAAAAATCACAAACCCAAATTCAAAAAATTGAATGCATGTTCACAAAGCTACTAAAAAAACCCAAACATAAACACCAAAAAAAGCAACAAATCGGAAAAAACAGATCGAAAAAAGAGGATTCAGAATCCGGCGGCGGTGACGGGCGCAGATCTTCTTTGCCGCCGTCGGATTCACAGATCTTCTACGCCGCCATCTGTGATGTTGGGCGAACAGCCGCAAATGCTATCTAGTTGGGCGAACCGCTTCGAGGTCGAACCGCCGCAAGGGCCATCTGTTTTGGGGCGGGGCGATGGTCACTGTGGGGGGAGAGGTGAACGGGTGGCGTCTTTAAGGGGGCTGGTTTGGGTGGGAATTAGGTTTGGGCTGAGAGATTTTTTTTAGGGGAGACGAGAGACAGTAGAGAGAGAGAGTAAAGGGAAATGAGATAGTGGACGGTAGATATGGGGAAGTCGGGCTTCAAACACACTTTTAAACCAATGAATATTTTTATTTTGATTTTGACCTAAGAGCACTTGATGAGTCATTTTTTGATCTAGTACTTATTTCTTTGAACTATTGTGTTGCCTACGAAAATCAGTACAAAGGCCCGGCCCATAAAAAGTGCGCCAAATTAAAAAAACCCTTCCATCTTCCGTGAGCTTGATAGAAATAGTACCTCGAAATGGGACGCGAGTTACGAAATTTTGGAAGTCTAATCTTTCTCAGATGGCTTCGAAAAGAAGTGAAGTATTTGAAATTGATGAGTCATATCCATCCCCTGAAGAAGATGATTGTGTCATTCTCGAATCTGATCCCTACAAGAAATCGCCTTCTTCGAAGAATGTTGGTAATCCGGAGGTCGATTTTCAAGTAGTGGCGGAAAAAGGGCAGGTGATTTCTGAGTTCTAATTAATGTTCTTGAAATTATAATATGTTTGCAGTATTTCAAGCTGTTCTTGCGTATAAATAAAATGGGGTGTTCTGTTCTTAGGTTTTGATATTTGGATTTGCCAAATCTTGATTCTATTGACTTTTTTGAGTTTCTGCGTTCTCATTGTTTGATTGATAGTAGATCTTTACGGTTAATTCTTGTTATTGAAGTGATCTAATTGTATGTTTTATGTAACATACTTCAATGATTTGGATTTATAGAATTCTATACTGCACTTTTGTTTGCTGAAACTTGTTGACGTAAAAATGTTGGTTGTTAATTCATATGGTTTTTTTTAGGGGGGAGTCGCAAGAAAATAGTGAATGTTCTTACGGTTACATGAATGTATAATTATGTAAGCATTAATTTAAAGTCTCATATGCAGATTTTAATTGGTTCTGGCATTTTTTTAATCAAATGGGGCACATCCAAGTTCTTGAAACTTTGCTAATTTGAATTCCAAACAAATTAAAATTGCTTGAGTTTCCCATTGTTTAAGAAATAGATGAAGGCATAGAAAATGGAAATGAACCAGTTCTTTATTACTTGAATTTACTTTCATATAAACTTGATATACTATCAAGTTGTTATACTACTCAAGTCTTTTTGTTTCCGTTTTTTCCGTTGTTGGTAGATTTTGAATGGTGGTACTGATATACTTCTCTCGTTTTCGATGATCGAATAGGTGGCTTGCAGAGATTATCCACATTCAAGGCACACTTGTGCTAAATATTCTTTCGAGAAGACATCTCATGATCTTCACTGTGAACTGGTAAGTGGTAATTAGTTGTTATGCTTTGAGTCTCCGTTTATTTTGAAAGAAGAATTGTTCATTTGTTTGTTGGTTACACTTGCAATTTACAACTACATTTGCTTGGAAATCAAAAAACCCTTATCGTTTAAAACAAACGGGCCTGGTTATTTTGATCATATATTTCTTTACGTGCAGTGCTACTGCTACGTTTGTGATTTACCTGCCCCCTGTCCAAAATGGACCGGATTATCTGGTCACTGCCACGCATTCAACAATGAAGCTTGGAATGCAGATAGGGAAGTGTCGAGAAAGAAGCCAAGTTAACACGATGTAAGATAAGCCATCAAGGCTGTTGAATCTTGGCAGTGCCTTAGTTTTTTGTTTTTTGAATCGCCATTTTGAAGAATTAGTATACTGTTCTTGACAATGATTGCTACTTCATGAGAATTAAGAACGATATGATGCTATATCTACATTTTAGTATGGACTACTGCTTTTGTAGCATCAGTTTCTTGCAATGATCAATAGGTTCATGTATAGTTGTATAATGGTAAATGCATTAAGAGGATTGAGAGCAGTCGAAGTAAAGATGTTGTTCAAGCTTATATTTTTCGTTTCGGAGTTGATCAGAATGTTGATTTATTTGAAGCATGTAACATGAGGTGTTATAGCCTGTTTGCAAAATAACAAAATAGGGTAGAATTTTTTTTTTTTTTTAAAAGCTGTTTGACTTTTTTTTTTTTAAAAAACAAAAAGTGTTTTTAAGGTGTGTTTCGTCTTCTATCCGAAGTTTTGAACATTTGATCAAGTTGGATTGTGGTTAATAATCGTAGAAGTGGGCTTATCTCATATAAAATTACACTTAATAAAATTAGATAACTATGTATTTGTAATTTTGTATCTAATTACATGACTGTTGTTAAAAAACACATTAGTTTACGAGCTTTTTTTTAATATCCCACACAACAAAAAAATCTACATTCTTGTACTTTTAATCAAAAGAATAGGTTTTTTGACGTAATCATATAAATATAGATATTCCCTTTGACTTAACTTTTAATCTTCGTGCATCAAAAACTTATGATACAATTACAAGATTTACAGAGATATATATACAATATCAACAAGATTTAATTAAATCTTCAATATTTGGAGATGTAATTTGAATTATCTAATTTAATAATCCATATACTATCAAGTAGTTATGCGAATCGGACATTAATATTTGAATATATATTTGATGTTATGATATATGTCTAATCAAACTATATATACTGATAAATATTTATATATTATTTAATAATATTTAGATATATATTAATAATATTAAGTGTGGGGACAAAAAGTGTGAAAACTATACCGGACAATTATATAAAAATTGGAATGAATAATAAACTATGAAATAAAGATATATTATGATTATCATATATGTAGATTATGTTGACACTCTGTGATCTCAAGTACATTTTTTTTTTTTTTTTTTTTTTGTATTTGAATTTTATATTTTTTAGATATCTAATAGGAGTACTAAACAATTCAGATAAAATTTCTAGTACAATTTTAAATAATTATATCATAAATACATTTGGGCTTGATAGATAAGGCCCAATATCTTGGGCTTAAGCCTTAATAGGAACCCTAGAAATAAGAACTCTATTCTTTCATTATCTGTTAGCAAGTTACGGACTCTCACACTCTATCTTCTCCACCTTCTCTCTCACCTCTCAACAGATTCCTTAGAAGCCGCCATGCCAGGCCCCGTCGTTGAAGAAATTGAAGCCGAGAAGAAGCTTCAGGCATCTCTTTAAATATTTTCCATGAAAATCCGTTTTCTGTGATCTAATTTTAGCTGTATTATCTGAAATGAAATTGCCTTTGTTGTTTTTTTGAAGGATGAGCCTCTGGTGGAGGACGTGAAGGAAGACGAGGAGCATGATGACGATGCTGATGATTCCGATGATGACGAGGATGACTCTCCAGGTTTTCGATTTTATCTTTTCCAGCATTGTTTGATTCCGTTTTTTTTTATATTTGATTTTTTTTAAATTGTGGAATTTTCTGGTTGTGGTCGAGTATATCTTGTGATGATGATTCGGATTTTGGCATGCCTCTGGTGTGCTTTTCAGTTTGTTTCGATTATTTTTTGTTTGCTAATATTTAATCTTAAAGCTATAGATGGAAAGGTTATTATAGCTGGAATAATGAGAAATTTTACATGTTGTGAAATTCAGATTAGTTAATAATGATCGTTTATTTAGTATATCCTTGAATTGTTGTGTTGGAACTATTTGCTTTTGAAATATGTCCTTGAATAATTCCATATTATGATTCACCTCAGCTTTTGTAGTCATTCGAGTCGCGTTCGGTTTGTTATAGAAATTGTTATAAGAGTCTTTCATAAGGCTTGATTCAGAATGCTCATTCTTTTTATATAGCAAAATGATTTGTACAGATTTTGTTTAAATTGGTACTTGTAGTCCCTAAGAACAACAAATCTTTGTTTTATCAACGTGTATTTATGATTGGATCATTTAGAAGTTGTTGTATATTTTGAGTTCCCAGCAGTAGTTCTTAACCTTTTCTTAGAAATTGATTAGCTGGTGTTGTAGGAGTGATCTTTGTGTGTTGGAAAATCGAACAGGTGGAAACGAAGGCTCCAAGCAAAGCAGAAGTGAGAAAAAGAGTCGTAAGGCCATGTTGAAGCTAGGAATGAAACCTGTTACTGGTGTCAGCAGGGTCACAATCAAGAGAACCAAAAATGTATGCCTCTTTACAATTCATCTTCACTATTCTCTTCATTCTTCATCATAACTACTTGAGTAACAATTGGTTGCACCAGTTGCACGACCGTGCAACTGGTACACTGCTAATACTGTTCAATGAAAATAATTAATACAGACTAACTGGTGCATAGCAGTATTTGTCTAAGCTTACTTTAATCGAAACCATCATCTTTGCAGATCTTGTTTTTCATCTCTAAACCTGATGTCTTCAAGAGCCCGAATTCCGAGACCTACATCATTTTCGGAGAGGCCAAGATCGAGGATTTAAGCTCTCAGCTGCAAACACAGGCTGCTCAACAGTTCAGGATGCCCGATATGGGTTCAATGGCGAAGGCTGAAATTGCTGCCACAGCTGCATCAGCTCAGCCAGATGAGGAAGAGGAGGAGGTCGACGAATCTGGGGTCGAGCCTCGTGACACTGAATTGGTTATGACTCAAGCAGGGGTATCCAGGCCCAAAGCTGTTAAGGCTCTCAAGACTCATAATGGAGACATTGTGAGTGCCATTATGGAGTTAACCACCTAAATAGTTAATTTTGCATAAGATTCCGATTCATGGTTGATTTTTGTTATGATTTTTTGGAGTGATGGTGCAATTTTGCTTAATTGATCTTGATTGACTAGTACGTTTGTTGAGTAATGAAGTTGCACCTGTTCTTGTTCTGCTTTATTCGAAGGTAGTTTTATGAAAATAAGTGCTTTATATCTTATATTTTTAAGGGCCTAGGACATAAATTCCCACTTTGTGCAAATTGTGTAAAAAAGAGAGCTACATTGCTCTGTTTGCAAATCCATGTTTTGTGCCTCATGTCATGCATATATAAATTACTCATTTATTTTGTTTTTATAATATATATTAAGTACTAGGTTAATTTGAAGAAAATTGCCATGTATGTGCTGATACGTTTCTTCTTAGGAAACTATTAACATTTCTCAAAAGATATAAATTTCCCTTTTCTGTTTTTGGATTTAAGAAGTCAGTTTTCTTTATTCTTAATACTCTATTGATGAGAGGATGTAATTATTAAAGCGACAGTCTGGTATAAATTAGTTTTTCTCAACAATTAGTCTGCAATTGTGTTGTATTTTTAAACTATGTTAGTTTTTTTTAATTAAATAATTTGTCAGTATTAGTTGGTTTGTTCAAAAGTATTAATGGTTACACTTAACCTGATAATTGTAGCAGTACAACGAAAAAATTCTTTTATGATAAGTATGGCAAATGACCAGTCCCAAGTGTGCAACCATTTGGTCCATTTCAATGATTTCATGAAAAACAAAATTAATAATAGTATATACAGAAATTAGCCGAGAGTATGTTAGGAAGACTATTAATATGTTTATAAATCCGTAAATTATTGACATTAATCTTACATAAATTAAAATTTCACCATATCAAAATTCCGAAACAAACACACATTTTTATTATTCATCAAGAATTTCAAAATTATAAGATTTTAAAACCCAAACTTCCTCTTAACCCATAAATTCCAAATTAAGAGTTCTATTTTTCCCATAAATGTCCAATTAGAATTCCCTAGTACACAGTTGTGCAACATCTTGTACTATACATTTTACATGAACGAAAAAAATAAAAATAAAGGATTTCGAAAGTAAAGTGGTTAAATTCATCTAAAGAATATACCAAACTACATATAATTAACAACATTGCCTCACAAAAGTCTCAAACGACATCACATAACACAGTACATCACCATATTTCATTTAATTTTTTCAACTTACAAACGCCAAATTACAAGTTGGCGGACACATACATTCCTCCATAACCTAATCTTACACCTAGGGGTGTGCAAAATACCGTCTGGACTGTAAAACCAGACCGAACCGAAACGAAATTCATGATCTTGCTTCATCCATTAACAGCTCTGCAATTCGTCCTAATCTCACCAGCATCACCAGTTACAACTCCAATCTTCCCCATACTCACCATTGCAGCTGCAAACTTGCTTCTCCAAAGGAACTGATTCTGAGCATTTTGGAACACTTGATTTCGTGTTTGTTGGTCAGTCAACAGAGTCTGGTCCGATGTAAACAGGCCCCGATTCATGAGCACGCCTCGGTAGTAGCTCGTGTCAGCCGTAGCCGGGCTCGGAGGGTCCATCGGCACCACCAGGTTAGGGTTTGTGCTGCCCTGTGGGCACTGTTGCCTCAATTGGTTTGCGAGCATTGGGTCCAGGGTTGGGTCCTGGTTCGAGGTTGTGCTGAAGTTATTGAGCCGGTTACTGAAAGACGAGCAGTGGGACCGGCCCAGTGTGTGCGCTCCTGCACATGCACGGGAAAATATTTCATCTCGTATTTCATTGTCTATATGATGTGGCCACTATTTTACCCTAGAATAGGGATTGGGTTGTAATTATAAAATTATTATTTTATTTATGTGTATATATTTTTGAATGGGTTGTATGAGTTTAAATATTAAATAATATCTTATTAATTATTTGTTGTGCTTTTAAAATATTAAAATTCTGAATCCGTCACTGGCATGATGTGATTGGAACTCTTACCAGAAAGAGTTACCATTTCCTCTTGTGTTAAGCCCTTGTTTGCGAAGGCTTTAGTGAGTTGATCTACATTAAAGGTAGGTGGTGGAAGGTTTGTGTTCGCCTCCGATGCTAATGAAACTCTGCCGTCTCTCCTTCCAGCAGGGACGTCGTAGCCAAGTCCTCCCGTCTAAAGTGCAGGAGGAAATAATTTTTTAAAAATATGCATTGAATTATGACTGAACGCTTATATAAGAACTTGATTCATGCGCTAAATTATAACTTAAACATTTATATATAGAAAAGAAAAAATGTATTTTATGCGCTGAATTATGATGGAACATATGAAATAAACAAGTTGTATATATATACATGAGCCAATGATGAAGTGGGGTAGCTCAAGTGGTTAGAGCACCATTATCCATGCCGTGAGGTCATGGGTTCGAGTCACCATTTGCCCGATAAAAAAAAAAATATATACATGAGCCAATTTCTTACCATCTCAATACTATCCCTAGCAGCAAAAGCTAGTATATCAGCACACGAGACGATGCCAGGGCAAAACGATTCGAGCCTAGATTTTATAGTGTCGATGACCTCAAACCCTCGAAGGCTTGGATTATTCGCCGGAGAATCTTTCTCCGCATCATTTGACGGTGAATCTATCAACACCGAGCCATCACAACCCTTCACAAAGAACACAACTTCTCGAGTTAAAATCAGCTATTTAAAACTATACAATATTATAATAACAAAATGTTTTTCTCATGTTCGGAGTAAAATTCCAGATTCGTCCCTGACAAATATTGTATGCATGAAAAAACATATTTTCAAGGATAGGTATATATTTTTCTTACCCTAACAAAACAGTCATGGAAATGAAGTCTAACAAGGCCAGCGGCTATGCCGTTGTCTCTCATGAATGCATTTCTAACTTCTTGTTTGATGGCGAACTCCGCGAAGCCACACGAACGTTGATAAAACCCCGTCTGAAGCTGAGCTTCAGACACGTCAATATTATGAAAAACGAACAATGAAAAGAGAGCTGCTATAACAAACTTAGAACTCATCATCATTTTGTTTTATTATCTTGATGTGAGTTTCTAATTTGCATTAGGAAAAGCAATTTATAGACAAAAACTAAGGCCCATTATCTCATTTTTCTATCATGTTTTAGTGGCAAATGAGTAGGAAACGTGCTGTGAATGTCGTTTTAATTTGTGGAGGTGGATAAATTAAGTGAATATTGAGGAAGAAGAGACAAAAGGGTTTGAAATAATCGCGTGGTTTATGTTTAATAAAATAGGTTATAAACTTAGGTTTCATGCAATAAGTGGTTAAAGAGAGTACACTCACATTGAATTGTGTGCATGAAGATCCAAGATTAGTGGTTAGATTAGATAAGCCCATGATATTAATTAGTGGGGCCTGCTATCTCTATTTATTTCTGGGTTGGGGCCAAGAATCTGATATTAATACTAGTGTTGCATCATGCCCACCGATTTCATTACTTTTTTAAATTATTTAATTTATTTGTTAATTAATCTAGTGTAGGTTTTGACATTGTAACAAATCAAGATTATTAATATGAGGAAGAAGTACACCATTTCTTTGCTAACACTACTAGACATTTAGACTTGCACAACAATCACTTGACTTGGGCAGTCAAGCCAAAACTTGACTCTCCAAGTTATATAGGTTGGAGAGCGGTTTTATTAAAAAAGTAATAATAAAAAAAGACAGCGGTTTGAAACGTTGTCCAAGAATAAAACTTGGAAAGCGATTTTAAACCGCATTGCAAGATCACTTGCACAACGGTTAATAACCGCTGTCTAAGTAAACACTTGGACAACGGTTAATAACCGCTGTTTTTTTTTTTTAATATCAGATCGATATATGCTCCGCGTACGCATATAGTCCAGAACCCTGTTGCCTTTATTTCTTCTCCTCAATTATTCCTCTCCCCCCAAATCGCCGCAAACCGAAGACCTAGCTCCTCCCTCCCACCCAAATCAAGGCTCCGTCGGTTTTCCTCCTCCAACCAAATTGTCGCGATCTGTTGTTGACCTAGCTTCTCCCTCTCCCCCCAAATCATCGTCGCGCCCTCCTCCCTCCCTCTCCTCACTTGCTGCCCTCCCCCCCCCCCCCCCGTCTCCATCCCCTACTGCCGCCGCCTTCTTTCCTCCTCCATATATATATATATTTTTTTTTTTTTTATATATATATATATATATATATATTTTAATTAATATATATATATATATATATATATTGCATGTGTTTATTTATATATATATATATATGTGTGTTTTTGAGATTAATTGTTAGGATATATATATAAATATTGTGTTTATATATATATGTTTGAGATTAATTGTTAGTATATATATATATATATATATATATATATATATATATATATAAATGTGTTTTATATATATGTTTGGGATTAATTGTTAGGATATATATGGATTAATTGTTATAAGCTACGATATATATATATATATATATGTGTTTTATATATATATATATATAATTTGTATATATATTGATTAATTGTTGTTAATTGTTGTTGTGTGGGATTAATGTTGGTTTAATTATATTGTTGTTAGTAGCTTGGATTAATTGTTGTTAGTGGCTTGAATTAATTTTTGTTAGTGTTAGAAATGAACATTTTGTTAGAGATGAATAATGCACTTAAGGTGTTTGATAATATGCTTGTGTGAGGATTTAAACATAAATTAGGATTAATACATTAGGATATATTTTGGTTATTAATTTAATGAATGGATAGTGTGTTTCTTTAATTAGATGATTAATGATGATACATTAGGATACATATTGTCTTGAGAAGCAACAAAAAATTGCAATGAGTAAAAAATTGGAAGGATTTCAAAATTAAAAATTAAAATGAATGTAGATTAAGTATGGTTAGGTATCTTTTAGGTTTAATACTTTAAGATAATTGTCTTGAGAAACAATCTTCATATTATCTTTTTCTATAGGCATCTCTAGTTCTATATGGATCGAAATTGGGTTCGAAAGCGGATCGATTATCGGATGAGTATAGGAATGGGGTGGAAGAATTTTGTAATCATGCAATTAGACATCCTACTTCAAACCTCGGTACATTCCATGTCCGTGTTAGAAATGTATGAATGGAAAAACCGTTAGTGGTCGAGAAAGTCTGTTCCACCACTTGATGATTCACGGTATTGATAAAACATATACCGTTTGGACATATCATGGTGAGAGAAGAGATGGATGTAGCTCAAGCAATCTAAACCGACTTTAGGTTTGAAGATACGATGGATGCGGATATTTTTGATGATGTCTGCATTTGTTGATACATCGAGTGGGGATGACGATGATCTGCGAGATCACCCTTATATGTCAGAGAAGTTAAGGGATTCTGCTGGATTACCACTATGGCCCGGGTGTAAGAAGACAACAAAACTGTCAGCTGTGTTGATATTGTTCAACCTAAAAACAGCTCACCAGTTGTCCGATGAATGCTTCACAAGTATGCTGGAAACAGTAAGTGGTCTATTGCCTGATGGAAATGTCTTTGCCTAAGAGAGCATATGATTTAAACAAATGCTCAAGTCCATCGGGTTAACACATCAAAAAATTCATGCTTGTCCGGGTGATTGTATCTTATTTCGGAAGGAGTATGCAGACCTTGATGAATGTCCCAAGTGTGGGGAGAAGCGATATAAGAAAAATAAATCTCCCGCGAAGGTGTTGTGGTACTTTCCAATAATACCAAGATTCAGGAGAATGTATAGTAGTGTTGTGGATGCTAGAAATTTAACTTGGCATCATGATGATATGATCAAAGATGGAATGCTAAGACACCTGGCGATTCACTTTGGTGGAAGACATTCAATGTCGGACATCCGAATTTGGCAACGACCCGCGACACTTGCGTCTTGCACTCGGTGACGAAATGAACCGTTCGGTATCCAAAGTACCAACCATAGTACATGGCGGTGATTACATTAGTTTATAACCTTTCACTTTCGAGTTGTGCATGAAGCGCACTTACATGATGTTGTCTATGTTGATATCGGGACCCAAACAACACGGTAACAACATAGATGTATATCGACTCCTTTGATAGAGGACTTGAAGCTCGTATGGGATGAGGGTGTCGATGTTTATGATCTTGTAGAAATGAGAATTTCAAGTTGAAGGTCATGTTGTTTGGAACTATCAATGACTTTCCGCTTACGAGGAATCTATCTGGATATAGTGTGAAGGGGGCGATGCATGTCCTTGTTGTACCAAGAAGACACATCACATTCGCTTGAGTCATTGTAGGAAGACCGTTTATATGGGACATAGGAGGTGGTTGGACCCAAAGCATAAGTACGTAACAATGGGCGATGCATTCGATGACCTGTCGAGCAATTGAAACACCAAGTTTATTGTCGGGTTGGATGTATTGAATGAGATGAAGAATATCGACACCACAATCACGGAAAAGAGCCCAAGAAAGAGTGTCCCCACTAGCGGTTGGAAGAAGGAATCAATTTTCTTTCAATTGCCCTATTGGAAAAAGAATTTGTATGTTAGACACTTCATTGATCTAATGCACGTTGAGAAGAACGTTTGTGTCGATTTTGCTCAATACTCGTTAGGCGATAAGAAGTCCAAGGATGGTTACAATGCAAGAATGAATATGATTGATATGGGAATAAGAATGAGAACTAAAACACATTGCCTAGAGAAAGGGTAAACCGTTCTTACCTCCCCGCCGCGCACACCTTGTCCAACAATGAGAGAAAATAGTTACTTGAAGACGCTAAAGGATGTGAAAGTTACTAGAGGGTTATTAAATCCAACATCTGAGAGACTTGTATCGATGATGGCGTGAGGTCGATGAATCTGAAATCGCATGACTATCATGTCATCATGGAGACTTTCTTGCCCATTGCAATCGTTTCTATCTTGCCCGAAAATGTATGCGATAACCATAACAAAGTTATGTTGGTTCTTCAAGGCAATGAGTAGCAAGGTCATAGATCCTAGAAAATTGCTTGGTTTTGAGGAGGAGATTGACATTGGGGACTCTCTGTGAAGCTTGGGATGTATTTCCTCCATCATTTTTTTTGATATAATGGTTCACCTAACAGTTCATTTGGTACACGAGACAAGGATGTGTGGTCCCTTTCAGATCACGATGGATGTATGGGTGTAGAGATATATGAAAGTGCTCAAAAGGATATATGATGAATAAGTCCGGGCGGAGGGAGGCATTGCAGAACGCTATTTAGTAGAAAAAAGCAATGAAAAATCTCGGGTCTAAATTTATTTTGAATGTCGATGCAATTGGAATTCCAGTTACCCGGTACACCAATAGGATGGATGGTGAAGGCATTACCGGTGGTCAACCTGTAAGTGTTAGTATGGAGGAACTAACACGGATGCACTTGTGCGTACTTCACAACACGGTCGACATGCTTCCTTTTATTGACATGCACATGCGATCACTTGCTGAGAGAAATCCCACCAGAGATAGATCATGGATTGAAGTTGAGCACAATCGCACGTTTGTTGACTAGTTCAATGGTTATGTAGCAAATATGTTGTCAAGGGAAAAAGAATCAGTGAATGAAAGAGTTAAGTGGTTATCCAGAATGCCTGATAGACATGTGTATTCATACAAGTGTTATCTTAGCAACGGATACACATTTTATACCAGAGATCATGATGCCACAAGTACTATGCAGAATAGTGGAGTGTCCATTACTGCAACTGCAGTGGATCAATCAAATACTAACATTTGGGAACTCGACTATATTGTTCACAGTCAAGCAATCTTCGAGTGTAGTTGGGTGAGGATCCCTAACGGGGTCCAAGTTAAAAGTTCTGGGTTTGTACGCGTTGATTTGAAGAATGTGGGATACAAAGATGACCCTTACATAATGGCCAGTCAAGCTCAACAAATTTTCTATGTCCCCAGCCCAGTTAATAAGAAATGGTTCATTGTGGTTCTGTCAAATAAATTTAACAATAGTTTCCAGATTAGCGACCATGTCGATGAAGATGTTGACACAATTGATGATCCTTTTCAGAACTTCACTCATTCTTTACCATCTTTCGATGATCCTGCAAATCCACGCCCATACCAGAGAATAATTAGAGATGAGGATGAATATGGCAATCCGGATCTTGTTAACATTTATGCTCATGAACGAGAAAAGTCAACCAAAAAACGAAAAAGAAAAATAAGTGCTAAAAAGAAATGTACGACTTTATTGAATGTTGTTTCTTACCTTTTATTAAATGTTGTTTCTTCCGCTTTTATTAAATGTTGTTTCTTCGGTTTATTGAATATTGTTTGTTTTTTGTTTATTAAATGTTGTTTCTTACGCTTTACGAGGATCATGTCTCGTTTGCCATATCCGGAGATGATGGAGATGATGATGGATATTCGATGGAGATCATGGGATATGATCATGGTGCATATGATCGACAAAGATCTCGATGACTTGAGAGAGTGTGACACCGATGCTCCCACCACCACTACTTTTCGGGGGAGAAAAGCGACTCGTGGTATAGTCATCATGTCATCTATTAAGAGAGCTCAGAAGAAGCGAGGAAAACAACCGGTAATTTTATTACAATTGAAGCGATTTTGAAATCGATAAATATATTGATTGATCGTTGAACCTAATTAAATACTATGTTATTGCGAGTTATCGTTCAATGAGTTTGGACAGGGAATAGGAAAAAAAGAGTGAGTCGTTGTCCTTCTACATTGAGTCTGGATCAGAGCATGATCCCTATCGTCTTTGCCGACCAAGGATCGCATAGCTCAAACCGACTCATTTGAAGGAAAGATTATGGGACGAACTTACGGTATGTTAATTATATATTTATTGAAAATTGTAGTATGACCCTTAAATTTACTAAATTGTTATGTTATATGCTTATAGACTACATTCAAAGGTCTTGACCACACAAAAGAAGAAGCAAATATTGTCATAAGTTGGAGTAATGGCCAAGAATTTTTGGACTTGGTTGAGAAGTTACACACGAGATCCTAAAATCGGTCTTTTAGAAATTTAGTCACCTCTCCACAGATCAGAATAGCCCTATGGTGGCTCCATCTTGGGAGGAGTTTGTGAGAAAGAGCTATGAAGGATGATTTCGGGTAAAATTGATCAATGTCATTTCCTCAATTTCTAATGCCCTAAGTTTTTTAGTGTTTATCATATTTCTATTATACTGTAGAATTGAAGTAATAAAAATCGTGATCAAGCCAAGTCGATGGAGGCGCGATATCGTGGATCGAACAAAAGGTTATGCTAATAAGAGAAAATATGGTGAGATCAAAATCCTAACTTTTTATTTTTTTTTATATATTCACTTTTAATATATCTAATAAAGAGACACATTCATCACTATCGTAGAAAGAAGAAAGAAGAAAAACTGGAGAGAGTGAGCCTATTGTTACCCGTTTCGACTTATTTTAGACTACCAGAAAGGGTCGAGAGGGGAATATTCACGATCCCAGTGCACATCGCATCATCGAAGAAGCAGTAATCTATCCATTAATTTATCTTTCAATTACAAACTATTATTTATAAACAAATAATTAAATAATAATCTTTTGTTTTTTGTGATTCGAGGCGTCTATCTCGGACCATGACTCGACGATTTGAAATAATTATCGGCCCCGATGATCTGTTTGGACGGGCTATAAGTCGCCAGGAGCATCCCGGCCGCTTACGGAGTGTCGGATATGGCGTGACAAAGACATCGTTAGCGATGGCACTTGGTCTTCAAGCCATGAATATGGTGGGTATACTAACGGAACAGGTTGCCAAGTTGTCTAAAGATGTGGAACGTTTGAGGTCCGAGAGAAGAACGAGCCACGGAATGTCGTCGAGTGGAGCAAGCTGTGAACATAGTGTCGCTAATGCTATGTTTTGACTAACCCTAGGGGCGACTTTATTGAGGCACTTCAAAACGTCTCTCAGGTATCAGATATACATGTCTCACATTTGTTTTAATTAAAGACTAGTGTATTAAAATTTTCTAACTAAATATCTTATTCGAACAACCAACGACCTTTTGCTACCTTTATTTGGAGGATTCCGATCGGTTGGTGGCCACAGGAACATTGCACAGCTCCCATGGAATGATTCATGGTCATCCCATCACTCCTGGTTTCGTGAGGGTCACACTTTCGATGTACCCGTGTCGAACAAGAGGATTCAATTGCCAAAACCAATCGATGAAACCCCTCACAATCGACGAAAATGGTCGGGCACTTCATCGAATGGCCGAAAGCATCTTGGTCTCTAGCACCATGAGGGTAAAATATATGTTATTAAAGTTCATTATCTTATTTGTGGTTCCAAATAATATTGCAAATTAATTGTAGAATCTGCCGACACCACAAATGCCTCGAAAGAAATCACCACAAAGGCTAAAGAGAAATCGAGGGGTGTCGTGAAGGCGGTTAGAGGGGAGAACGAGGACTCCACCAAGGCGCTCGAGACTTGGTTATTCCATATTTGGAGACTTAGATCACGATGATTATGTATGGGTCTAAAGGGTGCACCGGATGGTATCGTCTAATGGTTTCGAGATCGTCACGGTTCCCATGCTTGCTCACTTTCATGAGAATACTTTCCAAGAATTCGTCAATGAGGAACATGTCTTGTGAAGTCTTGAATGACGAAAGTGGTTGAGTTCAACCACCATAGCCCTTTACCTCGGTATGTGTTTACTAATTCTCAATATTCACTTTCTATATAGTTTAATTTTCTTTTTAAATATTAATTAGCGTATATATGTTGGTTAAAGATATTTGGGTGAGGTATATCTCTCTCGGAGATGTCCGAGCAAGTGGAATGTATTCTTCGTCTCCCCCAAGTGTCTTGCATATTGGGTGATAGAGTCTGAGACCATGGATGGGTTAGTTAATCATATCTTTGAATCAAATTGGGAAGCGAACATCTCATTTTTGGCCAACAAATGTGGGGTGAGTGATAAACATTCGTTAAAATTTGTATTCATGTTTATAATATTTGCACATATATATGCTAAATTTGCGATTAATTTTAATATTCTCAATATAATATAGGAACCATTGGGTCTTTGGTAGCCATACACATGAATACATTAAGTGTGTATTTTATGGACCCAACTCGGGATGGAGTTTATTCAAATCATACGATCTCGTTTCATATATGGAAGCGTAAGTTCATTTTTAATATTCTATATAATGATTTGTTTTACTTTTAAAATTATGCATATTTAATCTATTTTTATTTTTTAATTATAATAATAATAGTGTGATGACGATGTATTGGAGTCGCCTTCCAGTCAAGGTTCAAGATCTAAGTTAAATAAAGTGAACTAGATTAACATTAAGGTAAATTTAATTTAGTAAATTATCAAATTAATAGAAAGAAATCATAATTGTATACGTGATTATAATTGTTAATCAACGAGTTCCGAGGCAACGAGATAATGAACATTGTGGACATTTTGTATGTTGCTTTATTGAAGATATAATCCAAGACTTCTCTAACGAACATTCCTCTCAATGTAAGTCAATTTATCGATTTATTTAAATTATTATTGATTGAATAAAAATTCATATTATATTGATTGATTCGTTGTTTTTGCGGTTTGTCTATGAAGCGTGAGCTCAAGTCTTACTCTAAGAAAAGATTGGAGAAATGGAAAAAACGATTGAATGGGTACCTTTACAATCGATTCTTATATTCAAACGATATTGAGTGATTGTTGTTTAAAATTTTGGTAGCATGTAATGAAATTATATATTTGTGATGATATATATTTCATGTTTTTGGTGTATTAATTGGACGATATGTTTTGATGATATGTTTATTTATTTTTGATTTATGTTTATTTATTTGATGTTTTGGGACGTATATGTGATATAAGTTTTGGTTTATGGTTTTATTATAGGATTTTTGGTTTTATGGTTCATGGTTTATGGTATTGGACGTATATATAAGTTTTGGTTTATGATTTTATTATAGGATTATTAAAATATAAATTAATAATTAAAAAAGAGATGGACAACCGGTTTATAACATTTGTCTATCTAACATAATAAAAGAAATTAAAAAAAAAAAAAAAAGTTAGGCAGCGGTTATTAACTCATTTGTCCAGTCCCTCTTCAGAATGCGGTTGAAAAATTTATCCATTTCCCAATCTTTTGGACATCGTTTTTTTTAAATCATTATCCAAGTTTGGATAATTTATTCTTGGACAATTGTTATAACCGCATTTCTAAGAAATTTATTTTAACAAATTGTCCTCAAATGTGTATTAGTGTAAATTGTACAACACATCTTCATGTTTAGAGACACATATAAGATCTGTTTTTGCATATAATTGCACGTCTCTTTATTATCTGGGGATTTTTTTTTCATTTATAAGATAAAACATCCATTCAAAGATTGAGACAGGATCCCCAACTAAAATTTTGCACCACCGACAATGAGCACAAGATGAAATAGGAAAAATAGAACCTCCCTTCTTTACAAACTGCTCTAAATCTTAAAAACCTACTTGAGTTTTTACCAAATGGAGCTATGTATATACCAAAAAATCTTCTTGATGATAGCAAAATAGTAGAATGGATTTGAGAATCTAGCCCTAAATCTTCATAAATATAACACTTCCATTCTTGATTAATAACGTTAAAGTACAATTTAATTATTATCGTTGTTTTGTCAAAGAAAATGGTAGCAACACTAAACATTATATATTATACAGTAGGAAGTTCAATTTTTTTTCTCAATTCAACCCTAATTAATTAACAAGTGTGTGATAATATTCAAATAATTGGGTTACATAATTCAACGAAATCCCCAGCTAATAAGCAACTTAACCTGGTCTCGGTGGGGGTAGTTAACTTGTGGTTTCGGAGATATGCAATTTGTCTGGCAAGGAATAATTGTAGATATGATGGAAAAATAATATTTGTTTTATTTCTTCCGGTTGAAGACATCTTTCAAAATATTTTAAAGAACAGGTAGCAATTCAAGCCTCAATGCCCAATAATTGAGCTTAAATTCACAAACTTAGATCTCCATTTTTAGGATGAAAAGTGAACTTGTGTTAAGTAATTAAACTTAGCTACTTCTTAAAAGTGATTTACCTAGGGAAAAATGCACTTTTAAGGGTCAAGTGAAATAGCCAAATACTTGTTCATCAAAGAACACACACAAAGTAACCATTTGTACAAAATATACAGAGTCACAATTCCAGTGAAATAGCCATAAGTAGACTTCAATTTACAGGCTAATAATATGTTTTTCATTGTTATACGTAATTTCAAACCAGAAGAGGAATCATCAACCCCAGGAAGAGGGAGTTACAGTCCTCTTAGTAGCACCTTAAATCCCAATCAAAGATTCCACCACAAAAAATCCTCCTTCAGGACATGCTCCCAGTCAGAAGAGGAACTGTCATGCGAGTTAGACTTATTTTCATCGATCAACATGCTGCCCTTAAAGGAACGAATTAAGGGATCATTAGCAACAGAGAGATGATACTCATTCAGCGATTCATATCCAGAAACATCACTGTATGAAACAAAGTTGCCCTGAGTTTGAGGAGGGGTCTGAGCCACGACTAAAGTATCGTCTTCTATCTGACCTCTGATACATGACCGAAGATATTTCTCACCTGCAAAATCACAATCAATAGTGTTTGGTTGTTTTTCTTTTTCCTCCGTTTTTTTGTTATCCCGTAATTTAAGGATACTTAATCGAGCCATAATAGACCCCACATCGCCATCAATCATCTGAGGTGGTTTTTCCTCTATCGATTTTGAGTTTTCCTCTCGTGATTTCAGGAGTCTGGCCATTAAAGATTCTGAATCATCATCAGCAACCATCTCAGACTTCTGTTCCTCCTCCATATTTATGTTGCCTTCTCGAGATTTCAAGATGTTGAATCTAGAAAGAACAGAAGCCTCAACATCATCAGAATGGCTGCTCGAGCTAGGAACAGAAACGTACGGTACGGTAGGGCCCAGAGATGGGCCATCATGGGCCAGCTCAGGAGTGGTGATTGGATCAGGTGAAGCGGAAACCTCAGATGCCATTTCTGCAATATGCTCATTTCCTAAAAATGTTCAGAGATAAGGTTTAGATTGCAGGCAAACAAGTTTGTTGTATAATGATATAAATCTAACCTTGTGGTGCCTTGTGTTTAATTTCCTCCATCTGAATCTTCAGTCTGTTAAAACGAGCTTTGTAACTGATGGAAAAGAGTTTAGCCTCAGCCTCAAGCCACAAACTCTTGAATAGAAGAGCTCGTGAGTGCATTTCTTCACTCAAATCGAAATTCTCATCAAGAACCATCTTTATAGCCTGCAAGCACGAATAAAGAAAATGAAGGGATAGACTAATATCTACAAAAAAACACTATACAACTTTCTTACACCTGTCATTCACCAAATGGCGAAGTCTTATGTAAACTAGTTTTACGGTGCAACTGGTATGCATTTTGTGTATTTTTTTTATTAGTATTAGTTGTTTCATTAAAACTATAAAGTCATAATTGCAAATCAGTTGCAGGATAAAACTGTTTTACATAAGACCAACTCTTCACACCCTTACTCAGCAAACACTCCAAAATATAGCTATCACGCACATACCTTGGTCATATCATCATTTCCTGTAATGTCTAAGTCATCCCCCAAGGGTGAAAAGATCGGGGATTTCTTGTCTTTCTTACCAGGAAAATTTCTCTCAGTTTCATGAATTTGCAGACAATCAAACTTCAGTTTAGATCCTGCAACTTCACTTTCTGTACGAGGATTCCCCAAAGTTGTATCCTGACAAAAAAGTCATTATTTACCACATGTTTTTTATATAAGAGATAGGAAAGATCAAAACCAGCAAATGAAAGTTTATAAATATTGAATTATTGAAAACCTAAAAGGGCAGGGATATCTCATTTTTGTGCATGACTATGCAAGTTCATAAATGAGGCATACCGCATTACGAGAATCCCCAAGTATCTCGGAATTTGGTTCTGGGTCATTACTTGCCCGGACAACTTTTTTACTCGAGCAATAATCGAGGTTGCTTATAACATCCTTAAGAGTCTCCACATTTTTTTCCTCCAGAAAGCATGCGTCACTTGAAAGATGAAACCGAATCAACTCAGAGAGATTATGTATTGTCTTAATCATCGCTGTTACATCCAAATTTGGATCGGGTTTTACAATATGCTCAGCAGCATCTTCTTGAGAAGCAGGTGAATCTAGAACCTTCTCAGCTGCATGAACTGCAACAGCAGCCCCGTCTGAGACATCGTTTACTGTCATACCCTCTTCACCAACTAAACTCTTTGTATCAGAAACTTTCATGTCAAGAGAACTCAGTAAGTTGTTCATTATGCTACCTGTATTATTTTGCGTTTTTGGATCATTATATAACTCAACCCCCTTATTGGTCTGCTGTTTAGTTGAACATATTGCATCTGGGATCCTCCGCACAGAACGTGCTACACCATTTCTTGCACATTCATGTTCTTTCCAAAAGTTTGGACAATCATATAACTGAATCCCCTTATTGGTTGCAGGTGAATTCCAGACAGCGTCTTTTGCACCATCCAATGAACTCTGTTCTTTAGTTGAACCATTTCTTGCACATTCATGTTCTTTCCCCATGCTCACATTTTTGTGCTCTTCTGGACCAAATCTGAAGTGTTCATCAAAATTAATCTTGGAGTCCCCAGCTTCAACATCAAATGTTGAAAACTGAGAAGATGGAGCTCCTTTCCAACAGGGTGAATCCACAACAAAATCTGAAGAATCCTCGGAGGAATCAACTACTGGAACATCACTAGAGATGGAAAAATTACGTGAGACATTTATATCTGGTAACTGATATCCAAATCTTGCTTTAACCTTGCGGTCAGAAGTATCTTTGGACAGTTCTTTCACCAAAGTTGATGAAATGAGACAATTCCCTTGCTTAGACAAGTTGAGAAGCTTTGCATCAAAGGGCTCTACTGTGATTTTGGAGCTTGACTGGAAGCTAAAATCCTTTATCTTCGAGGGGTTGTTATATCCGAAATTCACACAGTGGACCCCACCAGCACTCTCACTACTAGCAGGTTTGCGAGAAGTAACACTTTGTCTCAAATTGCCATTTGCAGCAGGCGGTGGCCTAATGACAACAGAAGGGGAAGTTCTAACTACTGATGCACTACCAGGAAAAGGGGTATCAACAGGCCTAACACACTTTTCGTAGCTTGGAAAATTCTTTGGTATTTCAGAGGCCATAAATGGAGGATAAAATTCTGGGTAGGGTGAACTGGATGGAGTGACAAGTCTATCTGTATTATACGCAGCAAAGCTAACATTTTGCTCAAGGGATGACTTGTCTTCCAAAAGTTCAGTACTTGGGGATCGAGTATGGTTTCCTCTGTCAGAAACCTGACTGAGACTTTGATACAGACCACCATAATCCTCTTTGGATTTGTTACCTTTTCCATTTCCGTGCCCTCCTGAGTTACAGCAAATCAACTAATTCAAAAGAGTAACACTTGGGTGCACAAGTTGCACGGTGCAACTGATGCAAACTAATATTGTTCAATGAAAACAACTCAAATGAACCAACTAATACCTTTTAGTAGAACAACTAATATAAAAAAAATGCAATTGAGTGGCATGGTGCATAGAAGCATTTTCCCATTCAAAATTGTTTATAGCAAACACTCTGGCATGCACACGCCGACTAAAGATGGTAAGTTGAGGAAAGGAGCAATAGGTAGATACTATAACTTTGATGTGCTTAGAACAAACCCACAGAAGACAAACAATGATGAAGAGAAAAGGAAGGAGGAGAAGGAGAGAGAGGAGAGGGAGAGAGTGATCATAGATAATTACATAATTTACCAGAAAGATATATATATAAAAGTGAACCAAATTTGGATATGTTACAGCAAAGCCAATAATAAGAACCTATATAATTCTAAACTGATGGTTAGGACGCCTTACTTGACTAAAGCTTAAGATTGTATATACTGATTCCATCAAGGGCAAGCAAGAAGCAAACAACCCATGACTACCCAGATGTCAGAAAATGGAAGTCTGTCCTCTGCTTTTAGAATTCACAAACTCTCTTTATGTCTTAAATTTTATTTGGCTGTTGTCCTTATAATATAAACACATCCAAGCTACAAGATTAAATTCCAGTCACTAACATAAATGTTTCCTATTCGGGACAATGTTCAAGATCTTTTGAGCAACTTCTACTGTTTGTCCCCTTTAATATGTTTCAGAAATTTGATCCAGCTTGCAGTTTTCAACCTCTTCGGTTACTTTTCTTACCCTTCTCTCATAAACTTCAATGGATAGGGGAAATGGTAGGTGTGTGACTTATGCCATTGGTGCATGTGATTGATGTTATGTTTCACTCGCATTAGACATATCACATGTATTATTTGATGATGATTAGTTTAACTGATTTACTTTCCTTTTTCAAATTTTAGGAACCTGTTCAGTTTTTAACATTCCCTACAACTACATGTACCCTCTTAAGTCATGCAGGAATCAGAGAGGAACACATAAGCAACACATCCACAAACACCTAAATTAAATCTTTCATCTTTGGAAAAGCAATTGGAGGAGGATAATCAAGAAGATAATAAGGAATTCAAGACTTAGGCTTGAATATCGAGAGTTCCTTCATCATCTTAAGAGTTCTTCTTAATCTTTTTCTTTTTTGTTTTCATTTCAGACTCGTCTAGGTTGAATGTGTTGAACTAGATCCTACGAATTTAATTGCATCTATGTCTAGCTAAACACCTAGTGATCCTAAGATGTGTGGGTTTAATCGGTTCTTATGTTGGATAACTAATTTTAATTCAAGTTCAAGTTTCATCCCCTATTCATACATTTTGTGCTTACTCAAGTTTAAATTATTTAGCCAATAGTTAAACTTGTTCACCTTGTGATCCTAAGATGTGTGGGTTTAATCGGTTCCTATGTTGGATAACTAATTTTAATTCAAGTTCAAGTTTCATCCCCTATTCATACATTTTGTGCTTACTCAAGTTTAAATTATTTAGCCAATAGTTAAACTTGTTTGATATAATAAACCATAAACTGAAAGAGGTATGGGAATACTTGGAATAAGGAAGATAACAATCATATTTTTTCAGAATCTTTTTAAAAGCATACTTGATGATTTACCGAAATAATTATCCTAAATTCCACATTTGAAACTTGTTGTTCATCTTATCTTTATTAAAAAATTGGTTTTTCCAATCCTTTTGCACATTTTAGTTGCTCAATTAGTGAAGTGATTAGCATAATAAACAACACTTTTTCAATGTTTGATAATTTTAATAAAACTTAGATTACTGTGATTGCAATTTAAATTTACTAATATCTGTAAGAACAACCTTGCTCATCAATTCTATAAACTAAAATATTTGAGTGAAACAATGTGCTAGATCAGTGGCTGGATTAGAACAGATAGAATGTGGATTTTAACATGTTTTCTTCAACCATTATCACAATTTACTCAAACCTTAGGAATCCAAAGATTAGCACTCACCCAAAGTTGTTCAAGAATACACCGAGGGAACTTAACTCCAAAAGAAGAGCTTTTCAAGCTTCAACCATTAAACCAAGGGAAATAAGGATTGAATAAATGAGAGTAAATTATCTACAAACGCAGCTCAACAACAATTTAAAGTGGAGAACAAATGACATCACAGAAAACACATCTTACATAAAGATAAAATGCATACCTTGGAAAATTTGATTTATGAAGGAACCCGAGCCACCAACATTCGCCTTTTCAGATGAGAAGCTTCCATCCATATCTGATCTCTTAACCCGCTTCCCATCATCGAATCCCCAACATTCTGCTGCTTGAGGTCCATACTCCAAGTCAAACAAGATGTGAGTATAATCACGCTGAGATGTTACGCTCAGTCCAGAAGTATACGGAGACCCATCATCCTCGATCAAAAGACTATCTTCTCCAACCAAAGGAGGAGCATAAGGAGAATAATAAGGCTTGATTTCACCACCATAAGCAAAAGAACAACTCGCAGCCTGAGTACCCGAATTAAGAACAGACCACTGGGAGCTTGAGGGATTAACAGACATAGTAGCTGGAAATCGATAATCATCAGATGCAGGGCCAGTATTTATTCCAGGGGAATCGATAACAATATCAGGCTCAGGGGCAGAAGGGTGTGCATATTGCCATGAATGAGGGTTAAAGGGTTCAACCGTATACGGTGAGTCAGAATAATGCGAAAAAGGGTTCGAATTGGACCTAGGGTTTACTCTATCAACAGTGAACGGAGGTGCTAGAGCTGATAAATTCGAGGTTGATGACGATGAATACCCCCCTGCTCCATTACCCAGAGTGCCAAAACCCATCATCGTAGCTCAAAAGCCGAAAATTGGCTGATCAATCAAATTCCACAAAATAATTTACATGAGCAAACAACAGATATTGATCTCAACAATCATAATTCAAAACAAAAATAACATGTCATTGATCAACCACAAGTATTAACACAATTCATTGAAACCAGTGGCTACAGCGTCAGATATAAACAGTAAGAAAAGGAATTTGGCTAAGGCGAAATCATACCTGGAAAAGAAAGGGAAAGATGAAGAAACCCTCAAAAGTGCGTCTCTCTGTGTCTCTCTCTCTTGTTTCTCTGACTAAACTTTTGCTTGAAACTTCAAAGCAAAGTGTCGTCTACTGTGCTGTGTCGCTTCCTCTTTTTGGCTTTTGTGGATTTCTCCAACAAAACACGTTTTTTGTTTCCGATTTCCTGTCAACGACTAATGAGGTACAGTAGTTAGGGTTGTACATTCACTCTCACCTTTTGAGATTACTTTTAAGGCCCTGTTTGGGGGGAGCTTATAAGCTTTTTGAAATATCTTGTAAGATATTTAAGCGTTTATAAACTCCTTAATTTTGTATGACAAAAAAAATTAGTAGCATCATATAAGCAGTGATGTAAAAGTCTCGATTAGTCTCCGCCTAGGCGGCGTCTAGGCGCTAGGCGGTCGTCGGCCGACTCGATTTTGTCTAGGCGCCGCCTAGGCGATCGAGTCGGGAGCTAGGTGTCCAATACTAAGATATTATTTGATAATGAGAGACTTTGTTCTTAGAATAAATTGATGATAAAACAAAGATTGATAATTTTCACTACACTAAAATTCCAAAACACAAATTTATATATTTTTTTATGTTAAATTAATTTTCTTGTACTCTATAATGGATAATAGATATAAAAAAAAGTGTTTCAATTGTTATCTAGATTTAGGCGATTGTATAATGAATTTATTAATTAATTTTGAAGTGTATTTTTGTTATAATATATTGATAAGTAATAAATAAAACTCATTTAGATGAAAAAAATAAAAGAAAACCGAACAGACCAGTCCCGGCCTAGACGGCCTAGGCGCTAGGCGGTCCATATCCGTCCGACTACCGATTTTCGACTTCTGCATCCTTGCTTATAAGATGCAAGAATAATTGTCTACATAAGCTATTTAGAGTGTTTTTATTTTTTTTATTATATTAAATAAGCTATTAAAGGTTTTAAGAAAACTTAAAGTGGGTGCTTTTAATAGCTTATGAATTTTTTTTTAAATACCATTGACTTTTTTTCAAACACCATCAATTTTTATTTCTAATTTTGTTACAGACGCTATCAACTTCTAATATTAATCAATTTTTTCATAATCATTAATTTTAATCAATTCCCCAAAGCATAATTTTTGCAAACACCCCCTAAGTTAAGCTCCTAATTTTGTTTGGCAAAACAAAAAAGTAACACTCCTGTGAACAAGGTTCACACTATGAACTCTAACTCAATATGACCCGTTTTGAGGGATGAGTCGACCATAATTTTCGCCCCCAATCCATTCATTTTCACTTTCACGCTCATTCAATCCATTTCATCACACTTTTGCTTTGTCGTGTTGCGCCGTCGCACTATTGATCTTACTCAATATCAGTCTTTTTTCACGCTCTTAGTCAGTCACTCTCACTCTCGCGCGGTCACGTCATCGATCTTCCTCAACGATCTTGTCGCTCTTCCATGCCCTCACATCACGCAATGAAGGTGAAGGTGAAGGGAAAATAGCACTATGAACGATTGTGAAGGGAAAAACTTCACAACAAGTACTATGAATGATAGTTGATTTTTCTAATTGAATTCGAGCAAAGATATAACTTGTGTCTTTACTATCGATAATAATAGGATTTTTTTTTTTTTTTTTTTGCATAAGAGTGATATTTTTTCTTCACAACAGTAATAGTTTATGTGTATAATAGTGATACTTAGTTTCATATAAAATAACAGTGATATTCGTTGTGAATAACAGTGGTAGTTTTTTTCATAACAATGATAGTTTTTTTTTCTTGCATATCGGTGATAATTTAATAGCATTACAGTGAGAGTTTTTATAACATTTATAGTCAAGTTACACAATAGTGATATTTTTTTTGCATGACAATAATAATTTTTATAAATAATAATGAGAATTTTTCCATATAGCAGTGATATTTTTTATATCTAAAATTGCATCTTCCTCTACATTCGGATGCACGGGTGCGGAGGCATTTTCGGTGCAATGATGTTACACTGAGATGGGAAAACAATTTCGAGTGAGGGAAGAGAAAGAGATAGTTTTCGCGTGAAGGGGTGAGAGGAGAAATGAGAGATGATAATTAACCTATTAGGAATTAATAAAAAAAAACTAAAATTATTTATATGTGATCCGTTTATAATGTATGGGTCAGGTTTAACCTAAGTTCATACCATGAACTATGTGTACACATGAATCAGGTGAACACAAATTTTTATAGACCAAAAAAAGACTAATAACATCTTATAAGCATTTAAAAAAATATCACATCCTCAAACTTATTTTTTCAGTTAAAAATAAGATTAGTTGAACAAGCTCTAAGGGTGTGTTTTGAAACAATTAAAATAGCTTTCAGAAGCACTTATTTTCAAAAACTGTGAAAGAGAGCTTTAAAAATAAGTGCTTCTGAAAGCTGTTTTAAATGTTTGACAAAAACTTGTATAGACCTGGTTCATGCTATGAACCCGGGTCAAACTTGACCCATACATTATAAATGAGTCAAGTATATCCTCCTCAACAACAGCTACTCATCAAACGTAAAAAAACATCAGCGAGCGCACTTGGAATGGCGATGAAAGTTCAAGATACGCGTCACCATACGCCGCCTCCTTTTATTCAGTCCTTACGAGAGAGCTCGTGTTTTCCATTCACCTTTCCGATGCAGAGCGAGTCCGACATGTGGTTGGTGGTGGATGAAAACCATGTTGACGGATCTGATGCGAAGACAGGGCTGGATCTCGATCTCAACCATGCCCCAACCCGTTCGAGCTTGAATCTGCAATGATAAAAACTATCACTGTTACTCAGAAAAATTATCACTGTTACTCAGAAAATTTTTCACTGTTACTCAGAAAAACTCTCACTGTTACTCAGAAAAATTATCACTGTCACTTATGCTTATATTAAGTATCACCGTTACACACATAAACTATCACTATTATGTATTAAAACTCTCACTGTAATGCTATTAAATTATCACTGGTATTAAAAAAAAGTATCACAAATATACACAAAAACTATCACTATAACTCAGAAAAACTATTACTGTTACTCAGAAAAACTATCACTGACACTTATGTTATATTAAGTATCACGGTTACAAACATAAACTATCACTGCTCTGAAGAAAAAGTATTACTGTTACACAAAAAAACTATCACTGTCACTAGTGAGATATGAGTGCGTGTTGCGGTAGCTGGCAGCGGCGCGAGAGTGGAGAGCAACGGGCGGAGAGCGGAGGACGAAGAGCGGAGAGCAGCGCGACAACATGGAATGAGATGGTGCATGAGAGCAGACGTGAAGGGATTGAGAGGAAATTTGGGTCAACCCATCCTACATAATGGATCATGTTGAATTAGGGTTGACAGTGTGAACCCTGTTCACAGGATTATTACTCTAAATGTTTCAAAACACGCCCAAAGTTAGGAATCGAGCTGAGAACAAAACTTGATGTGGGGTTGGGTCCCTCATCTCACGCAATAAAGAGTATAAAACATGGCACCATTCTGTGTGGGCCGTGGTAATTAGTCTGACACAATATGGGCCAGGCCCTTTACATTTATAAAAAGTTGATCCATTAGGTCCACATAAGTCTTGGCGGCCATAGTTACGCCCAATCTATCATGCCAAAAATCTTATGAGTGGTTATTAATCAGACGTACAAAGAAAAATCTGATTAACAAAATTATCTTTAACAAATAGTTGAAGCAACAAGTCATAATTATTATTATCATCATCTACATCTTTCTAAATTTAATGATTCTTTACTTTTCTTTACCTAAAAAATGATATTTCTCATAAAAAATGTCACAAGTCACTTCAAATAATAATATTGATACATATATATAGTTGTTAAGAGTTATTTCATGCATGTGACCACATTAGTATATTGAACACCAAACATTTAAACATGTGCCTATCAATCATTGATAAGTTTGATATTGGATCAATATAAGTTCAAAAATTAAGTATTATACTATAAAAGATTTAATTTCATTTATTTGTTAAAGATAAAGACCAGGAGATGGGGTTTGCAATAAATTATGACCTTTCATGCATGAATTGATGTGTGGGATACAATTGAACATGTTGTGTTTGCTAGAAATTGGGATTCCTCAAATCATTGTCATGAACAGACAAATATTACATAAATATTAAACTTAACTAAAATTATGAATTTAGTGTACCAAGAAACAAGATGATTGAATTCCGGGTATGGTCCAATGGAGATTGAAGAAGAATATGAATCTAAAAAATATATGAGATTTTAGATAAAATAGAGGTGGATATGGAGAATGCCACGATTTGAGATATTTTGCCTTACTTTCTCCATGCTCTTGTGGCCATCTCTCCTCACCATTTTCTCAAATCATAAATACTAATAATTGTACATTTAGTTCGAATTGTACGTGTTTTATCAAATATATAATTTCAATGATTATAAAAGTGTATTATAATTTTAATAGTTACTCCACTTGTAAAATAATATCATATGTTTCATTTTTAGTGTTTTACTTTATATTTCATATTGTGGATGCATGACACATGTAAATAAAAATTTATTTAAGAGATCACCATAATCTTAAATTCATGCATGTGTTAAAAGACTCCCAAAGTAAAATATATTTAGAACATAAAAATTACATAGAGGAATAGAGCTGACAAAATAACACGTAGACTTGTTTCATTTTTTTATCTCTTCCTACTTAAATTTTTACAATATATAAGACATCGAAAATGATTTAATGAACATAATAAAGAAACATACTTATAATCTGGTTCATACCAAAATAGAAGACATGTTTTTATCTAATTAGCATAGCATCCTCCCAATACACACAAATTTATAAAGACAAAAATGTATGAGATGATCTTGTGCATGAGACGTAATACAACTTAGCACAATTAACACCCACCCCTTTTAAAATGTTAAAGCGTCAATGTCTAAATTACACTTCATTTCACCGTGAGACGGTTTCAGGCAAAAGTGTCTCATTTATAAATTAATTACAACTAATTATATCAAGAGAATATTTATAATTTGTAATATAGAGGCATAATTGTGATATTCAGACCAAACTCTTGTGTTAGTTTTAAAATTGAGCTTAATCAATGAACATGCTCATCACGACGACTAGATATTCTTATAAACGACAAATTAATTATTTAATTTACTTATATGTTTTATAAAGGGTTTAATTATCACTGTATCAAATTCCATGATTATACAATTATTGTATCTCACACATGACACATCCTCATCCTCATTTTTGCATGTTATATACTCTATATCTGTCTCATAATAAATATCTTTAGAAATTAAATTTTATTTCAAATTATGTGCCATTTTAGTAATTTCTTTAGACTTTTTCCCGATGTACCCCTTATATGGCAAAAACTTATAGATACTTTTTTTTTTTTAGTTTTTTAATAGAACCAATTAGAGTCAATTAATACTACGCTAATCGTGACGTGGATTAATTAAATAAAAATACCGTAATAACAGAGAAATTCTTATCCAATTTAGACAGCTTACTTCCACAATTTGATTGAATTAACTTGCAAGAAAGAAAGAAATAACGTACACGAAAAAAACATCACTTCAAGTTCAAACAAAAAATGGAACTCAACCTAACACAACGAAAGAAATTAACCTCATTTTCCCAGCAGAAATGCAATAAATAAACTGAATAAAGAAAGAAATAACGTAAACGAAAAAATTATTCACTAAAACATCTTTATATTCAAGTTCAAATGTATAAAAATGGAACTCAACCTCACCTAAAAAACACAACGAAAGAAATGAATAACCTGTTTTTCCCAGCAGAAATGCAATTCTTCCAAAAAAATAAAATACACAATTTGAACAACCTCATCTATAACTTAAACAAAAAATATAAATGTATATGTACAAAGAACTAAACAAAAAATATAAAATAAAAAGAACACAAAAATCAAAATAAATTGGCAAAAATACCTAAAAAATCTAAAAGTACACAAGAAAAGACGAAGAATCTGGGGAAGTAGAAGAAACAGCAGCAGAATGAAGAGACCTCAAGAACTGGAAATCCACCCCCCTTTGTCGAAAATAAAACATCTCTCTCATTCTCACAATTATCAAACTATATTCTTCCATCAATTCCACCATTTTCCCAACTTTTATCATCTTAATATTTCTTCCTCTAATTTGTCTCTCTTTGCTTTCTCTCTCAAAAATAGATACACAGATTTAATTGCAGTTGAGAAACATTGTGAATGGGTCTGTATTTAAAGGGGGGTGGGGGGCCACCAATTTATTGAAATTTGGAAAAGTTTCATGATTTTGAAGACGAATGTTATCTGGTTATAATAAGTCAGATGATTTGACTTACATTTTATTTTATTATTATCTCGTGGGGCACTCTTATTCTTTTTTTACGTATGGGACATGTGACTGGACAACAACTAGTTATAATAAGAATTACGTAGATTAATCATTAATTTGGTTCCATATTCTTGTGTTTTTTGACCTTATGTCAAAGGTGAATTAGTCACCTTTGGTTCAATAAAAAAATATGATATATTAGTCGTACCAGCTAATTTGGTAACAACGATGGTCAATGCATCATTTGATTAGATAATTACAGATATATTAATAATCTAGAGTTAATCATTTTTCTAACTAAGGAAAAGGAAAAAAGAAAAATTCATGTGCACGGGAATTTTTTTTGAGATGAAGCAATCTGGAAACTTTTTCAGTTTTTTTTATGGAGTTAATTAAGCTCAATTTTCAGATTTTTTTTATTCTATAATAAACACTTATCTTAAAAATCAATTCTTTGAATCAAATAAACTTCTAATAAATCGCAATCACTCAAATCATATAGTAAAATATATGAATAATTTTTGACCGAGTATTCGTAATTTAATTAGAAATAACATTTAATTAACTAATACCACAATTTTTTGTATAGGTCAGTAGTCTCATCAATCATCATAAATTGAAAAAATGGGGTTGCCGACAAAATCTCAAATTCAAAGATTGGTGAAGTACAATCATTTGAATTTTGACAAATTACAAAAACTTTTTGGAATTGTTGAGGATTCATGAAAAGATAGGCGTGATAGGCTCTTATGAATGTACACTTTCCACACACGGAATTGATGTGAATGCCAGCCTTGTTAATAGTGTGTTAATCTCTCGTATTTTTATTTTTTTTTTTTTTGTTGATTTTATATATACACTTTTTTTTTAGCTAAGAACTCTCGATATATATGAGAATCCTCGGTGTTTTGTCGAGCCTCTAAATTTTATTAATAGCCTTTTCGATAGGTGTTTTACCTGCACCTATGTGCTTCGTTCTTGTTCTAAAACAAAAGGAGGAAAAATTCATGAGTTATTAATAAATTCGATATATCAAATTTAAGTCTAATTGATAATAACAAATGAGGCAAATTCAAATATTCAAGAGTTTCGGATACTAATCAAACGGGAGTGGGAGTGGTAATTAGTTTCATGGAAGCTCTTTCATGGGTGATGGCTCTTGAGTTAGATATATAATATTGTGATTGAAGTAGATTGCAAAGTTGTAGTGGATGCCATAAATAATTCGACTTCGATTTCGGTTTTTGGGATTATGTCCATGCATGCAAAAATATATTACGACATAATCCTAGTTTTATTGTTTATTTCGTTAGAATGGATGCCAATCGCTTGGCTCGCGAGTTTGCACGGGTTGCTCGCGATTACGGGAACCCTCATTGGTGGTTAAACCCTTCAACTTTTGTGGATGAACTAATTTGACATTCCTTGTGTTTGCAATAATGAAAACTAGCCATTTTGGTTTTAAAATAAAAAACAAAAAGGTTTTTTCCATCTGAACATATACAATATATAACATATAATATCTTTTTATACTACTATTTTACTACAATTCATCAAAATTAGTAGCTAACGAATATACTCATGAATTTACCAATTAACATACGAAATAGTGTAAATCAAACATCAAATTATTGCTCGAAGCAAAATCAAGTACAAGCAAATGCTACATCAAATTTTCTCTCATTTTCAAAAAGAGTATGATCTCGTAAATGCCCTTTTTAGAGAATTCCAATTGAGAGATCGGCTTTTGATCATAGACAAATTTAAATTTAGGGTTCGACCCTTTATCATTGCCAAATAACGAGTAGAGTTCTTAGGGAGTGATGATGATTGTGGCGATGAAGGCGCTGAATGAGAATGCGACTCTTGAAGCTGAACTCCATCTTCTGAATCCCAAAAGCGTGCTCCTTTTCTTTTTTCTTTACAACGGAAAGTACGTCGGATTTGTCGCAAATTCCCCATACGGTCACCTTTTGTTGATGGAAATCGACGTTAACAGAGTATATGCCTAAAAAATTCACACCAAATGTGTTACATTGTTTGATTAATATATATATATATATATATATATATATATATATATATATATATATATATATATTTATGTAATAATAGTTTAGTAGCTCAGGTAACTAATTTATTTTACGAGAAATGAGAGTGGGTTAACATCTTTTCTAAATCCTACATTTAAATTTTATAAGGCTCGTAGTTTTATAAATTTAAGTAATAATTCCAAAAGAAATGACTATAAACTTCAACAATTCTTTTTCCCATAAAGCCAAACTGCAGTACGTTTTGTAATTTTGCGAGAAGCCCATTTTTGTAACTGATGGGCCAGTGAACAAGTCACAGTTATCTGGATTATCTGGCTCCAGCCCAATTAGTGAGATAAGCTGGGCCTGGTCATACGTTTATATTTATCATAACAATAATAAATGGTAAATAAACAGACAAGAAAAGTAAAAAAATAAAAATTCAAGAAAATTGAAGTAGAAAATATACATTAAAAAAATGATAATTACGCACAAATCAGAATCTCAATCTCTCAATCATTGGTTGCAAAACCATGCTTCTTTTTTTAAAGAAAAAATGGTATTCATTGGTGAGTACAAGGGTACTCAAATCCGGTAGACAACCTAAAGGTTGAGAATCCTAAGCATAAATTTCAGTGTACACTCCTTACAATGCATTAATTAATTTAAGAAAATGCAACATGAAATACAATTTTATAATAAAAGATATACTTAAATTTCTCATTACAAAACTCTACATATAACCAAGTGATAACTTGTGTAAATTTGTGACTTATATATATATGTAAATTAATTAATTAATTACCTTTGAGATTGGCTAAAGCTTTCTTGATTTTTCTCTCACATCCACAAGAATACAAAGGCACCATCATTTCCACATATTGTGCCTCCACATTCTTGCCTGCTGGAACTATTTGCATATTTTCTGCCATTCTCACAACTTAGTTAATATTTCTACAACTTGATATATGATATGGATATAGTCATGCCCTATATATATGAATAACATTTTAGGTCATGTTTGGATGATCATTAAGGTTATCCTAATTTTTGAAAAGCTACCAGACATAAACCCATTCAGATTCCCTCTATAAAGATGGATTAGACACACTTTATCTTTTCTTTTACATCACCCTTTAAAAGTTTCTTTTGTATTGTACATTTGTTTATTTATTTGGATAACTTTTTAAATAGGTTGCACTAGATTAGGGGGGTTGTGATTTGTGAATGTATTTGAAATTTATATATGTAAGAAGTGTTTGAATTAATATGGACGACTTGACGGCCTCATTATGATCTATTTTTTTTTTCAGGGAATTTGATGAATTTAAAACCAACTCACTTTAAATGGATATGAAATCCTTTTAGTTCAAAAAAATTTTCAATCCAAACGTGTCACCTTTTATATTTTTTCTCGACCCATTCTCTTATATTTCCTTGTGATTTATGCATATTAGTAATATTTATTTTTTTATCCCAAAAGAAGTAGAAAAATATGCTTCTTATCAGATTTCTAATTTTGTATATTACTTATTTGCATTGAGAAAAGTGAAGAGTGAGTCATACAAGTTTAAAGATGTGTCACACAATTTTGTAATTGGTCAATGAAATGACTTTGATGAATTAGACTTTGTGTGTTTCCACGTGGGGTGTTTTTCTTTAACAAAGAAGTTGAGGATTTAACCATCATCCATGGAGAATGTCTAGTTTGTTTATCTATGTATCTTCTGCATGCATGCACATGGTCTCCAAATTAAAGTGACTAAATAACTCAAATTTGGTTTATTAATTTATTTATGTCCTAAAATATTCTTACCTATGTCAATATACTATCCAACTTTTATAATGGAACGGCGCTTGGTTAAAAAAAAGGCAATCAAAACAAGCATATAGGTAATTGAGGTGGTAATGAGAATGATCAATATCACATTATACTTTGTATGTCGTAATACACATGAAATTAAATTAGTATATTTCTCAGTTAACACATCACATGTATTGATAGTTGATATACATACAAAGAAAAACCACAAACATTGTTAGTTAATTGTAAAAATAATTTTATATTATGTGTCTCTGAATCATGTATTATTGTAAACATTATAACAAGTTTTCATCACTTTCCTGTACGTGAATATTCTCATTCGGCCGGCTTCATGCCCAAATTAACATTATTGTATTACTAACTTTTTCTCCTTAATTTCTTGATTAATATTTAATAATCTTAATCCCATTATTAATACTGACACAAATCACCTGATTCCAACACTGATTTTGGCCTTTTCTGATTTTAGTACATATCCCACATGGTTGAGGCACAAAATCCATAACCCACTGCATGAAGAATATAGCTTATAAACTTATTTAAACCCAAAAAATTAATAAAACATTCTCTACCCACTCTATATAAATCATATCAACCACCCGGTAGGTGTAATACATGCAATATTCCATGAAATACAATAAATTTAATTATCCATTATTTATATAATACTCCTTCCGTCCCAATCATAATAATAAAGTACCCCATATTTTCGTCTCAATCATAATGGTAAAATTACTTATACACTTTATTACTTTATCACTTTATCACATAAAATATTAATAAACAACATTTTCTACCTCCAATTATTCATCATTTTATCATATAAAATACTAATAAACAACTCTTCCTACCCCACCACTTTATCACTATTCCACTAAATCTTTATGAACAGTAAAAATATCATTATGATTGGGACGGATGGAGTATATGAAATGTAGTAATATGAATTTGTTAATATATGAAATTAAAAGGTGTCATGTCACAGCGCCATGTGATTGGTCATTTTTTGGTACCAAATTGGGATGATGAGTCGGATCGGAAAAGGGTGCGGGTCCTACCACGTTGGATCCATTTAAGATCTGTGGATCGGAGGAATCTCCTTCAGTAACTCCAAAACTCAATACATCATATTCTTCTTCTTTTTGGACTCTCCCCATGTGACATGCATCAAACATTAATCCAAATAAATTAAGAGCAAATAATTCTTTTTCCCAGAAGTTGAAATGATAACATATTTTTTATTTTCCTTCTGATTAAAAACAATCGACTGGTTAAGAACCCTCCTAAATCAATAATTTGAAACAACTAGTTAATAAAGTTAGGGGTAAACCTCTTGATGCAATTGACACTTAATGAAAAAATAATTAATATTATTCAATAAAATAAATATATACAGATCAATTAATACTATTTAATTATAATAATTAATAACATTTAAAACTACACTTGATTTGCATGACACACAGACACACGGTCCCACCCTTGATTAAAAAAAATGTGTTCTATAATTTTGAATTTTTAGAGTAATATATCGAGTATATGTATATAATTATAATGGACCGTCATAGAATAGTGTAGCTTATTACCACTTTGTTATTGTTATATCAAAAAATATTTTTACTATGCCTTTTATCTTTCCCTCTCTCGGTAACATTTGAATTAATTCTATGATCCAATTGTTGAAAAGTTTAAACTTAAATTTTTGAGAATTGCCACTCAATAGCACAACCAATAGGGTATATATATATGACAAAAGAACTTTGAAAAGTATCACTTTGCAAGGATAAAAGTATTAGCTAACACAAATCAACACACGTCTCTCTCAAAATGTTAAAACGTCAATGCCTAAATTATGTCATGTCTCACCGTGAGACCGTTTCACGCAAGAGTGTCTCAGTCTCACCAGCAGCTAGCACAACTTTCCTGAGTTAGTTGAGTAACTAACTTCTTGTTGTAACAACTTAACCACCAAACTTACTGTCCAAATATTAACTTGAGATGAACCGAATGAACAATTTGTGACAATCCTCTTCACTATTCATATTTTTATTGTTCGGTAGCTTTTATTTTTTGCATTTCTTAAGTAATAAAATTATTCTGTTTAAAAAAAACATGAAATTGTAATAGGCCAAGAAATGTCAATCGATCATAAATAGTGTTTTTAATTACTTTAATACTTTTAGTATATTTGCACTAAACCATGTACCATAAGTAACCCAGAGAAGAATAATTAGTCCATATATATTTGAATGGATATTCTGCACTAATTATATCTTATCACAATAAAAATCACAAATAAGATACAACCACAGAATTAATTAATCACCATATACAACAACAACATGAGAAAATAAAATAAAAACTCAATATCACATAACAGTACAAGCATTAGGATTTTCATCTGAAAAAAGCTGAGGTGGTGGAATTCTCTCAAACACATAAAGCGGTTGATAAAGCTGATACATCATTTTGTGCATCGCCGCCTGCTCCTCCACACTCTTCACCTCCTCTTTTGCTTCCCCGCCGTCCTCCTCCGCCGCGCCGCCACCGTCCTTTTTTTCCTCCTCCTGCGGCGCCTCTTTTTTCTCGCCTTCCTCTTTCTTCTCCTCGTCGGGCTTTGCCTCTTCGGGCTTTTCTTCCTTTTTTTCTTCGGCCTTAGGCTCGGGTTCGGGCTGGGGCACGATTTTGGCTTGCTTTTTGGTGCGGCGGTACACGTAGTCGACGAGCTTGTCGGCGTCCATGGTTCCCGTTACCGTCACTTTGCTCGAGCTTAGTTCCGTCTCCGCGGTTCTCACACCTGCCGTTATTTTTAAATAGTATTAGTTCTCTTATTAAAAAGTATTAGTTGTTATACTAAAAGGTATTAGTTGGTCAACAACAACGGTACAAGAGACTTTCTCTTTTGAAAAGACTTTTAACCTCTAAAAATATGACAATTTGATATTTGAGTAATTATATTATAAGGGCCCCAGTGTTAGTTCAGATTTGCTAAACATAAATGACATGCCAGTATAAGTAAATTGTTATGCGAGTTTGCCTTTCTAATATTGAGGAACATATTGTTGGTTACAAAAATGGTGTTTCCCTAGTTTTTATTTACAAATTATATATCTTGCAAAACATTGGAAATAGACTGAAATTATGAATTAATATAAAAGAAAATTACCTCTCATTTTGAGTATCTTTTTCTTGAGCTGTTCTGCACACGCCTCACAATGCATATTCACATCCAGTTCTACTGTAATTAATCCACTAACCTGCAGTTCCATAAAACTCCATATTTTAAATAAATGAAATAAAAGTAATTGCATGCCTATGTAAATTCGAATTAATTATGATATTAGTGATGTACATAATATGTGACATGCGTTAATAAAATAAAATAAACATGAAATTGAAAATACCTGGGATGCAACAACTTCAGGAATGGGTTCACCTTCAACTTCAGGCAATGGAGATAAAACTTTTGCCCTTCGTTTTGTTTTCTTCATGATTCTATTACACACAGCTTGAGGCTCAATAACTCCTTTAATTGTCACCTCATTTTTGGTCATGTCCATTGTTACTCCCTCCACACCTATTTAATTTGAACACATACATTAATTTTTTTATTTTCTAACTCAAAATTTAATGATATATGTATAGGTGAAATAGTAAAAAAATAAAATTAAAAGCTTCAAATCATCCTTAACATTTTTCATATTCCAATGTCTATGCTAACAATATGTGTGAAGGTAGTAGTTGGTCAGTATTAGTTGTTTTGACCGAACAAATTTAGTTGTTTTTATTGAACAATATTAGTTGTGCACCAGTTGTACAAAAATTAAAATTGAGAAGATTAGTTAACATACCTTTAATCTTTAAAATAGACCTCTCAATTTTCTTAGCACATCCCACACAATGCAAGTTTACAAACAACACGAATGGCAATGGTGGTTTAGGCTCTTCTTCTTTCTTCTCTTCCTCTTTCTTTTCCTCTGTTTTTTCTTCTTTTTTCTCCTCTGTCTTATCTTCCTCCTTTTTCTCTTCCTGATGAAAAAATAAGAAATATTTAAGTATTCACCATTTTCATGCATTATTGTAGAAGGAATTAATGGGATTAATGCTCATGCAATGTTGCATGACTAATTTAATTACCTGTTTGGCTTCTTCACCCATTTTGAGCACTAAAATTGAGTTTTATAATTGTACTAAAAAAGATGAGCAGAAATTCTGACAAAAATAAAGATGAGTTCTTCTAGAGAGAGAGAGGGAGAGAAAGAGAAAGAGAGAGAGAGAGGGAGTTTTATTGGAGAGAATCAGAGGCAATTATATGGGGGAAATTTTTTTAGATTTGTAAAGGAATTGAAATGAACGGTGTGGATTGTTGTGATTAAAGTAGGAGTGTGTGATGGCAGAGCACATGCAGGGTTCTAAACTGTAGAGAGGGCCTCTAATTAAGAAAAGCTGCAATTTTACAAATTATTTTACATAGGAGAAGTTATAATTAATATGTGCTTGTGTGAGATTTATTTATAATGTTGAAACGTGAATAATGAGTGGCATAGAATGAAGAAAGTTAGGTTTGCACCACTCTTTGAACCTCCTAATCATATACCTAAAACACTTGACATATTGTCTCGTGCATAATTCAAGTGGTTCAAACGTATTGAACAATATTAGTTGTTTTAATTGTGCAGTATTGATTATTTTCACTAAACAATATTAATTGTGTAACAATTGCACAGTACGTGAAGTTTTGCACGTTTTCTGATTTACCCTATCCACCAATATTTTCAATACAAAGGTTGTGGGTAAACCTCCTGTGCAATTTGTAAATCACATTAAAATAGATAAATGTTTTTTTAAAAAGAAATTCGTTTCTAATCGGATTCAAATAGATCGAGTTGGATTGAGTGCCGATTCAGCACAAGTATAGATGCACAAAAATGTTAGTGACAAGAGTGGGGTTCGTGATTTAAAAGACAACTTACTGAAACAGTGTTCATTAGGTAAATGCATGTACTTCATAATAAAGTGTTGGTCGGATTCTTTTAACGTAAACGATGTTTCATGCTCTATTTTGACGGATGAAAAATCATGGACGGCAATTTAGTTGATTCGATGGATTTCAAAACTTGTCTAAATTTGATCACATTCTGAATAAGTTATAAGTGTAGTAAATTTGCCTCCTACTTTAAAAAGGATGAAAGAAAGTCCAATCAAATTGAATTTACTTTGAAATGGATTTGAAGAGTCCAATCAAATTGAATCCCTTTAATTTTGCCATGTTTGGATCTAGTTTTCATCTAGGGGATGGATCATGTTTGCTCGAACTTGTTTCAATCGCGCAACGTCGTCAATCTTGTCGTCATCACTCGGCACGTCGGGTACGACCTCGTTCGACAAGAAGTCAAACTCGGCCGGATCAATCGATCCCGAACTAGGCTCATCTCCTTCCTCCCCCACCATCTCCGAAACCTGAGTTTCCGGCGCGACGGGGGCCGAAGACCTCCCCAAGGAGTCCCCCTCGGCCCGGCGAAGGTGGCGTAGTCTTGATGTGACCTCACCCCTAGCCGACACGGGAATTCCGCTCACCGTCTCCGAGGAGACTTCCACTACCGAAGCTTCAGGCCCGCCGTGGCGTCGCCGCCGGCGAATCGCCGCAGTCGGGGCAGAACTCTCGGCCGCACTCCCCGAGTCCTCCCGATTCGAGGCAGACATCGTTCACCAAAGCAAAGAATAAGAAGAAAGGAAGAAGAATGGAGATCTTTACCTTGAACACAACAACGATCGGAATCAGAATTGAGAGAAGAATCGGAGCAGCACAGCGATTTTTGGAATTTCAGAGTGTGAAAAGTGGAATGTGGAGAAGAGAACATTATTTATAGGAGAATTCTAGGGCGCGTGGGCCGGCCCACGACCGATCAAATCCCGCGCGTGAAACCCACGCGCCATCATCACCTAGTCTCAATAGGCGCGACAGTCGAGGCGAGCTGCCGTCATCACGCTCAGTCCCGAGGCAATAATCACGCGTACCCCAGAAGCTTTGCGACCTCGCGCGGGAGGATCGGCGATCGGAGTTATCTCATCCCCTTGGCAAGCATAGACAAATGAGCTAGGGGGTATTGTTGTGGGCATATTGGCGCGAGGTCGGGCCCGACCTGGAAAGAAACAGAGGAGGACAGACCACATTTTGCACCAAGTATAACACCTCGCAGAAATGATGGAAACAAAGGCATGCCTAAGCACGCAGATGCGACTGGGACGCACCTCATGGTTTCATTAATCGACACAAGTATGGAACATTAATGGGGATGGGACCCGTGGCAGAGGAAAGTTCATGGACCTTACCTAAGAATGACCTCAATCAGAGATGTGTCAGTAAATGACGGTAATGATGAGTAGCTATGAGTAGATAGACGACTAAATCCCTGCAAATCTGGATTTGCCTCGGGCGATGTCCCATCGAGGAGCGCGAGCTCTTGATCCCTCGAGCGACCTCCCAGCGACCTCCGACCTGGGTCACATCAATCATGTAGCATTTAATGTTTTGCAGAGCTATTTTCGGCTACTTGTCTTTGTAAATCGGGAGAGTGAGCTCCACTCTCCCAAACCTTATAAATAGGGGTCATTTATGACCAAGAAAATGAGATAAATCAATACCTTACCAAACCTCTTGCAAATCTATTGCTCAAACTCTTACTCTCTCAAGCAATCATATAACATAAATACAATCCATTTTACACATTTATTGTTTGTGTCACTAAGATTATCAAGCCACATCTTAATCCATAATCCTCATATTTTAGTACACAACAATTATGTCAAGAAACGAAAGAAAATGTAAAACAATTTAATCGTATAATTAGCTCTTGATTATTAATTTATGAAATGATTACTACATTGTAATGAAATAATTTTTTATTTTTAATATAAATATATCAATTGCAGGTAAAATTAATTTATATACAATTTTGTCAGCACATGTATATAAATCTATAACCACACACTTCTTACATTGATTTGGAAGAAAAAACTTGATTAGCCATTCGCTTAAAAGTGTCTTTTGAGGACACATTTTCATATCAGATCAGTCGGTGTAAGAATGAATTTATTTCTACTTTTTTAATATCTTTGAAAATTGAACTGATTAAATTTTAATTTGTGGGATTGCTAAAGTGATTATGATTTGCGTGTTGATAACTAGTTGGTGTCACATGGGTTGTTTCATCTCACATCTTACAAGTTCGAAACTTATCTCACTTTTAATAATTTCAAACTGTGTATTAATTAGAATGAATTGAATTTTATTTGTTTCAAATAATGTCCACAAACAATATCTCTTTTCATATCGAATATATAACATCAATTCAAGAATTATGATTAAAAATCCCCAAATTGATGTTCGAATTGGTGAAATAAGTAACTACCATGACGACGATTATAAATATAATTTTTTTAAAAAAATCTTTTTTAGATCAATCTGTACCTGTCTCATGTCATGTAATTTGCATATATATATACGTAGACGCGGTTACTAAATGTGCAAATTAGACTAGAGGTTGGGCCGACATTTCCAAATTCCCACCATTAATCCTCCGCCTTACGATTTTTTTGCATCGTTTTAATTATCGTGTTCGACGAGCATGAAAAAAAGGAAAAAGTATAAAAGAATAGTAGTCGGGCAACCATAATTCCATTTTTTCCAAAAGGATGTTTTAAACAAAAAAATTATAAAAATCAATTAAAAGTAAATTAAAATACACAATATTTAAATTTGTCTCACATTGTACTATAGAATTTATATTTTATCTTTCACCTACTAATGAGATACTAATGAAAAACACTTGATATCTCCACCTACCTCACCAAACAAGTGCATGCATATTAATGTTGATGTCCCAAGTAACTATTAAGTTACTCATAATTAATTTTGTCCACTATTTACCTTAACATGAACATGATGGATGAACCATTTAGATGAAAAACCCTCAAATTAGACCATACAACATAATTAGTGACTCTTGACAGTTTCACATTCTATTCTTTAACAATTTGATCATATTATTCACCTAAACATTAGAAAGACTACTTCAAACGCGCATTAATATATTTTAGGTGAAGGATTATAATTAAGAAAATGAAAGGTGAATTTGATGATATGATTTGTAAGTTGGTCCTTGTTAGAAAACTTTCCAGATTTGCACTCAATGCTGACAAGGTTTTGGTCCTTTATCAGGCGCGTATGTTTTTTGTAGCGTGGAAGTGACTCAGCATTGGATTACCAGCAAACATTTCCACCTCCTAAGGTTTCACTACTCTTTCATGTCTAAATAAAAGAGGACATTATTAGCATTGAAAGAATTTGATCTCATTTAAAAGTTCGAATTTATAGAGAGATTTAAATCAATTCGTTTATTTAATTTTTCTAACACTCACCCTCGGCCCTTCACCGGGGACTTAATTCTCTTACTTCATCATTGAGAGGAGATCCATAGAATGAACAATTTAATATGAGTTGAGTTGCTTTCAGCGATAATCGAACCCAGAATGTGACCGTGAGCCTGAATGCCCTGATACCATGAAAGAATTGTGATCATCTAAAAGTAGAGATGTATGAAATTAATCTGTTTTTCCTAACAAGCATCTCACCCTAAGAAAATACGGATTTTAGTCCTGTGAGTTTGTTTATTTTTTGGTTTCGGAACGCTCTAATTTTTCAAATTGAATTTCATATTATTAATATTCAGAATTTTAAGTTTTTATTCTTTTGAGCGGTTACAACGGGTGAATAATTGATTTTTTCAATTTTTTTTAATGTATTTTAAGAGCTTCGTCGAGTTAACTTTCAAAAATCAGCTACTAACCCGATTTAGTCAATAAAAAGTAAAAAAAAAATAGTTGAATTTTAAAAGGTAATTGAAAAGATGAAATTCAATTGGAGAAAGTAAAGTGTTTGAAAGCAAAACTATGCAACCTAGCGGGATTAAAAAAACTTACAAAAGTAGAGAAATTGGGATTTCCTAGAATCAACTTAACTAGTTTCATTATTTGATTACTTATACAAGTGGCAAAATGTTGTATGAATCAAGAATTTGATGCTTTTAAGAATTCAAATTTGATTAAGATCAATTCTTGAGATGAACTAATCTGCACATAATTTTACTCTAACTTGAAGTGAGACCCGACTAATGAACAATTGATTGATTTTCTGTATTAATTGATCTCTAAATCGAATAACTAGTTATAAAAAAATACACTTAAAATACACGATATATTTGGTGCATACCCAAGACTTTGGCAAGAGGTTATTGTTAGGAGAAAGGGAGGGCAAGTGTCATTACAAGAAAGGTGATTAGCAGCACCAAGACATAATGCTTTCTGTCTGTGGCTATAAAAAGCAATCAAAAGCTCAGCCACCCATTTTTGTTCATCTTTTCTCTTCGTACAACATTTTCTCTGTTAATCAGTAATCAACTAGTGGATATTAAGAAAAGGCTCATTATTTTTCTAATTTATCTTCTTTTTTTATGATGTCAGCAACGGATGCCACATTAAATTTGATGGATAATACTATGACACCAGTTCTGGATTTTGTTTTTCTCCAGTCTATTCATCAGATAAGTAGGCCAAACCTAATTAAATAAATTAGAGAAAATTTCTTCGTATAAGAAGAAAAACAACGCATCCTGTTGTTGATTGATATATGTATAAATGAGCTTATCTTCAAACATGGCAAATTATTATGTGAGGGCATTTCATATATATTTATAATAAATGAGCCTAAATAAGTATGTTTTTTTAATTTAATGATTTTAAAAGTTTGGAATGGAACAAAAATGTGAACAACTGTCAATTTTTTTTAATCAACATTGATAAAATCAATTAGATAAATTATATATTATGAATTTAGACAAAGAATTATTCTTTTTATTTAATTAAACTTTCAATTGAATTTATTTTGAACTAAACTAGTTTTTGTTTTCATTTTATTCTAGATTAATCTATTTTTCAGAGTATCTATATTTTTAGTTATCTATACTTTTATTGGAATTTTTAAGAGTTGTTGGTTGGTGTATATAAGTTTTTTCCTTTATTTATTTAAAATGAGTAGAATTGGAGAAAGAATTATTAATTTCCAGGTGGGATGGGGAAGTTTGGACAAATTACATGTGTCACCAAAAGTGAAAGTGATTGAGAGAGAACATGGTTTGCCATTAGCGCATTTGGATTATGGAGTGGATTCTGTGGTCTTTCCTTTGAACCTATGACTCAAATAATAAATAATGACTTAATTATTCATTACAGAATTTTGAGATTCATTGAATATATTTATATATACACATATATGCATGGAGAAAACATAGATCTCCATGCAATATCTTGTCCCATATTGAGTGTTTCACAAGACAGTATTCAAGAAACCGTCCTTCAAATATTAAAATTAGGTCAATCTCCAATCCCCAAATCCTCCTCACCCTTCTCTTGGATATTAGCAATTAACATATTAAAACTGTAATAATAGAGAAAAGAAAATTGAAGAACAATAAAAGACACAATATTGTTTACCCAATTCAGTCAATAATTATAACTGTAGGCTATTTTCTTGAAGTCAGATCTTCCAAAACTGACACCTTTGATTCTCATCTAGTTTTTTTAGAGAATTTTTTGTGAGACGATCCTGTAAGCCTAACTGGCGCCTGAGGCTGCTTTGAGCTTCACTCGTACGATAGGGCTTCGCTCTTTGCACACGGAGTAGCCTTTTCAGTCATGAAGAAGTGGTTTCGAGACATTTACTGAAGGCCTGGTTAGAGCAAAGGAAATCCTTGTGTCAGTGATTAGAATCCACTTCTAAGCGGGCGAAGGGTCCAAACTTCCTTCGAGAGTCATTTTGAAAGTCTTTCCTAAGCGAAGTGAAAGAAGCCGTCCTCGGGATGAACTGTTGCGTGTGTGTGGGCAGGGGTTGATCATCATAGAAAGGACGATCTTATACATATTGGGACATGCGCGGGAAGCTCCTGGTTGATATTTGGGGCCCTCATTTTTTCCTATAACATGATAGGGTTGAGGTCTTGCTCATGGATATGTAATAAGACTTTGTCTCATGCATGAAATCGATCGTCTCATATAATTTTTTGTATCATATACTACATATGAATAATTTCTACCGTGCAACAATCAAATACACATTGAAAGAAGAAGGAAGACATCTCCTTCTTACAAAATATACAAGTGAAAAGTTTGTAAAGTAAACAATTTTACACTTACAAATTGCACACTACAGATCAGAACGACCGCGATCTCTTAGATAAAGTTCCGCGAGAGCAGTGTGCAGTGCTGCTCCGATTGGGAGCACGTCCTCGTCAAGAAAGAAGTACGGAGAGTGAGGAGAGTGAACCGAACCTATTTTCTCGTTTCTGATCCCGTTATTGAAAATGACTCCCGGAATCACCTCTTGGTAGAAGGCGAAATCCTCACCGGCCATCACCTTTATGCCCTCCTTCACATTCCCCGGGCCCAGAAGGAGGCTCTCGACTTTCTCTAAGTGTCGATTCAATCCTTCATCGTTCACACAAGCTGGATATGCAGGGTAATCGTCCTGCTTCATGTCGACGTGTGCTTTACATCTGTGTACACTTGCTTGCCCTTCAATAACCTATGTACAAACTCAATCACATACTCCAAAATCAATCAAATAGTAGATAGAAATCGAATAATTTGCAGGCTTAAGCTACCTCTTTCACCCTTTGCTGGAGATGAAGTAGCCCTTCAGTTGTAAGACTGTTGAGAGTACCCCCGAATTCGACAGAGTCTGGAATAACATTTGACGCCGTCCCACCTCGGATATACGTGACAGAAAGCACCTGCATTCATAAGCTTGAGAATCCCCAGTGCAATTATAGAAGTCTAAAAGGAAAATCGAAACGTATAGAGCTTTAGCATTTTTCTCAAGAAAAGTGCTTTCTCAAGCAAATATAGTGTAACTATAACATACTTGACTATGAAGTGGATCTACTTCTCTTGATATGAGCTGCTGCAACGCCAATATTGCGAACGATGCAGCAAGAACCGGATCAATGCTGTTGTGGGGTGTTGCATCATGCCCGCCTTTTCCAACTATTTTGGCTTCAAAGAAGCATACTGCTGCTAGAAATGGTCCGACAGTACTTGATATACTTCCTGTTGGTTCTGTGAAATCAACGTGCATCCCGAATATTGCCCTGCATCAGCACCTTCTTTTATCATATGGGACGCACCCGCACCTCCTTCTTCAGCAGGTTGAAAAAGAAGTCTCACAGTTCCCTTGCATCATCCGATAGAAAGGCAAGGAAATAACAAAAAGTAGTTGAGTTTGGTGATAATTATCGACATTCCTTAAGGGGAAGTTCTGTTCAAATTCTCAAATAAGAATCCTTGAATCGGACGGGGTAATGATTAAGGTCAATGATTGTAAGGGGGAGATAGGTGATAAAAATGGAGTAACGATTAACTTATTTGATTCACATTGGCTCGTAAGATCATGTGAGATTAAGGAAACAAAGAATAAATGAGTTATGCTCATGCCGAAAATGCCTAGATTAATCAACAGAGGAGGATTCTTCAAATTTAAAGTCTGAAACTTTCATTTGCATGTTTAATCAGATTCTATGTAAAATCTAGTCCAACAGCTAAATTGACAACCTCAATCCCCAAACAAACGAAAAAAATGATCAAATTCAACTCTACTCTACTAGTAGAGTTTCGTTCAGAACTTTATCAAACAACATCGTACATAGACTCAAAATTTCCAGAATAGTAAAGCAACTAAAAGCAAATGATTGAAAAACTGGCAAAAGCATCAAACATCAATAACTTCAACTGAAAATCGCTAAGAAACGAGCATCCATAGACTTGATCAAAATAATAACCAACCTTAAGCTTGTCTTTCTTTCATTGAGCAACTTAGCAGCACCAAGCAGCATTGTAGTATGAGCATCATGCCCACATCCATGCATTACACCTTTCACTTTGCTCTTGTGCTTCCATTCAACTAATTCCTATAACACATATACACAAGATTCAATCATACAACACACCACACCACATATATATAGCTAACAAAAACAATTTTCTAAAAAAGATTCAATTTTTATCATCATCATACAAAGAGTAATGACACAACTGTTTGTTAGCAATCAATAATGACATATCCCATGAAACAAAATACAAAGAGTTCGCCTCGCGTACATCACTTTTACCGATCCCCTGTTTTGCAACTAATACTTTGTGGTATAACAACTAATACCTTTCAATAAAACAACTAACACTATCAAACTAATACCTTTTAATAAAACAACTAGTACTTTAAAAAAAATACCCAAATTAAGATTTTTTGAAATATATCAAGAAACATAAATTACCATATGCAAAAGCTCACCTGCAAAGGTAGAGCATCCATATCAGCGCGCAGAGCAACAACGGGTGGAGAACCCGACCCGATTTGAGCTACCAGGCCCGTTTTAGCAAATGGGTACTCATAAAAAATGCCAAGATCATCAAGATGACTGCGAATAAGGGCACTAGTGTTGAATTCTTGGAATCTAAGCTCTGGGTTTTCGTGGATTTTCCTCCTGATTGAAACTAAACTATCTTTGTGTAATTAAAAAGATTAACTAAAAATGGGTAAAATTTTGAGTTGCCCCTTGTTGTTTCTGATAGGATATTTTCATTAATTTGTAATTAATATCACATAAAGCATGTACCTCAAAATACATTTTGTTTCTTAATTATAGTTTAATCCGTCAACAAATTAAATTAACATAAATACGGAAGCATTGAACTCTCCAAAGAGACCAAATAGCAATCACATAAGGAACTTATTTCATACTAAAATTACAAAACACCAACAAGAATTTGATGTAATTAATCACAGTATGTATAATTAAAAAAATAGGATACATTAAATTATATATGGAAGCTAGAGGTGATTCTAATGAACTGAAACACAATAACGCATTCTATCCATACAGCATTAAAAATCATCATTATGGACTTAGAAAAAGATAATGAATTTCATGATTTCAGAGGAGTAACTGTGGATTAAGTTTTCACGAAGAATATATAGCAAATAAATTATTAGACTCGAATCAAGTCTTATTTTTCTGCTTTAACTAATTGAGATATATAGTATAAGATTGTCAGAATTCACAAGAGGGGTGGTGGCGCAGTTGACTAGCGCGTAGGTCTCATAGCTTCTGAGTCATCCTGAGGTCGAGAGTTCAAGCCTCTCTCACCCCATTATTTTTTCCCTTTTTTTTTTTTTTTTCCAATTTCTTCTTCTTTTAACACATTTTATCTTTCCTCTTTTAAACTCCTATTGTTTTCTTCCCTTTTTTTGATTTTTCCAATTTCTTCCTCTTTTAACACATTTTATCTTTTTTTTTTTTTCCCCTTTTTTTTATTTTTCCAATTTCTTCTTCTTTAACACATTTTATCTTTCCTTTTTTGAACTCCTATTGTTTTCTTCATTTATCCTATGTTTTAAAAATTTAAGTTGTTGGACCGCTTGAACTTCGAACAGTCCACAGAGCGAAAAAAGCAGCACAAAGAGTTGATCGGTTGAACCATTTAACTCGCCACTTTGGCATTATTTGAAAATAAAATAAAATTAAGCTATACTTTATAAATTTTTTAATATTTATTGAAGGGTCATTTTACAATTTGTAAGGGCTATGTTGCAATTTTGAGGAACTAATTTTAAAAATTAAATTTGAGGGGCTATTATTTAAAAAAAATATAAAAAAATTAAATTATATATTACGTAATTATGACATCATGTCCACTAAACTGCTTGAAGAACGACCAGATCCGATCAAATCTGTCTTAATAAAAAATGCTAAGATTGTCCGGATTAACATCAGCTCCCGCTTTTAATTATCCCATTATTCTTTTCCCCTTTTTTTTTTTTTCTCTTTTGTTACACAGTTTATTCTTTAAGACTTTAACCCATTTTGACTTTTTTTAAAACTCCTTTTCCTTTTCTTCATTTATCCCAAATTATTTAACCCGCTTTGTTGGTTTCCTCTTTTTTAACTTATTTTACCACCTATTGTTATCTTCTTCTTCTCCTCTTTTTCAATATTTATCTCATAATATATTTAGTTTTTCCCCCTCCATTTATAAGTTAACTTCTTGTTATTTTGTCGGTTATTTGCTGCCATGACTACTTTTCTAGTAAAAATATACTAATGTTTACCCCCTATTATTAGCTTCTCCTTTTCTTATTCGTTTTTTACATTTATATCCCGTAATATTTGATTGAACCCCGTTTATAATCAGTGTTTTCCGTTTCAAACCGGTCTGAAAGCGTCGATTCTTGGGTCCAAATATTGGACCAGTTGAACCGGGTTCAACCGTTAAATTGATTTATGATATTTCTTTTTATATTTTTTATGTTACATTAAAAAATAAATATTTATTCATAAAATATTAAAATTATACTAATTTATAACTTATAAATCTTATATTAAAATAAATACAATATAGTTTGGAGACTGGAGATGATAACGTTGTGGATTAATTCCACACAATATGTAGCGAAGATAAAGAGATTAAATTCTTGTGAATGAATTTATTTTAGCGATGTTAGATAAAAACAATAACATTATATAGAGGTTTAAAAAAAAATAATAAAAAATAAAAAATGATTTAATAAATAATAAAAATAATAAAATCAATTCGAATTTTAAAAAAAATTTGGATATCGGACAGGTGAAAATTGAACGGTTCATTTGACGGTTCAACCGGACGGTTCAACCGGTTTTTGAAAACACTGTTTATAATATTCATTGGGATGGATAATTTTGTTGCAGCGATGTTAACTTAGTATCGAATTTGAAAAAAAATAAATCGGACAGGTGAAAATTGAACTCAACTCAGTTGTATAAACTCGTACTAATTGATTTTCCCTTCAAAAAACTATGTACATTACACACCATCTGATACTGAAGCTGAGCTCAATCCACCATCCAAGAAACTATTTACAAGGCGAACAGCATATAAACCTATCAATCACAAATAAACAATTAAATAAATAAATAAAATTTGAACCCTTTAAATCTCTATAAAAGTCACTACATAAGTACATATATAGGTCACAACGATTCTCCGTACATACATCCCATATACTTTACCATGATTCTGCTAATAAAGTCAATTTACATATCCATAGTATCCAGGCGTAATTTAGAAATTAATTAAAAAATTCGCGCCCGGTGGTAAAACTACCAAGCTAAACACTGTATGAACGTCTCTAATCCTTTACAAAAAGTTATTTTCTTACATTATAAAACTAGTCCACACACCAACAAGTAGGAAAACGAGCCCAACGGCCAAGAGTACCTTAGGCATGTAACGAGACGATGAAACCCTAACTCCACACGCAGAGCCAACTGAGAAAACTTGTGCAGGTTCGTTACATGATGAATCGTTTCCAGCCTTAGAATCTGTGCTCGATTTTTCACTCTTGTTTGGTTCATCAGAACTTGATAATGATGTCTTCAGTTCATCCACCTTGTCATCCTGTGTAATAAACCAAAATTTAGTACATACTAAAATACGGGGATTTGATATTGGCAAACTCTACAAAGTGAGGCAGAATCACTTTGTTTTCAAAAGAAGTGATTCTGGAAGCTGTTTGTAGAGTTCGAAAACATGATATCTTACGTGAGTTGCTTCCTCTTTAGGAACTATTTTAGTGTCGGTCGGCTCCTTGGGAAGGTTGCACTGAACTGACCCAACTTGGAATTTCTTCTGAAAGCGTATTCTTCTTGGTGCAGTTCCGTGCTTTCCAGTTTCTTGGACAATTTGATTTGGATTTTGATGAGTTCTTATAGTGATTCCAGTTCCAGAATTGGTGCCTTTAACAGCAGGGTTATAACCACCATCAACTTCAATATTTGAAAGGTATGGAATGTAACCGTTTGGTGCTCCATAAGAGTTAAATGCAAAACCCTCGTTGTAATTGCTGCTAAAATTAGAATTATGACCGTATTGCTGACCACCTGCAATTTCAGACGTCACCTCACTCTGGAGAGGAGACTCTTGCTTGATGTTTTCCATTATCATCTCATCTAGCAGCATATCATGATCAACCTAGATTTGACATAAGATTGCAAATGATTCAATTTTCAGTATTTAAAGCTTTACAAATACCAAATAAACAACAAAAGAACCTTCCTTACCTGTTTCTGAGTCACCTCGCCCTCTGATTCACTACATGAGAGATCATTAATGCCACCAATACACTGCTTGTCTGGTTCAATTAGCACTGAACTAATGAAATCATAGTTATCATCAGCATTTGTCCCGTACTGGAAAGGGAAACCCTGTTGGGCATTGCTGATATCATCAGTAAGGTTGTCATACAAGTACTGATTCCCAAGTTCCGATTGCATCTGAGAATGCAGTGGGGAGAAAATTTTCCACTCTGATGTCTGTTGTCCAGGTGGACAGAATTCATCCAGTAACTTCTCGAGCTCTGGGTTAGGCTGAATAAGAATCATACAAAAATAAATAAATATATAAATGAACAAAGAAAAACAAGTTTAAGAAAATTAGGTTCAGTTCTTTCACTCACTGGAATGGATGTTATGTCGAAAAGAAAGTCCTCATTCTCACGGGGAAAGCAGCTCTGCCAATCAATAGGTACATGAGTATCAAAGATAACTTTCTCTGAATTTGAAGTTTTCACACTGGAAGGTTGCTTTCCAATCGGGCCATCTGTGGAGGGAGTAACTGATTCCGATTGTTCATCTTCAGCAGAAGATTTAACTTCAGCGGTAGGCGAAGAGATGATCTCTTCAACTTCGTTAACAGCTGAAGATTCAGTATTCTCATCTTGTTTCAATTCAGCCTTTCTAAATAGACGGCAGAGCACATAAGCACCCTAGTAAAAGATATAAAGACATCAGCCAAACCGCAACCATACTCTGCAACAACAATTACATATTCTATGATTCACAAAGTATATGTTTCTGCACCCAACAACGACAGTTATACAGGTCATTACACAATCAACAATAACAATTCGGTGATTCACAAGGCAACAAAGCAGATGGTTCATTAAGAATCCAAGTCACAAGTTCTTTAGAATTCTAGTAGTATCAATGCAACATAAACAAAATACATATGCTTTCTCAAATTAATTGAGATCATAATGCAGTTGAAAATATTAATTATCGAGGCAGACTACAGATTAGAAGAGGGTCCTCTTTGGTAGTATTGAACACCATCAATTAATAAAATTTCTAGCTGCTAGCTGCTAATTTGCAAATCAATGAACCAACAAAGGGAACAATTATATACTAAGTTATTGAAAACTAGTAAAATAAGTTGTTAGTATTAGGCTTCAAAGCAGACATGCCATTCAAAAAGTTAATCAAGAACACGAAAAAATAAGTTACTTTGTGTACCCACAGTTTAAGTAAACGGAGTGAATATATACTACGACGAAAGCTAGAGACTTATACTGAAATCCTAACCTGACCAGGATGGGTGCCATCCAGAGACTTGTCAATAGCACGATACTCGTGAATTACCCAGTTAGTCCTCTTCCCATCTGGAGCACGACCACGATAGAAAACTAGAGTCTTTTTCATCCCAATCTTTACTCCCTTCCTGGAAGTAATATTCCTATCCTTACCAGTAGCTTTCCAGTAACCCTTTTCTGTTGCTCGGTTCAATCTCTGACCATTTTGATATTTTCTATCCTTAGGGCAGAAGAAGAACCACTCATTGTCAGCAGACTCTACCACAGACATATCTGCATAACATAGATAATACAATTAAATTTAGCATACCATAACAAAAAAAAAAAGACTTCTATGAATTGATATCCAACATAATCTCCAAGAACAACTAATTATGAGTTTGTGAGAGAAAAAAAAAAACTATGTTTGATTGCAAAACAACTACCACCACCACCGCATAAATTTAGCATATTGTATCAAACGATCGTTCGATGCAAATATTTAGCAGATAAATTGATCAGGATATATAATTTCTAGCAGAACACTACTAATTACAAGATACTACATTCAACATAAGGTAAAATTATGCTACACAAAACAAGAGCAAACATCCACCAAAAGATTTTAAAGTAAAACTCAACAAAATTTCCAAATTAAAAGCTGTAGACAAACCCTAAGGGAGCTCAGATCAACCAAATCATAATCACCCATGATCCTATTCTCACAACCACGCTCAGATCAACCAAATCATAATCACCCATGATCCTATTCTCACAACCACGCATCAATCAAAGAACATTTCACATAACCCCTACAAAAATTTGTGATTTCTCGAACAAAGAGAAAACATAACAAAAACAAAAGAAAAATCCCCAAAAAGTAAATCATAAAAACTACAGAATTTATAACAAATTACCAGGTAAATCCCAAGGCTCCCATTTACAAACATCGATTTCGCGAATAACACTAACTTCCTTATCGCGCCTGTTGATCTTAAGCCTCAAATAGTGATCAATTAGCTCCTCATCCGTCGGCCGGAATCTATACCCCACCGGCAAAGCTTTCACCGGAAGCACCGCCATAGATTACACTTTTTGCTTTTTGAGAAATTGAAAAATAAAGTAAACCACGGAAAATTAGAGATCCAGGCAAAAGGTAAAGTGAATTTATAAGAGAAGAAAACTGTTGCAAAGATTTCAGATGATTTCTAGAGATGAAATGAGAGAGCCAGTGGAATTTTCTGAAAAAAAGAAAGTGCAGTGAAGACTGATACAGGATTACCTCGTTCAAAATCAGCGTATATACCGTGTGCGGTTTGAATGACCATTTTGCCCATGATAAGGATGGAAAACAGGAAATATATAAGTAAAATTAATAAATAGTTCTCGGAATACGAATTAAAGAGTAATTTCATTTTATCGAAATTGGATATAATTTGGGTGGGCGGAAACTCCAAGAGGGGTATGATGGGGAATTCGTTGAAAACGTAGCGACGAAGCTTTAAGCTACAGGAAGTCGCCACGTGTCATGTTGATATAAACCTTTATTGTGGGGGCAGTTAAAAATGACGTTTTTGGTAAATAATGGAAATTCATTTTAATAGCAAATTAGCAGGTACTATAACTTTACGATGACGACAATAATTCAAGTGGCACTGAAGCAGAAAATGTTTGCAAGGGATAATATTTTTTATTTTTATTTAATTTGCATAAGAAAAATATATTGGGTGGTGTTTAAAATAAAATATGTTATAGGAAATTATTATAACCTTGCACTTTCATTTCATTTTCATTTTTTTAAGTTTTCACCCTTATCTAGATTAATTTATGTTATATAGTAATAGATAGTTAAAAGAATATGCCGAGAGGTTCTATCCATGCAATCTGAAAGCATGCAATGAAGAAAGATGATGACCATGTCAATGACTATTAGCCCAAGGCTTAAATCAAAGGCCAAAAATCATTATGAACGTTTTGCTAGCTTTGTTACTTAATAATTTATTATAGTGCTAATTGAATACTATGCTGCTTAATTTTAGGAGTTTAATTAGAAAATTATAACTTTTTTTCCTTGAAAGACTTGAAGGTTTCATATTATATGTATATCAATTATGGGATTAGGATCCCCTACTGAGGAGTCAGCCTAGTACATTGTGCAGGGTATTGAAACGACGTTGTCCATTGCTAAATAAATAAATAAATAAATAATCTCTTATTTTAATTTGACAAATACTTGTGAAGCTCCTTATCACCTCGATCCAAACCCGACCCGAGTAGTTCATGGTTTATGGTTAATTATTTAGGGTTTAAATTTAGAATTTAGAGTTCAATTTTAATTTAAATGAACCATAAACTCTAAATCCTAAATCATGAACCATAAACCCTAAACCATGAATCATTCGGGTTGGGTGAATCATAAACCACTCTGGTCGGGTTGGTTGATAAGGAGCTTCACAAGTATTAGCCAAATTAAAATAAGAGATTTTTTTTATTTAACAAAAAGTTAAACGTCTAATTTCAATATCTTTGCATAATGTCTTTGGTGACTCATCGTGAATCCTAATCCTCAATTATGACACTTCATACAAGTTTTTATTTAATTAATCTCATCAATCACATAATTTCGTATGCAATATTGCATGGATTTCTTCTTACATTCTTCAGTGCACCTCATCAAGAAAGATAATTGAAGAAGAACAAGAAAGAGAATTGAAGAACCTAAAAAATAATTTACATTAAAAATACCAGAATTTGTGAGAGGACGGTCTCAAATAAAATCATATCTATATATTTTGTTTTGGGGTCCCGCAACTGATACTCATGTGACATGTCTAAAGGGAATAAAAATTATTACATCGTGACATGTCTAGAGTGAATAGAGATTATTACATCACATAAAATTATATTCCACTCGAAATATCATAAACTGCGCTAAAAGCAACATCAAATCAATGTTGGGCATGTCGACACAAAATAAATACTCCATAAATAAATATATATATATATATACACGTGTGTGTTGGGTATGTAGGGCTTAATTACATGTATGTATACATAAAAAAACAGTATTATGTTTTAAACAGAGAATAAACTGTGTGTCGAATATACTCTCTCCGTCCCAAAGATATATGCACGTTTACTGTCTTCGCGTGTTTTTGCGAGCAAGTTTTTTATTAGTATTTGAAATGAAAAAATAAATTTTAAAGATGCATGTAATAGATGAGAGGTAGATTATAATACCCATCTTTAAAAATTACTTTATCATTTGAAATATTAATAAACAACTCGCTCACAAAAACTCGATAATAAAACGAGTGTGCAATATATTCATGGGAAGGAGATAGTAATTTACAAGAAATAAGATGTACGACCCCCCAAAACCCTTTTGTTTTGTTTAGTCAAATCGTACTACAGTTTGATGTTAATTGCAATTTTGAAAAAGATTAGGGCGGTGGGATGTCTGTCTACAAAGTGCTTCATAGCTATTACTTTTCTTTTCGTCTTTTCTCTTTTATAAAGTGAAGTAAACATATAAGTAGTTACATTAACATATACTTTTACGTACGGTTTAATGAGTTATTTTAAGTTGGATCATCCATTAATTGACTTACCTGCTCAAATCATAAATATCGACACTTTTGATGTCGCAGCTGCTGATGATGAAATGACACGTCTAGCAAGCTAACCCAAGAGGCATGTAGATGTAGTATTTCAACTTGAATGAGTTAGATTTTGTAATTTTGAAAAGTCATAATTATATTCAAATGCTACACAAATGATTATAATGAAAAAATTCTAGTGTAAAATTATGTAAATGCAGTTAAGAACTCAACATCAAGGTTGAACTAAAGCGTCAAAGAAATTAATTTTGAAGATTGTGATTTTGGAGGAGACAGAAATCCTATTTTGGAACCATCTTTCATAAATTAAACGCGATATAATTTATTAGATGTGATATTCATTGTAATATTAGATATATATTAAATGTATTTGTATTTACGTTTGTATTTGTATTTGTATTTATATTTATATTAAAAGTAATTTGGCCAAATTTGTGAGGATTTGAATTTGTCATTGCTACTCTATGCTCTAGCAAACTAATAAAATTTGATGTATTTTACTATAAAATATATATGGAATAATAATTTTTGTGTATTTTCTTGATTGAATAGACAAGAAGGAAAATTTTGGAATAATTCCAAAAACTAGTTTGTCATCTTCTTTAATGGGATAGAGATGTCCACTTGATTCCTATCACACAAAAAAATAAAATGTGTTGGGAAGAATAATTCGTTCTTCTTTTCATGCTTATTCTAATTTTGATCCATAATGGAATTTCAGGACATTGTTTTGAATTGAGGTCTATTTTCTTGATTCAACTTTAACTATATGTACAATGATTTTTTTAAAATGTCATTAACAAATGTCTTTTTAGCTTTTGTTTGAAAAGGTTTTATGTTATTATTTGTAATATTTAGCGGTTGGTAACCCCACTCACTTTTTACCAGTTCTGAAAATTCCCCAAGGATGTCTAAAAAGATTGCAATTTTATAATATTCACATAAAAAACAATACTTTTAAATGGTGAAAATATTTGTTATTATGAGTGATTCAAAAGTAAACTTATTTGAAAAGGTCATATGACCCTAAAAGTTGAGTTTATATTTTTTAATAGCACAACGTATGCACGACAGAAAGAAAAAGTCATATTATTAATGAGATGCAATTGGGACAAAGTTCATTTTCTGCAATGAATATAATACTACATTTAAGTAAAAATAGTAAAAAGTAACAAGTGAACAAACAAAGTAGAATTCAAGTGATAAAAGGCCACACTGTTGAAAACTATGAATGTTCACAGTTTGCACACAATTACAAAATCTTCAAAAATGTATTATAGGTTTCATAACAGCAATCTCAAGACCTACAAAATGATATTGCTGCCAAAAATTGTTCAAACTATACTTCCTTTAATCACTCTTCTATCGATCCGGTATGCTGTTTTTACAGTGTATATTTATTTACAATGAGCACGAAAAAACGAGAGGCTTCGGTGCAGCAACTTCCTTACCTTGATTCTCTAAGATCATATGTTTGTCTTCCCAATCCACAGCAGACATCCTTACTTCTATTCCAGTTCAATCTACCAAAAATTCGAATGGGAAAATTGTTTAGTCTTGCTCGTTATCTTTGATTATGTGCCCAACTCATGATGACAATCGAGAGCACGGCATTCTGAGTGGTGAGAAAACGACGGTGAGTCGAGCATGATCGGAAAGAGAGTAGTCCTCGGGCCACATTCCTTTCTCGACTTCCGTGGGGAACAGAACTGCGTTCTTGACGCTGAATCCGATGGTTTGGTCAGTCCCAATGACAACGTCGTCCCATGCCTCATCTTTCCGTGAGGCGTTCCATATCCGTTGCTGCAACCAAAATAGTACGAGTATGACTTTTTTTTTTTTTTGACGGAAAGTATAAGACATTGAACTTGTGGAATGTAGGAGAAAATGAGTAAATTGCAAAATTGGTCCCGTATTTATTGGATGTTGGAGACTTTAGTCCAGTACAAATTAATTTTTTCAATTACGTCCAACTATAGCTTTTAAAATGATGCAATTTTAATCCTATAATAACACTCAACAGATATGGGGCTAATTTTGCAATTTACTCGCAAAAAAAAAGAGGGAAATAAGACAAATGGATACCTTAAATTCTTTATAATCAAGAACACCATTTGCATCGATGTCTGCTTGTACCCACAGTTCCTGTATCTCCTCATCGCTCAACCCATTACAGCCGATCAAATTGAGCTGTACGAATTGAAATTAGTAATCTGGAGTATATAGAAAAATGGTACTCCCTTCGTCCCATTTGAGGGTTCACACTTTGACCGGCACACATTTTAAGAAAAAGTGGCTTTGTTGACTTTTCAAAGGGGATGTAGGGCGGAGATTGTGTGGTGGAGATTGTAAGATTCTTTTCCATATTTGGGGTGTGCAACTTGAAATGGGAAGGACCGAAATATAAAGTGTGAAGGCTCAAATGGGACGGAGGGAGTATATTGTAATGAGAAAATACCAAATGCTACAAACCTGTCGTAATGCTTCACAAAATCCTGAATAGGTGATGTAATCACCTTGGCTGTCAACCTTTAGAAAAGCAAAGGCTGATTCTTCTGTCAGTGAAGCTCTCCTAAGTTGATACTGCAAACACAAATACTCGATCCTTAAATATTATGCGACATAATACAGATTTAAAGATTACGAACCGAATAGATCATTAATGCTAAACAAAAACAACCAATACAAAATACAGAGGAAATAAAAGTTCAAATATCTAACCTTGAACATTCCAAACACTGCTTCGCTCCAACTAGTTTTGAGCAATTTCCTGTACCGGTTGGGATTAAGCAGCCATATAAAATCGACACCACAGATGTTCCCACGATGGTTGCGATGGCTCACCCACTGCACAAAAGGCGCATAACATCAGAAATCGAAATTCTAACCCCCCCATTAAAAAACAAAATCAAATAGCTGGATAAAAAAGAAAGATAAATGGAATGTACCTTTTGTGCATCAGCATCAGTATACTGATGAGCAGTATCATAAGATGATTCGAATCCCTGAGATCTAAGAAACTTGTAAATATGACCCCTCTTGCTCCCGTTCCAGTCACTGTAAAAATTGAGTAAAAAAGGGGGAAATGCTTAAGTTTCATTTCATATTAGCTATGCAGTGGTTTCACATGTAAAACCAAAAGATGGTGAGGCGTACCCACAAAGCAAGATAGGCAACGGATCGAGTTTGTTTTCCTTTTGATATGATTCCACATGTTGCAATATTTTGTAGACCTGTCACATAAACACGGCAAAACAACTTTCATGAGCTGATAAATTAATAAAATCAATTTCAAAATTCCAAAATTTATGTAAATACCTGACGCAATCGCTCCAAGCACAAACTTGAATTATGTGGAAACAACAAGTGTGTATTCACTATGAGAAGTTCTTGACGAACACTACTTTGTGAAAAGGGTAAAATCAATTCAACGTGCAATAATTGAGCAACGCGGTCACCAAAATCATTGAAGAGCAACTCTCGGTGGTTGATGATCCTAAAATAGTCCTTATGCACAGCTGTTAAAAGACCTGTAAAATTTCAAGAAAAACAAAAGAATTCTTGAAACGTTGAATACAAAGTATTGAGTCCACGAGCAATTAAAAAAACTATGTTTATGTTTCTGTTGAAGAATATTAATAAACTATACTTGATTATATATTATATATTGCTTTCAAGATGATTTATCTACCAAGATGTGACCTTCCAACAAGTTTTCCTTAATACGTCCGCTACCTTGTGAATTCCAACTCGTACCAAGAATTCTAAAAACGTCCAAAAATCGGATGTAGTAGCCACACAAACACACACACACACACAACAGCAGAAGGATATTCTCAAGACACCAAATAAGAAAAGTACACAAAGAAATTTCCACTATCTAACAAGGTGACCAAATGAGATACTCCAATTTGACTATCCAGAGAAATTCAAGAAACCAAAATCCTAAAACAAGAATTTCGATCGAACACATGTATAATAGCATAGGTCACAAGAACTGCATCAGGATGTTTCAAATTGAATAAAGGGGTTCATTGGCGTACCATCACCGCGATTATTTGTTCGGGCGAGCTTGAAATTGATATAACCAGCATCACCAAGCCTCTTATCATAAATACTCACTAATTCTTCATTTCCAACCCAAAATTCCTGCAGTAGACCACAAACAGAGCATCTTAGATATCAAAGATAACATAATTAACAGAAAATCAAAGAAAAAACAGCCAAATTTTGAACCAAATATGAGAAAAATGCAAAACCTGAAGACAGATAATGGAAGATCTTTCACATAATAACCAACTCAAAATCCTCTGGTTTCTGTCCAGCCAATAACCTTTAACATCACTTTCCCTACAGCTGGGATCCTGCCACCAAATATGCACATTACATGAGATAGAGAAAGCAAACATAACAATCCCAAAAACATGACAATAAAGCAATTGGTGTAAAAACCTACAATTGCATCCCAAATAAGAATAAATTCTGCAAACAAACATGAAAATAAAGCAATTGATGTAAAGATCTCCATCTGTATCCAAACAAACCATACCAAGAAACAGAGAAAAGGGCATAATTCCCACATTATCAACATTTAATTCGGAACAAAAACGAATTAACCAAACAACACCCACGAAATTCCCAAAAACTCACCTCATGATTGAGCCTTTTGTAAATAGGTGCAAGAATATTGAACGTTGTGCAGGAAATACAAGTCGGGTCTTTAATTGAAGAAGCTATTGCATAACTTCCGATTCTCGACACCCTCCCTTTGTTTAATCTTCTGTTTTTTCTCCCCATTTTTCACAAAATTTGTACAATTCTTCACGCAGATGTAATTTCTTGACGAATTGAATGAACGAACCAAAATAATTTTCCCACAGAACGATACAACTCTTGAGTGATTGTGAAATGAGAATGGATTGCACAAAATGGTGCCGATTGATACAACGGATTATGCCAATTTGTCTCAACGCAAATGCAAAGGGGAGATATATATTTGAGGGGGGAATGAATAGTGAGAATATCGGTGTGTGTTTTTATTTGTGGAATTGCGTGTAATGTTTTCTTTTTAGAGAAATCAGTGGGTATAATTTATTGCGAGTTGTATTTTAGAATGCAATTCCGTGTATATTATTTTCTTTTTCATATTTTTATTCTTTATTTTTGACGGTTAATTAAAAAAGATTTTATATGTAATAAATAGATAGAAAATTGTAGCAAGTGCTCCACCATTTCAATTTTTACGTTTGATACAAACACGACGACACCACTCATTAAGATTCTACTCTCATTTTATTAATTTATATATGTTTTAATAAAACTTAATGTTGAAAATATATTCAAAAATATTGTACTGGGACAACTAGTTGCAATTATATTCGAGATATTTCAAGCACTTGTAATTGTAATCATAATTTTAAAACAAAAACTTGTATAGACATTCATGCTATGAACTCAGTTATTTAAGTATCACTGCTAAATACAAAATTCTCACTATTATATATAAAAAATATTACTGTTATGAAAAAAAATAATTACTGTTTTGAAAATACTTTATATTTCTAAACAGTGAATTTTTTTATGCATAACAGTAATAATTTTTACACATAACAGTGATAGAATTTAAGTTTTGACCTGATTCTCATTAGTGTTATTCTAATTTTTATATAATGGGTGTCTTCTTTTTTATTTTATTTTTGTTTATTATTTTGTTTGTGTCAGTTTGATGGGATCATGGGATCATGGGATTCAGACGAGTTCTTTTTATAAACTAAAAACCCCTTAGGTTAGATATTACAATTTAATACAAAATTATGTCCACAAAAAAATATTATTCGTTGTTGAGTCCATCTTTTGTAAAAAGATGAAAACTAATTAAATCAATTGAGTTTCACATCTCCAACAAATGATGTTTATTTAGTCTTATTTGCCGAAAGCTGGGCTTTGGAGTACAATTATGTGTTCCCCGCAAAAGAAATGAAGAATTAGACTATGATTAAATGATCCAACAAATCAATATATATTCATTTTAAAATGTTAAAATATCATGTTCAAATTATATTTATGTAATTGTGGGATTGTTCTATGCAAATGTGTTTCAGCTTATAGTTTAATTATATACTAGTAATTGAACTCGTGCGATGCACGGTTATAATTGTACAATTAATTTTAAAGGCATAGTAACATAGATTTCGAAAAACTCTATAATGATAAATTTATTAAAAAAAAAATAAGTGAAAGAAGCTACTAGGTTAGAATTCGTATTAAACACACAATTTAAAAATAATTAAAATAAACATCTCCCTTAACACAATATTTGTTGTCGTCGTTATCGATTGTTCAACATCGTCGCACACCAAAATTTAAAATTGTTGCGATTGTGTTTCCAAATTAAATAATAATAAGATTTAAATAATTTGTTAATATTTTTTTTTCCTATTCATTATTATATATATTAATATTTTTTCTAAAAAATATTTTCTAATTTAATGTTAGGGTTTGTGGAAATATTCTACATATATTTTCTACAGATTTTTCTCAATCTTCTAGATATATTTTTTCAAATCTTCTAGGTATTCTTTTCAAATCTTCTAGATATTTTTTTCAATTTTTTTTTTAAAATTTGATATAATTTATTAATATTTATTCTATATATTTTTTCCAATGATTTTTGTCAATTTTTTAGATATTTTTTTCAATTTTTTTTTAAAAATCCGATATATTTTTTTTTTATAGATATGTCTTTCGATTTAGCAATAATTTTTTATGAGAAAATCTAATGATTTTCAAATTTGAGACGGTTTTTACTCTTAAAAAAATCAATAATTTATAGATTTATTGATTTATATTTACAGTTATGAAGTATTTAGATATAATAAAATATGTGGATTTAAATTTACAAGCCAAGACATTCTTGTTGTCTTGAAAAACTTTTATTCACATAACTTTCCGTAATTTGTTTTTAGTTTCAAAAAATTTAACTATCTAATTTTGGTTTCCTAATTATCTCGATTGTCTAATTTTGGTCCCATCTTTATTAAAAAATAGAAAATTGTATCATTTTCAGTCATGCACAAGTCACGTATCAATTAAAAATGCGGGTTTTCGAGCTCGTATTTAATGTGGACATTGATTGTTAAAAGAAAAGTTCATTTTAAAAAAAAATTAGAAAGAACAATAAAATTTCTCCCAAGTGCGAAAAAAATGAATTTTTAACGTCCACGTCAACTACGAGCTCGGAAAACCCCAATTTTAATCGGCATGTGACTTGTCTGTGATAAAAAAAAAAGATAAAATTTTATGTTTTTCAGTGAAAATGAGACCAAAATTAAACAATCGAGATACTAATGATGCCAAAATTGAAAAGTTAAATTTTTTGGAATAAAAAACGGATTACAAGAAAGTTATGAGACCAATTTTTTTTTCTCTAATAAGTAGGCAAAGGAAGTAATTTTAGGGGGCAGACTTCCACGGTAGGTTGATTGAATAAACTCGAACGTGATAAAGGGTGAATGGAGCAAATTCAGAAAATAATAAATTTGTGTCTGATTTATATTGAATGTAGGAGAGATAGATTAAACCTTATGTTAAATTAATATTTTTTAATAATAATAATAATATTTTATTTTATTTTTATTAGTTTTTTTTTTAGTGAAGATAATGAGTAGAAGGAAAGTGTTGATCAAAGACTTGAAACTTAAGGATATACTCCTGTCTATGTCTCAAATTCAATACCGTTCGATCATACAAAACTTTACTCTGACTTGAAGTGAAAGAGCAACCACAATAATTAGTAAAAGAAAAAGTGAATATAATAAAAATAAAAAATCTTTAAATAGATAATTTGACTGTGCAAATCCAAAATTTAACTACAATAAAGAAAAATCCGCCCACGTAAATGTCACCGCTCAAATTAAACACAACCATATATAAAAAACAAACACTTGTGTGCACCCTTTGTATTAATTTAAAATTATTGCAATTGATTTTTTTTTTCAGTTTCTTTTTTACTCGATCCGGACTCAAACTCGACCCGAGTAATTTATGGTTCACCCGACCCGAATGGTTGATGGTTTAGAGTTTATGATTTAGGGTTTAAGTTTATGGCTTAGGGTTCATGGTTCATCCAAATTAAATCCAATTACACCAATTATTCATTATGCAATTAGTGCACACAAACATCACTCATATAAAAATTAGATAAAAGCAAAAATCCACCCACGTAGATGTCACCACAAAAAGTGAATATAGTTAAAAAAAAATCTTTAAATAGATAATTGAATGAGCATTTTTTTTTAAAGTAAAAATAAATCAATTAATTGAGTAAAAGGATTACTCAAATGAAATGCAATCTAATCGACCCAAAATCGATTCGGTTACTTTGGATTTTGACGGCTTTAAGAAGCACATTTTAAGTAGTAAAAGCCAAAATTAGAAAACAAGTCATTTTAGTAAAATCTAGACTTTGCCACTAAGCCAAGTTGTGATCTAAATTGACACATTCTTGTTTTGTGGTGCCTATTCATTTTCCAATATATTTGCCCTTTTTCTCTTCCAGCTTCATAAGTTTATATGGGCATCAGATTTCGTCCATTCCATTCGTTTTGTGGATTTATATATTCGAACACTCTATTCATCTTATTTTACATACCCAATATTTATTACATCACTTTTTTTTAATACAATTTTGATTGAAAACTTATAAACTAATTGGAAATTTGTAAGGTGCACACAAAAATAATGCACGAAATATTATTCAGTGAGGGATATAATATTTTATCTGAATATACTTAATGAAAAAATTATAGGTTCGGGTTTTATTAATTTGTTGAAAACTACCCTATGCTTCAATTTCAACCAAATAAGGAAAATTGTGTTTCATATTCATGCCCTATATCTTAATGAGTTAATTTATTTTTTGGTTCCCAATTGTTCTTTTCACACGAAGTGGACTGATCATAATACGCTTTTTCTATAAGTCATGTGTTTTAATGATGGGTTGCTAATTATGTTTTTATAGCCTAAAACAGTATATAATGATATTGTTCTTTTCACATTTAAAATTACCTAACCAGCTCTAGATAGCTAGAGTGACACTTGTCATTTTAGAGAAAAGCAGAAAAGGGCATTTCCAATAAATTGCAACAAATATTAAAATCACCTAACAATATGATTACGGAAACTTCTAGCACTCCCATCTAAGTGAAGAAAAAATTTAAATTTTGAATATTTGAAGAAAAATCTTATGGGCATGATAAAAGATGCATCACATGCAATTGATGAATTGTGAACATTGAGAAGCAACTGATGCCATGTGATGAGTGTCTAGAATATGACAAACTAAATTATGAATTTGATTAGTTTCGAGAAAAAAAATTATGAATTTGATAGACTGAGATGACAATTAAAAATTTAAAACCACATACCTATATATTAAAATCTCAAAAGTTCAAAGAGTAACAGATTTAATTATATACTATATATTAAAATCTCAAAAGTCAATTATCTAAAGTCAAATTCATTTAACACTATTAAAAAACAAGTTCGAGATATTATTTCAGTAACAGTCTGTAAATTATAAAATAAAATTATACTGATCGTACCAATTGATGATGCATTTGCAAAGGCCATAATTCGTTGAACCAAAAGCGTTACTTTCGCTTCTTGATGACATTTCTGGGGCCCATGATTAATGGCGACATTTAAAGACGTTTTTTAGTGAAAAATGAAATAAAAGTCGTTTTAATGAGTAGATGTAGTTCTAATATTGGCCCCTAAGCCAAGTTGTGACCCAATTTAATTGGACCAAATTGATCCATGATAATTATGTGGTGCCAATTCATTTTGCAATTTAACGTTTCCCAATGCTCGATAAAGATTCTCTTCAATTATACTTATCAAATGTATTCATTGCTTAATTAGATGAAATCCATTAATACTTAGTAATATATGCGGTATATGTCGACTATAATCTTCATGTTTACGATTTAGACTGATGGGATAAGTTTTATACATTTAAGTGCACTGTGTATTTATAGTGTATTTTAAATCATGCAATTTATTATATTAAAAATACAATTTATTTACATTGAATCGTAAAATTATTTTTCTATATTAATAATTGCACGGTTCAATATAAATTAGTTGCATCTTTTATTATAACAAGTTGTTTGATTTTAAAATGTATTATGAATGTACGGTGCATATAAATCCACAATATAAACTAATGAACATTACATATACAAATATATGTTATAATTAGGTGCACATATGTAATTATTTGACATAGATAAGTAATAGGTGTGAATTAAATTTATTTTTTTTTTTTCAACTGTTTTTCATAAGAATGTATATATGAAGTACCATATTTAAAAAAGATTAGTTTTATATGTTATTTTTCTTAAAATCACTAAACCATGCTTCTTTTACATGCACAATGATCGATGACTAAATATCACAATGATGTAAAGATTTTAATTAATTAATTTTAGATTAGTTGTAGTATATATAATTGTTGAAAAGACTGTTAGGCTCATGGTGATGCCAAAGGGTATATTAGATTAACAACACAATCTTTTAGTAAAAGTGAAGGAGGTTTGACTCCCACAACGATGTTTGGGACTCTATCACAAGATGTGGGACAACATTAATTCCCAAGTACACGCTCCAAATATTTAAATAAATAAAAATGTTGCATATTATAATTTATATTTCACATACTCTCCTTATACCTGCACCAGACAACTAACAAATCAAATTACTTAACATCTGATGGGCTCTATTTTCGTGAGGGTATGAAACTATCTGATTGTGCTTAGAATTTATGATGATAGTATTCGTGACTTTAATTTTTTGTGGCAAAACGGACGTTGGTTGAAGAAATACTATATGGCGAATTTTTCGAATTGATTTTTCAAAATTCGGCCAAAGTTTCGACAAATAAATATCAAACCATTATCAAAATTTCGATAATTTTTTATTGAAAAAGTGGTATATTTTCAACAAATCAGGTTTGAAATTGCCATGACGAGGATTTTTTAGAAAAATTGGGTAATATATCCATAAAATTTCGACAAAAATATATTGAAATATTATTAAAATTTCAGCAAAAAATTGTTAAAAAGGTGGTCTATTTTCAACAAACCAGGTTTGAAATTGCAATAACGAGATCTTTTTTAAAAATGGATAATATATACATAGAACAATACTAAACCTACAAAAATAAAGAACAAAACATTGCTTATGTAAGAGATCCTGTGTTTTAATCACATTTACTACAAAAACGAACTTAGTCGTAGTACTGGTGGTGCTATGGTGGTGGTGTAGCATCCGAGGATGACCAACTTCAGAGACTGTCCAAATTTTTGAAGAAAGAAGAAATTGTTCATATTTACTAAGGGGTAGGTGTGTGAGTTATTAGTTGTTCTGTTTTTCAATCATTAAAGGTATGAGTCTTTTAATAATTATAATAAAATAAGGATTCATTTCTAAGGACAAAAAATGGAAAAATTCTTTACAGGCATAATGTGTAAAAATTACGTTTGACTTTAAGTATCTAATTTGAACTAAAGTGCAATTTTTTTTCGCACATTGCATTGTCAGAAAGTAAATTTTTTCATAAATTTTTTTCAGAAAGAATTTTCCTGAATAATTAACAGGCCCATTAATGCTTTTCTAAAGTTTTTCCATATAATCCCAATCATGGCATCCATTAACAGGCCCATTAATGTTTTTCTAAAGTTTTGAGTAATTTGCGTCTGGGCTCGGTTATTCACACCCCCAATATTAGGAGATACACACCCTAGAAATTTCTATTATTTTATGGGAAAAATCTTTTAATGTCTGAAAATTTATGGAAAAAATTCTTGCAAAAATGTTTTTTTTTTCAGACTTTTAGTTCAAACTGAATCTTAAAGTCTGAACGTAATTTTTTACACATTGACTCTTAGAAAGAATTTTTTTCCATTTTTATCTCTTTGAGTTGAGGACCCCATTAAAAAAAAAAGTGTTATGTATCAGACAAACTATGTAGTTCAAGTGCATTATTAAATAGTATAATGATGTGTTTTAAAACACTTAAAACAGCTTCCAGAAGCACTTATTTTCAAAAGCTGTGAGAGGAAGCTTTAAAAATAAGTGCTTTTGAAAGCTGTTTTAAGTGTTTCAAAATACGCCCTAAGCCGTTTTCAAATAATGACAATTGATAAAATAATATAATTCAGTAAAAACAATTCTAATTATTTATTAAAAACAGTTGATGCTATTTAAAATACATATGAATTGCAATATCCACGAATGACAGACTTAATTACTCAATTCACAATTGTTTGACAAAAAAAAAAAAAGTCATGATCCACATGAACATGACCTCCACTCTTCCACCTCATAATCTGACCCCCAAACATACCTACAATCACATGCCCTCATTTACACCCCCACCCAACCCCGCTCCATACACCCATACACATTAATTAACACACTCTCAACTTTCACCATACATATTGCCATATAAATATCTAAATCCTCACAACAAACAGCATTACATATCCTAAAAATCCATGGCGATTAAAAATCAAGAAAGCACCATGAAATTGATGAAGAAGAAGTATTTACAGAGGAGAAGTTCAAGAATCATTAGCTTTTCAGCTAAGCTTCCAGACGATGTGTCCACTTCTTTGCAAGAATACTGCATCTGTGCTGTTAAGTATTCCACGAATCCTTCGACTGAGATCCGAGAATCCATCGTTGAAATGATCGAAAAATTCGGAATTGGAAGCTGGAAGGAGATGGAGGAGCTGATATACTGTTATATTGCACTTAACTCTGCTGAGGTTCATGATTCCATTCAACATGCTTTTCTCAGCCTCAGACTTACATCCACCATTTTATGAGATTGCAAATGTTGTTAAATAACTGGGATCTCTGTTACGTTCTGAAAATGTTTTCTTTAAGGCAAAATATAGGGTGAAAAAGTTTCGCACAAGAATATATATTCATTTTGATATTTTGTTATGGAATGTTTTAAATGTTACAGAATATCTGATGAAACATCAAAGTGGAATAGAGAATTAATTTCAGTATGCTTTATGTTAAAAAATACATGTAGTTGCAAAAGGGAACATTTATCAAACTAAAATTATCTATTGTCACAAATTTGATCATCTCCTACGTTGCATCATGCGACGTCTCCTTTTGCACCTACTCAAAATAATTGCCGCTTCTACATAAACAAATCTTGCAAGGCATTCGGGCTTTTCCATAGTTATCATAACATATCCCAAAATGAATCCCAACAGTGTGCCACACCCATACCCCATCACCACTGCCTTCCAAGTGAATCCCATCATCAATCCATCCTCTTCTTCTTCTTCAAATTCTCCTATTGATGGAGGATCTCTTGCATTCCCACAAATTTTTGCCAATGGAGCTCCGCAAAATCCAGAGTTGCCAACATACGACTCATTTGAAAATGTCGAGAACTGATTACCATGAGGGATTGGTCCAACAAGATGATTGTGGGAAACATCCAAAGCTACTAGAAATGTGAGATTAGTCAAACTTTGAGGAATGTCTCCTTTAAGGTGATTGTTTGAAAGGTCCAACTGCTCAAGATTGGTCATACGGCCGAGTGCTGGTGGAATGCCGCCGTAGATGCTGTTGTGGGACAGATTGAGGAGCCGGAGTGAAGCCAGATGTGAGATTGATTCTGGGATGCTGCCCTCGAAATTGTTGCTGGACGAGTCGATAGTGTTGAAAATTTTCAACACTTTTTTGAGTTCCACATCTGCTCCCTTCACTGATAATGTCACTGAATACTCATAATCACCATCTACCATGTATAACCTTCACCTGGTGAAGCTTGAATCGGGCTTTTGATGGCTTGGAGACTTGCAAAGAGTTTTTCTGGTAAAAGGCCAGTGAAATTGTTGTAGGATAAATCCAGTATTTGCAGCTTAGTGAAGGAATTATTGGTGAAAGCTGGTGTAGCGATGGAGCCGTGGAAGCTGTTGGATTTCAAGATAAGGATCTTCAACTTTGGAAGGGCGTGTAGCCACCAGGGGAAAGTGTCACGTAACATGTTGTTTCACAAATCAATGACTTCTAGCCAAGTGCAATTGGCTAAAGATAGAGGCAATGACCCTTCAAAGTGATTCCCATTCAACCCAAGATTAGACAGTTGATGCATGGCTCCAACTGTTGTTGGAATTTTTCCATGGAACTTATTCCTCCTCAAGTCCAGTACCTCAAGGCTGGAATTGGCAAGGCATTCAGGAATATTTCCACTTAGTTTGTTGTCGGACAAATTGAGAATGCCAAGGTCACTCATGTTACTGCAGATAGATGAGAAAAATGTTCCCCGAAGTGAGTTAGAGTGAAGATCCAGATACGAGAGATGTTGCGAAGATAGGTGTCCCGCGTAAGTAAGAAAATTGGCTGAGAGATCTAAGTATGACAATGGGTTCGAAGTGAACCAACTGGGAATTGGACCATGAATAATGTTGTTGGAAAGAAGCAAGGATACTATGCTGGGCATATTGGTTTTTAAGAAGTTGGGGAACTCCTTAATCGCACACGAGGACATGGACAACCTTTCCAGATTCGGGAAAGTAACATTTACAATACCGTCACCATCATGCTCTGTTACTGTGTTGTAGGAAATATCGAGTTGTTCAATATTAGTGAGGTTATAGAAAGATTGAAGCTCGATGTTGAGTCCGTTACAACTCAAATCCAGATATTCCAGATTCTTAGAGTTGGCCTTCCCAATTTCACCCGTAAGCTTATTAGAAGAGAGGTGTAATGACATCAACGATGGAAGAGTAAACATCCATGATGGTATAGTACCTTGGATTGAATTGTTGGATAAATCCATTTCGTTGAGCTCTTCAAGTCCATGAGCTGCTTCTTTTGAAGGAAGGGGACCTGTCAATGCATTTGATGAAATGTCCAAGCGCCGAAGCTGTGAGATGTTGGTGAGAGATGATGGAATTCCGCCTTGTAAATAGTTGTTGGAAAGGTCCAGAGTGGTGAGATTTTGAAGGCCAGAAAGGCATCCGGAAGTTGGCCTTCCAGATGATTAAATGGGAGAATCAACTGATCAAGATGTGTGAGATTAGAGATTGTGGAGGGAATTCTGATGGAATTGCAGAACCATCGAAATCGTTGTAGGCAAGGTTGAGGTTACGGAGGTGAGTAAGGTGGAAGAGGCTGCTATTCGCGTTGAGGTTTCCCGTGAGATTAGTGTCGGAACTGATAAAACTGTAGCTAAGATTGAGGGCGATTACATGGCCGGTGATGTCATTGCAGGCGACGCCGTCCCACAGGCAGCAATCCCTGCTCCTGTTCCAATACTTTGTCCTGTAGTATCTCTCTGGATAAACAGGGGAAAGCTGTTGTTTGAGCTGAAGCAGTAGCTGGCTTTCATTTTCAAGGCATGCATGATTATTATTATTATTATTATTTATCAATGAAAACCCAGTTGGGTATTGCATTAAAAATATGAGCATGCATATACATAAACACAAGGTTTCCATATTTTTTGTTTTGATTTCTCATGTGATAGAGGAAGGAGTTGATATATTGTGGAATTATTGCTTACAGCATAAATGATTGAGATTAGAATCGTTGTTCAGCAAAGAAAATCCAATTGTGTATTGCGCACTAAGAAAAAGGAGCACGTATAGCCATACAAGAACTCCTTTTTTTCTTTTGATAAAAGACGAGTTGATGATAAGATTCTGAGGCAGCCAGAAAGTTGCTATACGTGGAGTGAGCATGAAGCCTCTGAGAATTTCATCTCATTTAAAAATCCGAACTTTAGAAAGATATGAAATTAATTAATTTTCTTAACACATGAGTTATATACTTCAGACTTACACTACTATATTCTCTTTGCAAGCAGTATTGAGTAATATTCTGAGAATTTATTCACTTCTTATTTGGGGCATTTTTTGCGTAATTGAATTTGTTCATATTTTAAAGGCATTTTAGTTCGTAATAATAAATAGTGATCAAAGGAGAGTTTTTTTTTTAATTAATCAAGTCAAGAGTGGAAGAAAAAGCATGACTCATGCAGTCCAGTTGTGGATCCAGAATTTCATACGTAGGGTATGTGAGAGAATTCCGTCTCATCTAGAAGCTCGAGCTTGTAGAGAGGGTCGGGAATAATCTATTTATTTAATTTCCCTCAACACTCCCCCTCACTCGTGGAGAGAGATCATTGCCTCTCTGCTCTCTCGGAGAGGAGGCCAACCAGTGGACAATTTAAATGGGTGGAGTCTTCCCGGGAATCGAACCCACAACCTGGGCTTTGATACCATGAGAGAATTCCGTCTCATCTAAAGGGAAATTCTCTACAAGACCCTCTCTACAAGCTCGAAAGCTTTTTAGATGAGACGGAATTCTTTTCATGGTATCGAGCCCAGGTTGTGGGTTCGATTCCCATGGAAACACTCCACCCATTTAAATTGTCCACTGTTGGACCTCCTCTCCAGGAAGAGAGAAGCAATGATTATCCCACGAGTGAGGGGGAGTGTTGAGGGAAATTAAATAAATAGATTATTCCCGACCCTCTCTACAAGCTCGAGCTTTTAGATGAGACGGAATTCTTTCAGTATGGCATTTTTCTTAATTTTCTTAACTTTATCTAACATGGCTAAATTTTGGAGAAAGATCTACACTAGAATGATGTATAAGAACAGAGATGCTTATGTATGAGCAGAATATTTGATACCAAAATGAGAATCCATCATCTAGACTAGAATGATGTATAAGAACAGAGTTTTCAACTTCTGTATAGAATTTTTAAAGCTTACATATGATGCTCTTTCAAGCATTACGAGGTGTTGAAGATTATGGTGAACTGAGTCGAGTAGTGTCAAGTTCGAAATTGAACATATTAGAAAAACTGGTAAACCTAACAGCAGAATGAAAACTCATGAAAATCGAACAAAAATGAATGAAGTGGAATAGCAAACCTCAGTGAACATTATTTTCACAAACATGGTTGCAGAATAGACAATCAATCAAACTGAAATGCGAAAAACAAGCTGTGACAAATATGATCATCTCCTACCTTGCATCATGGGACGTCGTCTCTTCTTGCGCCTCCTCAATATAATTGTTGCTTCTGCATACACAAATCTTTCAAGCCATCTTGGCTTTTTCATGGAGATCATGACATTTCCCAAAATGAAGCCCAACATTATGCCACACCCGTACCCAATCACCACGGCCTTCCAAGTGAATCCCATCAAGAATCCATCATCTTCGTCTTCTTCAAATTCTCCCATTGATGGAGATTCTTTCTCCTCCCCACACCTTCTTGTCAATGGAGCTCCACATAGTTTCCAACATACGAGTCATTAGAAAATGTTGGGAACTGATTAGCCTGTGGGATTGGTCCGACAAGATGATTTTCTGAAAGATCCAAAAATTCTAGAAATGTGAGGTTAGTCAAACTTTGAGGAATGCCTCCCGTGAGCTGATTTTTGGAAAGATCCAACTGCTAAAGACTGGTCATGCGACCGAGTGCTGGTGGAATGCTCCCATGGATGCTGTTGTGGGCTAGATTGAGCAGCCTGAGTGAAGTTAGATTAGAGAGAGAGACCGGGATGCTACCATTGAAATCATTACTGGACAGGTCGATGGTGGTGAAAATCGTCAACACTTTAGTGAGTTCCACATTTTCTCCCTTCACTGATAATGTCACTGAATACAGATACGGGTCTCTTCCCATGTACGACCTTTTTTTTTTTGAACGGTAAAATTAATTTTATTAAGACACCATTTTGCAACCCAAGACTACAAGATGTATCCCAGGTTACAAAAGCACACCAATACAGATACCAATGTTTAGATACAGATATTAAAACTCCCTACTCTGACTGAACATACTCGAATTACACAAACAATCGTGGATTTCGTAGCCACACACTGAAAGGAGTCGTGTGCACCTGTTCCATTTTCTCCGAAAGCCACGACCAAATGCGTGCTCTTAGTTCGTTCCAAAACTTATCGATGTCCAGTGTTGAATTGTTGAAGATGCAGTCATTTCTCAGATTCCAAATGGACCACATGGTTGCAGTCCAAAACGTGTCCGCTGCTCTCGAAACTTTTCCAAAACCGAGGATCGATCCATGTTGAATGAAGTGCTCGGCTGGATTGCAGTGCGCCGCTGTTGAAAATCCCAGCCACTGGTATATGCGTTGCCAAATGCTCATAGAAAAGGGGCATCGAAAAAAGAGGTGAGATATGTTCTCATCTTGTTGATTACAGAAAGTGCAGCCGAGGTCGCCTGCCACCGATACCAGATTTTGCTTGAGAAGATTGTCTTTAGTCGCTATTCTTCCTCTTAAGATCTTCCAAACTATCACCTGTGCTCTTCTTGGTGCATAACTCTTCCAAACTCTCGAGAAGGCCTTTCGAGCAAGCTGGCTGTCTGCTGATTCCGAAGCTTCACGGACGAGGTAGTTGTATGCCTCATTTGTAGTGTACAGCCCATTGGGTGATCCATTCCATTCCCACTTGTCCTCCGTTTCTTTGTGTAGTGCAATCCTGTTAACACATGCCAATAACTGATTAAAAGATGATACTTCCCTATGACTTAGTTCCCGACTCCAACTAAAACTCCACTCCCATCCCTCGTTTCCCCAAGACCCCATATTACTCACCCTCTCTTCTTTTTGAGAACTCAACCTATACAATCTATGGAACATATCCCTCAATCTAGAATTATCTACCCATTTGTCTTCCCAGAACACAACTCCCCTCCCATCCCCAATGACTCGATTAAAGTTACTCCCCAGGCCCACTCCCTCCGGATCCCCATACAAATCACACACATCTCTCCACCATCCCGATAATTGCCCACTAATTGTGACTCGATTACCCCCCTCCCCTTCCCCAGCATTCAAGTCAACCAAACCCCCATACTTAGACTTAATGATTCTTGCCCACAATCTATTAGGTTCGTTGTAATATCTCCAAATCCACTTTCCTAAGAGAGCCCGGTTAAAAAGATCAATATTTCTAATCCCGAGCCCCCCACAAGATTTCTCTTTACAGACATCATCCCATTTGACCCACGGGATTTTGCTCTTGTCCTCACTCCCCCCAAAGAAAGTTTCTTTGTAAACTCACAATTTCCCTACGGGTTTTCATTGGAATTCGGTAGAAAGATAGGCAATACACCGGTATGGCCGAAAGAACAGCTTGTACGAGTGTGACTCTCCCCCCAAACGAAATCTGTTTGTCGTCCCACTTCTTCAGACGTTTTTGGATTTTCTCCACCAAAGACTCCAGGCTTCAGCTTTTTTGTGGTTTATCCCAACACAGATGCCCAAGTACGCAATTTTCCCATTCCCCGTTTCTTTCACAAATTTCAAAGACGTTCGCTTATACTACTTAACACACTCGGATCCGTATTGAAGCCCCACAAACAACACTTATTGAAGTTAACCCCAAGACCTGATATGAGCTCGAAGTTTCTGAACACGTACTTGATTGCCCTTATATTTTCCATCTTGCTTGGACAAATAAAGATAGTATCATCACCATATTGTAAATGAGACACGCTAACCTTTTCACGTCCCACTTCCACAGGTTCGAGTAAGTTGAGTTGGATTGCCCGATTAATCAGCAAGTTCAGGCCTTCTGCAATGATCAGGTATAGAAAGGGGGACAAGGGGTCACCTTGTCTTAGTCCTCTGCCAAGTTTGAACTCTCCGGACGGGCTTCCGTTAATGAGAACTGAGGCTGTAGCGGTTGAAACACACTCGAGTATCCACGATCTCCACTTCGGGCAGAAGTTCAGGCCCACCATCATTTCATTCAAGAAGGACCAACTAACCGAGTCATAAGCTTTAGCGAAATCAACTTTGAAAGCGGTCCATCTCCTTCTCCTCTTCTTGGCCTCATCTATAATCTCGTTGAGGGCTGCAATACCATCTGTAATCTGTCTGCCACCAATGAACGCCGACTGAGTCTCCGAGATAATAGGATCCATTACTTTGCTGAGTCTAATGGCTAAAAGCTTCGAAAGTATTTTGTATGAAGAGCCGATCAGGGAGATTGGCCGAAAATCCCCAAGGGAGAGGCATCGGTCCTTCTTTGCGATGAGGACTATAAAAGACGGGTTCAACCCTTTTACGATCCTACCATGCTTATGGAATTCGTTCATCATTCGAATGAGATCCTCCTTCACCGTGTTCCAATTTTCTTTGAAAAATCCGAACGAGAACCCCGTCTGGTCCCGGGCTCTTGCCCGAGTCACAAGCCCAAACTGCCATCTTAATTTCTTCCTCGGTAAAGGCAGCTGTGAGGAATCCGTTGTCTGCATCGTCCAACTTTTTTGAAAAAAGATCAGACGGTAGAGATAGGCATGGGGCCGATTTTGCATCATAGAGTTCTTTGAAGAAATGAAAGACTCCGTTTTTAACTTCTTCTACGGATTCTGTCCAGCTGCCATTGATAGAGAGCCCTTGGATTTCATTTCCCTTGTTTCTTCGATTGATCCAGTTATGAAAGTAGCCAGAGTTAACGTCGCCATCCTTGAGCCACCGCGATTTAGATTTATGACAAAGCATATTTTCTTGCCAAATGAGGGCACTTAGTAGTTCAGCCGACGCCCGGTTCCTGTTAATAACTTCAGTTTCCTCCAGGCCCATTGTGTCATCAATTCTATCAAGACATTCGATTTCCTCTTTCTTCTGTCGTATGCTTGTTTCCACATCGCCAAAGACCTCTTGTCTCCATATGTTGATGTCGGCCTTTAACATTTTTAGCTTCTCTTTCAGAACATATCCTCCCCACCCCGTTATGTCGTAGCTACTCCACTTATTCGAATAAATTCCTTAAAATTGGGATGAGATAACCAACTATTAAAGAATTTAAACGGTTTCGGCCCCCAATCCTTACACGGGAATTCGGTGAATATCGGTCTGTGGTCCGACATCGTTCTTCCCATGCCCTTTAGTACAACACTCGGCCATTTGGAGAGCCAAGTGTTGTTTACGAGCATCCTATCGAGCCGGCTTTTGCAGCTTCCATCCGGCTTGTAGCATGTGAAAGAACGACCTGATAGGGGCAAGTCAATAAGCTGACTCCGGGTGATAAAGTCGTCGAAGGCAGCTATGTCCATGTTATCTAGCTGATCGCTTCTCCCTACCCTTTCGCTTGGCCTTCGAATTGCGTTGAAATCTCCCACAACACAAACACAAGTATCTGCTTGTTGTCCTATCACTGAGTTAAATCGCATCCCACAAATCTAATTTCTCAGAGTGTGAACATGAGGCATATACATTAACCACACAGCACTGAGTACCATCACATTTCCACAAACCATTCACCACCAAAAAGCCTCTACCATACCAAGAACTTATCTTGCTAAAAGCATCACAATTCCATAAAGTAAGAATACCTCCAGATTGATCGTCAGAATCCTTGCACACCCAATCGAATTGTTGGCAGCCCCAAATTGATCTACACGTTCCTTTGCACATTGTAGTAAGCTTTGTCTCCTGTATGCAAACAATATCAATTCTATGCTTACTGGTCATCTCTCTTATTTCTCTCCTTTTTGCCTTCTTCCCTATTCCTCTCACATTGTAGCTTAGAAGTTTCATTGGATGATAACACTGTCCCCTTTCCTAACCTTCTTGCCTTTACCCTTCTTGTTATTCCTATCTCTCTTCTCAAGTTTCTCCAATTGACTCTTTACCATATCATCCGGACCCAATCTTTTAAGGCCCAATTTATCACCGAATTCCATATTTTGCTCAATCTCCTTCTCTACTTCTTCTCTTTTTGCATGATTTTCCATTCTTTTCTCCTCAAAGCTTACGTCCTCATCGTCTTTCCTCTTTTTTCGCCTGGCCTTGACTGTCATTCTTTCTCTACTGTGAGGGATTTCGATGAGTGTTCCTGATTTTTCCTGGTAGTGGCTCAGTTGACTCAGGAGACCGTCGTGCCCTAGGGGAGCATTGACATGCTGAAACTGGACTCTGTTTTTTTATAGCTTGGAGAGTTGCAAAGAGTTGTTCTGGTAAAACGCCGGTGAAGTTGTTGTAGGATAAATCAAATATTTGCAGATTAGTAAAAGAATTATTGGTGAAAGCTGGTGAAGTGATGGAACCGTGGAAGCTGTTGGATTTCAAGATTAGGATCTTCAACTCAGGAAAGGTGTGTAGCCACCAGGGGAATGTGTCCTGTATCATGTTGTTACCCAAATCGATGACTTCTAACCTGATGCAATTGGCCAAAGATGGAGGTAATGGCCCTTCCAAGTAATTGCCATTCAACCCAAGATTAACCAATTGATGCATGGCTCCAACTGTCGATGGAATTTTTCCATAACACTATTAAGCACAACTAGTGTACTGAAACATTGATCTTTAACCTGCAGAGTTAAATACTCCCTCCGTTCTGTTTTAGATTGTTCGCTCACTGTTTAACTCGTATTTTAGCGATCGAATTGTTTATTAGTATTTAAAATGATAAAAAGATTTTTAAGATAGGATATAATAGTCCTATCCTCATTTATCATAAATCTCTTTAAAAGTCACTGTCATTTTATCATTTTATATACTAATAAATAACTCGTTCACTAGAACACGAGTCAAACAATGAATGAACAATCTAAAACTGGACGGAGGGAGTATCAATTAATATCTATGTCTAAAAGAAATGAATGATGGATGACTTGAAACATAGGTGCTTAATCAATTGTTTTCTTAGTCAAAAGTATATGGGCCACGCCTCTTTTAATTTGCGTGAAAGTACTCCCTCCGTTTTGATTTTGTTTGCCCATTTCATAATTAACTCGTATTTTAACGAGTAAATTGTTTATTAGTATTTAAAATGATAAAATGATTTTAAGAAGGTGTAGAATAAATGAGGGGTAAGACTATCATACTCCATTTTAAAAATCTCTTTATAATTTTAAATATTAATAAATAATTCGCTCGTTAAAACACGAGATGAATAATGAAATGAACAAACAAAATCAGGATGGAGGGACTCCACGATATATGACTTTCTAAAGTGGATAAGAATTGTCTTAGCAGGGACCAAAAAATAAGAAGAAATTAAATAGGCCGTAGAACTTTAAAAAAAAAAACCAAATAAGACCAAGACTTTTTTATTTTACGGTAAATTACTCGAATTTATAAATTCTCGGACATAGATAGTGATGCTCTAATCAATTTGTGATCAAATAGGCTCAAAACTTAAAGTCATGTGCCGATGCATGCTCGGGCTTGGTTGATTAGATTTTAGGGACCAATAGACAAATATTAAACCACTGCATATAAAATTTAATTTGATCCCACGACTTTGCTTTTTCAAATTCTTAATTTTCAGTTTAACTCTTTAATTGATCCAAATTTCGTCCTAAAATTGTCGGAATTGAAGCAACCGCGTCATTTTGATGCATATGACGTCTGAAATTGGTGAAATCCGGCGAGAAAGCAGAGTTATTTGTGGCATGTTAATTTATGAACGGAAAAAAGAAGAAATTGAATAGAAATTATTTAAGAGACCGAAGACTAAGACTTGAGTCAACTGTCACAAGTGAACAGGAAGTTCAAGAGATCGATTGGTTAATATGGTATTAAGCCCCGTCCAATATGTTTGAGTCATTAACAAGAATTTAAAGGAATAAACCATTCTCTACGTATTGTTTGATTTGAAATTAGAAAATCTAAATAGGGATTTCGAAATCTAAATCTGGTTCTATTTTAAGATTTTTAAATGCAGTTTAAAAAATTCAATACATCCACTCAAAAGTGGCTAAATTTAATGCATTCATGTGTTTGTATAGCCATATAGGTGGGGTAACACAGTTATGCATGAGAAGAATATCAATAATCTACAGTAACAAATATGACAAGAGACCGAGTTTACAATTTATGTAAAGAGTTTTTTAATCTTATATACTATTGTTTTGAACTCGAGCAAATACATTATAATAAATAGTGAAATTCGGCTTCAGCTCAATTGTTTTGAACTCAAGCAAATACAACATAATAAATAGAATTGATAAAATTAAAGTACAATGTTCAAACATGTAATCATAATTATAGACTCTCAAACCACATGAGCCACGTACATTAAATGACAATACTAATCATCGTTGTGGATATTATAGGCAAATAGCAAATACAAATACAATACATTAACGTGCTTTATTTGCACAAACATAATTGCAGAAATGAAAAGTTAACAAAATAAATTGCAAAATTGAGCTACTGCCACATTTTTTATCGTTGCCTACCTTGCACCTGCACAAACATAATTGCAGAAATGAAAAATTTATCAAAATAAAATGCAAAATTGAATTACTGCCACATATTAAATCATCGCATACCTTGCACCAAACGACGACGTCTCTTCTTGCGCTTGCTTAGAATAATTGCCGCTTCAACATAGACAAATCTTGCAAGCCATCTTTGCCTTTCTATGGAGATGAAGATATTTCCCAAAATGAATCCCAACAGTATGCCACACCCGTACCCAACCACCACTGTCTTCCAAGTGAATCCCATCATGTATCCATCATCATCTTCATCTTCTTCTGTTGATGGAGGCTCCCCACAACTTCTTGTCAATGGAAATCCGCATAATCCCGAGTTGCCAGCATACGATTCATTTGAAAATGTTGGGAACTGATTACTCTGTGGGATTGGTCCAATGAGTTGGTTGTGTGAAAGATTCAAAGCTCCTAGAAATGTGAGACTAGTCAAACTTTGAGGAATGCCTCCAATGAGCTGATTGCTGGAGAGGTCCAGCTGCTCGAGATTGGTCATTCGGGCGAGTGCTGGTGGAATGCCGCCGTGGATGCTGTTGTGGGACAGATTGAGCAGCCGCAGTGAAGTTAGATTTGAGATTGATTCTGGGATGCTGCCCTCGAAATTATTGCTGGACAAGTCGAAAGTGTTGAAAATTCTCAACAATTTGGTCAGTTCGACATCTATTCCCTTCACTGATAATGTCACTGGATACTCATACCTACCATACAAGTTTGCATTCATTTATAACCCATCAGTTGGAGAAAACTGGCTCTGGCTTTTTACAGTTTTGAGACTTGTGAAGAGTTTTTCTGGTAAAAGGCCGGTGAAATTGTTGTAGGATAAATCTAATATTTGCAAATGAGTAAAAGAATTATTGGTGAAAGCTGGTGAAGTGATGGAGCCGTGGAAGCTGTTGGATTTCAAGATTAGGATCCTCAACATAGGAAGGGTGTGTAGCCACCAGGGAAAAGTGTCGTGTATCATGTTGTTTCCCAAATCAATGACTTCTAGCCAAGTGCAATTGGCCAAAGATGGAGGCAATGACCCTTGCAACTGATTTCCATTCAACCCAATGTAACTTAGAACAGGAGTCCATGTACTCCCAATTGTTGGAATTTTTCCATGGAACTCATTCCTCCTTAGGTCGAGTACATCAAGTTGAGTGGTGGAATTGCTGATGCATTCAGGAATATTTCCACAGAGTTTGTTGTGGGACAAATTGAGAATAAAAAGCTGAGTGATGTTACAGATAGATGAGGGAAATGTTCCCCAGAGTGAGTTATAGCTGAGATCGAGAGTCTGGAGACCCTGCCAAGGTAGGTCTCCTGCATAAGTAAGATAATTGTAGGAGAGATTTAAGGTGTGACAAACCTGGCGGTGGATTTGAGCTGAACAAGTTGGGAATTGGACCATGAATGTTGTTATTGGAGAGGTCCAAGTATTCTAATCTGGGCATTCTCCATAACAAGTTGTAAGCCAACTCCTCATTAATCTGGGCAGTGTGCCTGACATACCCGTGCTTGAGAGATCCAATTCCGTCATGGAAAGTACATTGCTCCTATTAAGGCTCTTTGGCAGTGAGCCTTTAAGGTCGGAATTCCCATACAAGCTGAGAGTTTGCAAGTATGGTTTCTCGAAATGGTTGGTGGAAGCGTGCCCCATACTCCAGTATTGCCAAGATCCAAATGTGTCAAGAAAGACGACATGTTCATCGAATGTTGATTCGTGAGCACCAGCACCCTTAATCTTGTCATGTTCCCTAACAACATGTTGGCATCACACCGAATATAATTCAGTGCTACTTGTTCATCGAAGTAAAAATCGTGGTACGCAGACAGATCAAGAGAAAACAGATTGGAGAGGTGATAGAATTCCATCGGGAGGTCACCTCCAAACTCTGCCCTCGAAAGGTTGAGGTGTGTGAGTGCTTTGAGCCGCATAAATTCTGATGGAATTGTGGAACCAGTGAAATTGTTGAAGGCGAGGTTGAGCTTCCGAAGGTGAGTAAGATGGAAGAGGCTGCTATTCGACTTCAGCTCCCCCGTAAGTTGAGTGGTTGTACCGCCATCACTGAAATTGGAATAGCTGAGATTCCGTTGAGAATTGCACCAAAAAGAAGAGCATGCATATCCTCAACCACAGGCTTTCCATATTTAATTTCTTTGATAAATGAGTAGGAGGAGTTGATATGATTTTGGGGCAGCAACCTACTGGTTTTATAATACCCCATACTTGCCTCTAAACATTATCTTTACCTTACATATATCTTTATCCAGTAAGAGGTACACTTGCGTGAGACAGTTTCACATTGAAATGAAACATAATTTTAGCATGAAGCTCTAACATTTTAAAAATGGTGTGATTTCGTAACGGAAGGACAAAAACTGCATGAAAAAGAATGAATTTTACTCTCCTATTTTAAATATGATTAGCAGGTTATTGAGTTAAAATGTCAAAAAATTAAAAATCACAAGGCTATTATCAATTTGTGAAAAAAAAAATTAGAATTGAAATCGAATTCGGGGTAAGTTAACGAGCTAAGAAAAACTATTTCCCCTCATCTCAAAGTATGCATTAAAAGAATACTATATCATTGTTTAAAAGGTAAAATCCCTAAATATCACGGCTTGATTTCTTAGTAGAAAAAATATGGTCCATACGTTTTTGCATGAAAGTACACGTTAGAAGGCTTTTTTCAAAAGTAAATGAGAATTGTCTTATTAGCTGCCTGGAATAAAGAAAATAAGAAATCAATTCGTAGCAACCCGCCAACGACTTGAGTCAACTACTCATAGTCTGGACAAAACGTGGAAGGAAAATTCATCCGTCTCCATTTGGATGGATGAATTTGAAATCCATGGATTTCACATACAAATCATTACTCTCCAATGAATTTATAAATACTTAGATTTGAGAAGCTAGTTTAAAACCTAGTTATTTGTGAAATCCCCCCATCTCTACTCCTTCCTCCTCTCCCCCTTCACTCTCTTCTCTAAACTCTCACATCTAAGTATTTGTAAATCCATTGGAAAATATATTTTATGTATGAAATCCATGGATTTCCAAATCCTCTATCCAAATGGAGCCTACTGCAAAATTTGAGGTGCAAATTTGCAATATAGAAAGTGATACAAAATATCCACAAGACTCAAATGAATGGCATAAGTTAGTCTCGTTCCAAGTCTTCCAAACCAAAAGTGAGGCAATTGGATTTTACAATTCTTTTCCAAGATAATTTGGCAATTCTCGAGAATTTTGAGTATTAGTATCCGGCGTGTGGACAACGTTTAATGCTCTGGTTTGTGGCTCTGGAGCTGTCCAAATGCTTATCTCATTTTTTTTATTATAGAGTTAATATCAAGAATTGTAGATTGCGTTTAGTTTTAATTCTCAATTACTTTTTTAATTTTGGTTTTTTGGTGTCAATTTTACCATGTATGTTTTTTTTTTTTTTTTTCATTTTTATATCCTCTTTTTTGTGAATTTTGTTTTTTTGGTGTTTGATTTTATTCTTATATATATATATATATATATTTTTTCAATTTTAATCATTTTGGTGTCAATTTTCATTCAAAATTATTAAAGTTGGACCCGTTCCAAGTTATTTTTAATATTTAGTCTTTTATTATATTGATATTCTATAGAATTTCTAAGTTTCCACATTTCAGTACTCAACCAGATAGCTTTCACAAGTTGTCAATTGAATTCCACGGGTTTCCCAAGTTTTCTACCAAGCATCGTGAAACAAAGCCAAAGTATAAATAACAATTCACACCTTATATGATGGGGAAAATGTTTTATTTGGTCCGTAATTTAGGGGATGATAATTTAAGGACAATAAATTTTCAACAAAAGTAGGACATTTGCTAATTTTTTCTGGCAAATGTATTAATTTTAGTTTTTGGAAAATGTATGCAGACCATTTTTCCTACACCGACCACCCTAATTTTGCAAAAAATCCAAATTCACGGGCCTACATTTGCACAAAACCATTTAATGGCCTACTCTTGCAAAAATGAAAACATATTGTCCCTAAATTGATACCCCATAGTTACGGGCTGTATAAATACCACGTTTCATGTACCTGATGCGAACAAGGGTTTTGGATCCAAGAATAAATGCAAGATTATTCGCGAGATTGTCCCAGATTTGTCATCATCAAAGATATTGTCCTATATTTTGCAAGATACGACAAGATACACAAGATTACTCTAGTTTTATTATTTAACTGTCTAGATTCATTTTTATCCTTTAATTTCGTATTTATCGAGTTGTTAGATATATTTGCTAGATTTGGTCCTTTTTAGATTAGGTTTAGTCTTTTTCTTTATAAATATGCTCTGCACTTTTTTTGAGTTTATCAATGAATAATAATAGTTTTTCTTAGCAAATTCTTGCTAAAACTAATCGTTCTCCTGCTGGCCTGAGCTAGGGCGTCGATTTTATCGTGTTTTATATTCGTTCTCCTGCTAGCTTGCGCTAGGGCGATGAATTTATCGTGTTTCCAAATCGCGGTTCTCATCAGTACCATTCCACGTTGGAACTTAATTAAATAGTGTTATTTTTAAGGGTTAATTCCAAATAAATACACGACCTTTAGGCCAAACATCAATTTAATCATGATCTTCAAAATTATTGTATTTATATTCACCTTGACGACAGCAAGGTCATAATTAGCAGTATGAAGATTTGACGACTCTATCTGGAAAAGAATAAAAGAGAACTAAATCAGAAGAAAACAGTTAACATAGAAAGAAACTATTTATTATGTTGCATTAAGTCATAACTTGGTTAACATTTCTGTTTGATAGAAAAAGAATTTATTTTTCTTTCTTTAATGAGAAAACATAAGTAATTCCACCCTTTTTTTTGAAGTAGGGTTGTATGAAAAAAAAAATGAGACGGTTTCTTACAACTACCCTTCATTTTTATTATTTTATTATTATTCATTAAACAAAACAATAAAAAAAAACAAAAAAATTATACCAGGACAGAGGAAATATTATTTAAGATTAATATTGGCATTAAAGAATATCCTTAATTTGTCTTAAAACCCCAGAATCTCTTATCTACTAAAGGTGAATCAATCCATATTCACCAGTCACCACAAGCTCTTATTTTGAAATACTCTCATTCTATTCATTTGATTCAGTCACCACAAACTCTTATTTTGAAATACTCTCATTCTATTCATTTGATTTATTTATGGTATATTAAATTGGTGGTTCCACGGGAATCGAACCCAGGATGTGGGCGTGAGCCTGAAGGCTCTGATACCATAAAAGAATTCAGTCTCAACTAAAAGTTTGAACTTGTAGAAAATTGCAGAATTAATTTGTTTATTTAAATTCCACAACAGTGACGTCTAAAAATAATAGGAGGGGTATATTTTATAATAACAAAATAAAAGAAAACTAGCAACACCATGCGCACATTTTGTTGGGTTTTGAACCTCGGTCGACTGATGCGAACGAGGGTTTTGGGCTAAAGAATACGTGCAATCGGGCTAGGCGAGTAAGGTTCGAGGTCAGGCCCAAGACCAATAGTGGGAAAAGACCGCTGGAAATATTCAAGAAAAGATATTGTCCCAGTTTTGATTCTTGCAAGATTGTTCCATATTTACCAAAGATAGTGTCCCATATTTTACAAGATTTTGCAAGATCTTCAAGATTAACAAGATATGCAAGATAGTCCAATATTTATTGCTTTATTGCTTTATTTTCAGTTATTTTATTTTATTCTAGAATATCTTTTAGATTTGGTTAGATTTAGTCCTTTTTTTTATTAGAGTTGGTCCTTTTCAGGTCAGTTTCGGTCCTCTGTTTGTGTCCTATATATAGTGGACGAATTTTCCTTGTTTATGAAGCAGAAAATTAATAAAAAAAACCCTTGGCAACTTTATCAAAACCTAATTGTTTCTTGCCAACCTGAGTTGGGGCAACAATTATTATCATTTTTTGCGTATTATTTGTGTTTTGCGATCGCGGTTCACATCAAATTGGTGCTTTCATTGAGAGTAGACGAGAATCGCAAAAGAAATACGAGCAATGGCGGGAACTCACAAGGAGAAGAAGAAGCGCAGTGCGGATTCTTCATCTAGAAGGAAGAGTGATGAGGATTCTTCGTCTGAAGAATCTGATTCTGAAATCAACCCTACCCGACGTCGGGATAGGGAAGATGTGAACGGGGGGAGACCGGAGAAGGGGGAGGCCCAAATTAACCTGCCCTACGTTCGACGGTTACAACCCAAAATCATGGCTATGCTGGGCGAACCTGTACTTTATGCTGAACGGCATCAGACATAGCAAAAGGGTGAAGTATGCGGCATAGTACATGGAAGGAGAAGCGAACGATTGGTGGCAATTGATTAGCAGGTTATATCGAAAGCAAGGACGGATCGTTCGGTGGAAGGATTTCAAAAAGGATCTTATGGCGAGATTTGGACCATCCGATTACACTGATTACGACGACGGCCATTGTCGTACTGTTCTGCATACCGCTGATATACTGCCGTCGTGCCGAACCGATCGAACCATGGCTGCAGGTGCGAGTGAAGAAGATGATCTGGCGGCCGCTGAAGACGAAGGTCAATCTGCTGTTCATGTTGAAGAGGCCGTGGATGGCGAGCTTTCTGATGACCGAATCAAGCTTGGGCCTTTCTCAATTTTAGAACAGCTTGGGCCCACAATGATTGGTAATCTTAATTATTCTGTTGGGTCTTATAGTTTAAATTTTAATTTTGTGGAGCACAAATCAGAGAATATTTTGTCACACAATGGGCCACACGATGGGTTTGATGCACATGTTGATAAAATTGAGCCTCCTAGTAATTCTAGTGGGCCTGATCAATTTTTTATGGATGATATGCAAGTTGGGCCTAATAGGTCTTATTCATATATTAAGGAGATGAGTCCGTTTAGTAAGCAGATTGAGTGTGACTCTTTGAAAGACTTAGCAGTTGAGTGTCAAATTCGGTCTTATTTTGATGGTAATGGGTCTAGTATTAATCCTATTCCTTTTAGTATTGACACTTTTGAGCCAATATTTTCGGATGAGGCCGAGTGTTATTCGGAGTATTATGATTATGATGGTCCACCGATTTATGATGAAGAGGAAGAGCAACTCGTTATGGATCCCATGTTACCTATTTATGAGGACGCGCTGCCAGTACTTGATTTGGCGCATCCTATTTTCGATGTTAAGTTTGAAGGTAATCCGCGCAAATTTTTTGATATGGAACATGTGGACGATGCAAAATTTTCGGGCCTTAATACGGTGTTTGACGAAATTTGCCTCAATAACGATAAAGGATTTGGCTTCCATAATAATTATCACTATTTTATAATTAATGATAATTATTTTGTTGGCAAAACTACGAAAAATTCGCGCTATCGCTTAAAGATTTTTGGCCACACCCGAACCATTGATAATTTTGAGCTCAATAATTTGGTGGCAATATGTCGGCAAATAGATGAAGGGAAGATTTTATGCTCGATGAAAGAGCGTTCCCGAAATTGGTCCTTGAGGACAAGGATGATCTTGAAGGGGACGGGAATGATGCGAACGAGGGTTTTTGGGCTCAAGAATACGTGCAATCGGGCTAGGCGAGTAAGGTTCGAGGTCAGGCCCAAGCCCAATAGTGGGAAAAGACCGCTGGAAATATTTAAGAAAAGATATTGTCCCAGTTTTGATTCTTGCAAGATTGTTCCATATTTACCAAAGATAGTGTCCCATATTTTACAAGATTTTGCAAGATCTTCAAGATATGCAAGATAGTCCTAGATTTATTGCTTTATTGCTTTATTTTCAGTTATTTTATTTTATTCTAGAATATCTTTTAGATTTGGTTAGATTTAGTCCTTTTTTTATTAGATTTGGTCCTTTTCAGGTCAGTTTCGGTCCTCTGTTTGTGTCCTATATATAGTGGACGAATTTTCCTTGTTTATGAAGCAGAAAATTAATAAAAAAAACCCTTGGCAACTTTGTCAAAACCTAATTGTTTATTGCCAACCTGAGTTGGGGCAACAATTATTATCATTCTTTGCGTATTATTTGTATGTTTTGCGATCGCGATTCTCATCACCGGCCGCCGGCACTCATTCAACATCAAAGCAAAAATTATTAGCCAGATCAGTCGACTACAAAATATCATAGTATTTTATAAGCAATAGATAAGGTTAATCAAGACTAGTCTAACAGGAAAAAAGTAATTTGCAAAAAGTTCTTATATATGACAACTTTTAGACCCGTTCGAAAATTTAGTCAACTTTATTAACATTACTCACATGCATTATAGATTATTACAAACGAGTCTAATTTGAATTTTATGTGGGATAGTAGTATCCGTATTTAACGGATGAGACTGAAATAAAAAAGAGAATATATATTTTCAAGCATAAATACTTAAAGGGCAATCGAAATTTCAAGCATAAATACTTAACGAGCAATCGAAAAAAAATTGCGAGACTAGTTTTACAATTAATTCTCCATAGATATAATGTATAGCCTCAGTCGCAGAATCTCGCAGTATAAAAGGTACGTAGTCATAAACTTGCAGCTTGTTTATAACTAAATTATAGTGGTACTAAAAATCCATAGAGTTAATAAAGTAATCAAGAACAACAATAAATTAAAGAGGTTTTTTTTTTTTCTTAGAAAAAGAGGTTGTTAGAAAACAACTTTTCTTAGTAATATATACATGAAGAGTTAGTCTCTTGGATTTAATTTTAATTTGAATGAACTATGCACTTTAAACCCTAACCCTAAACAATGAACCATAAATCATATATGAATCATTCGGGCTGGGTGAACCATGAACCACTTGGATCGAATGAACCATGAACCACTCGGACCGGGTTTGGATCCGAGTTGAGGAAAAAAAAACCTAAAAGTGAAATTAAAGTAAAAAGAAGATTAAAATTGAAAAAAAAAAAAAAACTAAAACTAAAACTGAAAAAAAAGAACTCCTAAAATGAGGGATATCAAGAGAATTTGTCATACCTGAATGGGGGATATGCAGGGCGACGATGGATTTTGGATTTGAGTAGTGACAAATTTACGAACAGTTGATACAGAGTAGTGCCTACGCCAGAGGTGGTGGATTGAGAGGCGTGCCATTTGAATTAATATTGCAGCTCTTTTTTTAATTTCTTAGAGAACAAGGAAATGAATCATGCACGGCGATTCTTATATAGGGGGTACAGGTTTTTAATATCGTAGAAAACAAGAAACAAATAAACCTCACGCCCTCGTTTTGGGTTCAAAACCCGTTAACAGTAAAAACTCTATTCATATTTTATTATACATTTGTTGGGCCTCCTCTTCCTTTCAATGATGAAGTTGACAGTCCGGACGATAATTCAGCCTCAACAAGAGCCTCTGGCTCAGCTCAGATCCTAGGTTCAATTCGTGGTAACCACTCCACCCATTTAAAATTGTCCACTCGTTGGGCCTCCTTCCCATATAGCAGAGGTAATGATTCGGCTCACGAGTGAAATGAATTAATTTCGCACCTCACTACAAGTTTGGACTTGAAGTTGACAACTCAGATGATAACTCGGCCCCACAAGAACCTCTGGTTCAACCCAAATCCTGGGTTCAATTTTCGTGGAAAGCACTTCACCCATTTAAAATTGTTCACTCGTTGGGCCTCCTTCTCATAGGACAGAGGTAATAATTTGGCTCACGAGTGAAACAAATTAATATCACATCTCACTACAAGTTTGAACTTTTAGATGAGACAGAATTCTTTCGGCAAGAATCTAGAGAAAATATTTATAAATATCATACTTACTGTTTTAATCGATAAAACTTAGTTTAGTCTATCCTAATATAGGAGTACAAATCTTTATAAATATATTTAAGATTGGGAGATTTCTTTATAATATCTAATCAAAGGCAACTAATGAGCTATTATAAGAAAATATTAATTTAGTCAAGTATTCTTCCAAAGAATTACTCCCTCCGTCCCAATCATAATGGTAAAGTACCCCATATTTTCATCTCAATCATAATGGTAAAGTTACTTACACACTTTATTACTTTATCACATAAAATATTAATAAACAATATTTTCTACTCCTAATTACTCATCACTTTATCACTTTATCATATAAAATACTAATAAACAACTCTTACTACCCCACTACTTTATCACTATTCCACTAAATCTTTATGAACAGTAAAAAATGTCATTATGATTGGGACGGAGGGAGTATAACTTAACCAATAACATCAAATCATATTGTACCTGATGTTTTAGGAACTAATCAGTATTCCTTTTATGAATTACACAATTTTCTTTTTTAACACAAACTTTCATTTGAAACACAAACTTTCATTTGAAACTAGTTCTTATATGAAATTGATACTAAAGTTGGTATGCTGTAAAACTTGTTCACCGTGAGATTGATTCTTTTTTTATAGGTATGACCCTTCAATTATCACGACTAATACCCTTTTGTAATATAAATCATACACTTTAGTGTTATGAGTAATATACTTTATAGTAAAAAGTCACATCCTTCGATTATCACAACTAATATCATTTAATAATATAAATCACACTCCTTAATAAATTTCACAATATTTTGTGTGAAACTTATTCATCTTATACTTTGTCATTTATCAAATGACAATATTTTAGTTTGTGGAATTGGAAATATATATATATATATATATTAAACAAAAGGGTGTCATAATTAATTTTTATTGTACACAATAACTCAATGGATTTGAGGCCTGGATTGCAATTTGCAAGTCAAAAATCAAGATTTATGGCGTAACCTTTGGGCTGGCCCATGATTTCAAGGCCCATCATCAACGGTAGGACTCGGCGCGGCCTACCAGAAACAACCGATCATCAAATTCACTAAGCCCATTTCACATGTCCAAACACATACTTGTGCAAGCTTAATTAATTGAGTAACACTCCTGTGAATCCTGTGAACTAGGTCTATACATATTGTTATGCACAAAAACTTTTATTGTTTAAAAATATAACGCATTTTTTAACAGTGATAGTTTGTGTGCATATCAGTTAAAATTTTTATGCATAACAGTGATACTTTAAAAAAATCGAGTTTACGGTGAACTCGGCTTCACACAAGTTTTTGTCTAATTATTTTTATTTGATGAGAATGTATTATGTACTTATTGTGGACCTACACCACTAGTAATAATATTAGTTCTTACTAGCACTTTTATTAGTTTTTTTACGAGTAATAGTATAAAACAAAAACTAGTTAGGTTTGAGCCTAACAATTATATGCATCTCAATTTTTTCAACGAGAAGCTTGACTTAGCCTATTCAGACCACTACCTGAGCCCCCCATATATATATAAAAAGGGTGCAGAAGTCGAAAATCGATAGGCGGGCGGATTGTGGCAGCCTAGCGCCTAGACCGCCTAGTCGAGCGCCTAGGCAGTCCCTTTTTTTTAAATTGCAAAATAAATTAACATAAATCTGCCTAGATCCGCCTAAATCCGCCTAGACGGCCGCCTAGATCTGCCTAGGTCCGCCTAATTTGCCTAGGCGGCCGCCTAAATCCGCCTAGGCGCCGCCTAACAGCAAACGATTTTTCTCGCCGATTTTGACAAAATCGGTGCTTCTGGCAGCCGCCTAGGCCGAGTTCTGCAACCATGATATATAAATACATGTCTCTTTTTGTGGGAAGCGACCTTTTTTTATTTCTTTTTTATTTTTATTTTTATTTTTTAATTGCCTTCATTTGTTGACTAGTTCCCCTTTTGCTTTGGTAGATTTCTCGTAAGAGTTGCTTACAACCAGAATACCACCAATGTTCTCCGAATTTATTGGGGACCATTGAGTAGAAATCATCTTTCCACCAGCTGTATGAGAATTTCAATTTTCCACATATTGTTAAAGTAAAACTCTAGTACAATTATTACTTAATTTCCTTTTTGAGGATAATGTTTAATACTCCTCTCTCAGGATGACTGCAACAATTAATTTTTACACTCATTTTTGCAAGTGTGTTTTACATGTGGTCGTGTTTGGTTTTCTTTGAGAAAAAAAAAGTTTTTTGGTCCAATTTTAGTCTGATTTTTTTGAAAAATTAAATATAAAATTTTGTCTTTTTCTATCACGTGCAAGACACGTGCTGATTAACATTGAGGTTTCCCGAGCCTGTAGTTGATATGGACGCTAAAATTTCATTTTTTCCGCATCTATAAGGAGAAATTTTCTTGTTATTTCTAATTTTTTAGAAAAATTAACTTTTCTTTTAACAGTCAGTGTCCACTTCAACTACGAGCTCGAAAACCCATAATTTTAATCGATAATTGACTTGCACATGACCAAAAATTACAATATTTTTTATTTTTCGAAAATGAGACCAAAATTGGACAATCAAGTAAATTAGGGAATCAAAATTGGATGGTAAAATTTTTTGGGATAAAAAATGGATTAAAGAAAAATTATGGGACTAAAGAAATATTTTCTTCGGTTTCGAGTGTAGATAAACTCAAAATGCAGATTACTAATAAATAGTTGCGTCAAATTATTAGTAAACTTGAGGCACATATAGTAGTCAAGTTGAATTCCCCTCAATAATTATATGTGGGGTACTTTGCTATTGTAATTACACGATGTTGCGCATCCTTTTCTTTTTCCTTTTTCTTTACATTTCTTTATTGTTCCCAAGAAATATTCTTGGCACGATGATCTCTCTCTCTATATTTATATTATATTATCATGTGAAACACAAGGTGTACCGTTTCCTCGTAAGACATATTAAGGCATTAGATGATCTGACTACCTTTATTACGTTATGGAGCCTGATCGACTGTTTCACATCCCTTTTTCGCAGTATTCAACCAGAATGAGCCTTTAGAGTTTTGGCCCCTTATAAATACTATCTGATTCGTTGTATTTATTATCACAAAAAATATTAATAAATTTTGTGGTAGTGCCTCAGACGTAGTCATTCCTGACGAAATGGATCACCAAATCTATGTTACATAATTTGATGTCTTTCAATTTCTCTATAATTGCAGTTAAAATCCTAATATACCTATATTTCAAAACCTTACAACACATTTGAGATCGAGCAAATTCTATCTATAGCTCCCTATAAATAATATATAATATAGAAATCATGTGTAATTTGCAAGTAAAAAGCTCAATAATAATTAATTAATAATATAGAATCACGGAGTTATTGGGTGATGCATAGACAGTAGTACGATAGAGCGTCTTTATATTATTATATATATTCATATAAACTGTATGATTACATGTTATATGAGAGGGCAAAGAGAGTGTACCTTTGTTCATAAAAATAAAAATGAGGGAAATCTTTGTTCCATTATTTTGGCTTTTGGTCTCTGCACTATTCCTGCAAACTGCAGATATCAATGTTGCAGCCAATGAAGATGCTAACACAAAAGTAATTTGTAATTGTTTTTGCATCTTAATTATTTCTAATTAATTATGTTGCTGAAATATTATCAAATGCATTTTGTGTTTGGAACAGGCGTATATTGTGTATATGGGAGAAAGGAAGCACACTGATGTAGAACAAATTAAGAAATCCCACCATGAAATGCTCTCCTCTGTTCTTGGAAGGCATGATATAATTAATTAATAAATTTAGCTATGTGTATCACTTAAATAACAAATTTGAATCAATTAAATCCATTCCGAAATTTGCAGCAAGGAAGCAGCAATGGATTCTATGATCTATACTTACAAATATGGCTTCTCTGCTTTCGCGGACAAGATGACAGAGTCTCAAGCCAAATATTTTGAAGGTACATTACTCACATTCTAACTGTAAATAAATCGAGTCGAGTCTAGTCAAACACAGTTATTTAAACTAATTATTTGAAACACCAGGAGCACTGCACAACTTAAGTGTATTTTTAAAAATGCAATTTATTTACGATGAAACATGCAACTTATGTTAGTGAAAGCAAGTTGTGTAGTTTAATATACTCAAGTTGCATGTTTAAAAAACGCACCTAACTTACATAGTGTAACAATATATTTGCAATCTTGTAACTTTGACAAATATAAAAGTAAAATTCAGACATTTTCCTAGTTCTAATAATTCGTCTCAAATTCTGTCTGGTTGAAGGGCTGCCGGGTGTGGTTAAGGTCTTCCAAAATCGATTTTACAAGCTTCACACAACACAGAGCAATAACTTTATCTACGGTAGTTCTTCCTCACCACCTGTCAAACACGACGTAACTGGTGCCAAACTGAGTGACGATGGTGTAATCATTGGTGTTTTGGACTCTGGTAATTAATTCTTCTCTTAAATTTAAATGTGGGAATATAATTTTTTCGTTATAGAACAAAAAAAAATTGTTACTAAATTTATCGTAAAATTTTGAAATCCCAAACAGGAATCCGGCCTGAATCGGAGTCGTTCAGTGACAGAGGCCTCGGCCCGATCCCGCCAAAATGGAAGGGATTTTGCCAAGCTGGCCAAGCATTCGATCCTGCAAGGCATTGCAACCGAAAACTCATCGGGGCCGTTACTTCATCCGCGGCTTTCTCGCCGCGTACGGCAAACCGTTCAACGCAACAGCAAACAACGAGTACCTCTCGCCCCGTGACGCCGACGGCCACGGCACTCACGTGACTAGCACGGCCGGAGGCACACTGGTGAACAACGTGAGCCTCAGTGGGCTTGCATCGGGCACGGCCCGAGGGAGCTCACCCCGGGCCCGGTTAGCCATGTACAAGGTGGCCTGGATGGACCGGGTTTCATCTGTGGACGTTCTTAAAGCTTTTGATGAGGCGATCAATGATGGAGTCGATGTTTTTGTCGCTATCTTTGGGCTTCGGCGTACCTTTGTATCCGGAAACTGATAAGCGCGACGTTATTTACTACGGTTCCTTTCATGCGGTTCGGCATGGGATTACAGTCGTTTGTTCGGCTGGAAATAATGGGAGCTTGTACGAAACTGTTGCAAATGTGGCTCCATGGGTTATTACGGTTGGCGCTAGTACTTTGGATAGGCTATTTCCTAGCCCTATCATACTCGGAAACAATCAGATTCTCACAGTAAGTAAATTACTAGTTTTTCGGCTAAATCTGTCCTCAAATTACACGAAGTTTAAAGTTCCTAATATTGATGTACCAAAAATTACTAGAAGAAGTTTGGGAGTAAATTTTTTAAGACCATAACAAGGTAGTAATTATAGGACAATATGTTTACGGGCACATTTAGGCTAGTAGAATTTAATTATCTCACCTTTAGGCCTAATTAGCTAGAAACACACGACAAATTACAGAGTAGTAACAGATTTGGTCCCATGTTCTTTTCCGGTCCTTTTTTTTAGCAGAAATGGTTCCATCCTGACAGTTTGTCCCAAGAGAATTTTCAAAAAAAATCTTGGTTCCAAAAATTCATTTCTTTTTTGCTTGTAAAATCCTATGAGACCATTTTTGTTAAAAAAATGACCATTTTGAAGAACTGACATTTTTATGGGACTACACTTGCAATTTACCCCAAATTAGCCCGAACTGGACCAAACCACTTAAACTGATAAGTTTCGAGTCAATTTGACCTAAATTGCACAAAATTGAGAGTTGTAGGAAGTTGGTGGACAATTAATTATGTACTCCATAATTGTCTTGGTTTTGTGATGCAGGGACAAAGCATGTATGTCGGAAAAGATACTAGTATTGTTAACTTGGTGTTCTTCAGAGACTCAGCGGACGCTGAACGACCTGTGTAAGTATATAACAACAAAATTATCTAAGCTTTTACGGCCGAGAGTTTTCACATGCAACAGTCTTGCCTAAATTTTTGTGTTATATTATTATCCAGGTATTGCGAAGATATAACAGCAACGGATACTTGGGTACGTGGAAAAGTGGTGCTCTGCTTCACTTTAGCTTCTGAGGATGATGTAATAACTAAAGCTGCAAATACTGTTCAAACGGCGGGCGGTTTGGGACTTATCGCCACCAAAAAAACAATCGATTCATTGCACACATTTTACAATCCTAAATTCCCCATCGTTTTAGTGACTTTCGAAGTTGGAACTACCATTCTGAATTACATCCGATTTTCAACGTAAGTGTATGATTAAGTTAATTGGTCACAATTAGTTGCACATATTAATTTATTTTATTAAACATTTTGTGACATAGGAATCCCAAGGTACGATTGAGGCCGGCCAGGACTTACATCGGCAAAGAAGCCTCTACCTACGTTGCGTCTATCTCTTCTCGAGGTCCCAACTCTCTTTCTCCGGCCATTCTAAAGGTACTACATATATACCCCTCTTCACGATTACTCCTTCCGCACAATTTTCTTTTTGATATGTCCCGCAATAGCGTGCATATTTCCTAAAATGACAAAACACTCAAAACTTACACTTTCACCATATCATTATTATTGATTTAAATAATACCAATAAAACAAGTTTTCTTAGTTTCTGCGCCCGGACAGGGGTGTACGTTTTTTTTTTTTTTTTTTAAGGCCAGGGGTGTACGTTATCTCGAGACGGAAGGAGTATTTCAGTATTAATTATTGTTTTCAGAATAAAAAAATTAATTGTAGTATTTGTTTGTTACAGCCGGATGTGGTAGCTCCAGGAGTTGATATCATAGCAGCAGACATTCCTACAAAAGCAAGTCCAAGGGGTTATTCCTTCAGATCAGGAACATCCATGGCTTGCCCTCATATAACAGGGGTTGCTGCCAGGCTTAAAGCCCTGCATCCGGACTGGTCTCCAGCTGCAATTAAATCAGCCATTACCACAACAGGTAATTCTCTAGTAACTATTCATCACTTTATACTTTTAAATAATTTAGCAAAAAATACTACTCCATCTATTTCAAATATTTTGTTTTGTTTATTAATACATTTATACTTTCGCATGCAGCATGGTCATTCGATCCATACTCGGGAGAGCCAATTTACGCACGAGGAGAGATAACCAAGACTGCGAATCCATTCGACTACGGAGGTGGATTAGCCAACCCTACAGGAGCCAAAGATCCCGGCTTGGTTTACGACATGAGCACCCAAGATTACGTAAATTACCTCTGTGCCATGGGATATCCACAAAATTCCATCAACCAACTTACAGGAAAACCCTGTCTCAAATCCGGCACCAACTCTATCCTTGATTTCAACCTTCCTTCCATCACGATTCCGACCCTTCGGGACTCAGTCACGGTTACTAGAACCGTGACGAATGTGGGAAACCCGAACTCCAAGTACAAAGCTTTTATCGACGCTCCTCCAGGCACGGCGGTGAAGGTGAACCCTAAGACTTTACTGTTCAACCCTAATGTCAAGAAAATGAGGTTCAAGGTTACTGTAACTACTTTCCATAACATTACAACAGAGTACTATTACGGCTGGCTGACGTGGGCGGATGAGGCCCATTATGTGAAGATCCCTGTATCTGTGAGGACTGTGTCCCACACAAGTTTATGGTGATATATTGATTAATCAGGACATGTGATAATGATCGAATTATTATGATGTAGTGTTGTTTGTTTGTCTGGATTGGCTGATTAGATTTGATATTGTTGTCCTAGTTATTGATTGGATTAAGTATGTGTTAGATTTGATAAATTGATGCTTAGTGTAAGTGCTTTATTTTGTTGATCAGATTTTATATTTTTCCTTGATGTATTATTGAATGTGCTAGTTTTGGATAAAGCTGTGAGCTTTTATGGAAAGTGACTTCCACTATTAAATGTTTTTCTTTTTTTTTTTCTGTTTCGAAACAAAAGTGTAGTTACATGTAAGAATGACGTGTAAAATTCACTTTTGGTACCACATGCCACGGAACATCACCATTTTAGTCTCGTAAGAATTTTTTCATGCAGTTTTGGTTCTTCCATTATGGAGTATGTTAAGTTCAATTGCACTTTTTGATATCAAACATTGTTTCTTGAGATCAAAACTGCAGCTGACTTTAACGGAAAACGTAATGGTGAGACTAAAACTGCATGAAAAAAATGATTTTGGAACCAAAGTGATGGGTGTTCAGATCAAAATCGTGAGATACTGTGTCCTGTGGATTTAAAAATAAATTTTACTTAACAAATGTCAGAAAGGTAATCTACAAAATTCAAATGCTCCGCCCAACAATTAGGGCTAGCTCTCATGGAACTTTATGGAATTAACAAACACTTCATAATTAATGAGAACAAATATTAATGGAATCAATTGTTTTTTTTTAATTTTAATGGAATTATCTGATCTAGGGCTGAGAGATGTGTCAATTTCTTTTATTTTTAATGGAATTATCTGGTCTAGGTCTGAGAGATGTGTCAATTATTGATATGCATAATTTTGTATTTTCAATATATTATTGTCAGGGTCGCCTAGTAATATTTTAGCTCAAATCCAACTTTAACCGACCCTGTTCCCAGCCATTTCTTATCTAAATGAACTCAAAATTTAACATAAAGTAATATTGAAAGTTTACATTAATGTATAATGTTAAAATAACTAATGTATAATGTTAAAATATATACTTTGGTACAAATACAGTAATTATGTCTCAACTCTCAAGTAATTACACAAATACAATTCAACTGTTAAGTGTTCAATAAATTATTTCTAAATTGATAGCATACTTTTTTCATTTTAACTAACTACTGCCTTTTTTTATGTACTCAATCAATTTTTGCGGCTGACAATTGCCTTAATGAAGGAAATGGGGCACATGGCTTGGCTTAATTTGTTCTAACTATCGCCTTTCATTTTCTATATTAATTACCGCAGTTCAAATGGTCGCACATGCATGGGCTAGCTGCTTAAATGGGCTGATATTCTGGGCCCATTTTTCTTTGGGCTAACATGGCCAGAAAATGGGCTGCTGTTTTGCTGAAATTATTGGCCCATTTTTCTTTTCTTCTCCATCTTGGCTCGTATCACTCGCGTTCTTAGCTTCCTTCTTGTTATAATAAATAATAGGTACATCTTTTGCATCAAAATATTTAATTTTCCCAACAACAAATAAAACATGATCTTTTATTTCAAGTGTAATTAGCCAATTTTATGAAGTAATGCACGTATTTTAATAAATTGAGCAATCAAACGACATAATCTTTTGGTCTCATCTTATATTTCAAACTTGTAATGATGTAGGCGTGAAAGAAAGCTCTATTACCATAAAATATTTTCATCTCAAATCGAATACTTGAGAAAAAGGGTATAAATTAATTTGTTAGCAAATTACAAGTTATAAGGGGATCATTAGTCTACATATTTTTCTTTATGGCATTTAATTAATCTATCTTAAATAAATACGGATTAATTGACATTTAACAATTTAATGCTTCATATACGAAATATCAGGTGCACCATGCAATTTATAGTGTATTTTAGAAATTTGTAACTTGTCACACTAAAATTTACAACTTGTTATACTGAAATATGCAACTATATTTTACTAACACAAATTTCATATTTTAGTGTCACAAGTTACAAGTTTCACTGCAACAAATTATAAATTTTTAAAACACACTATGAAATGCACTTTGCATTTAGTACATGACCTCACAAAGTTTGCGAAACCGACGTTAGCCAATCACGAAATTAGGCAAAATGCTCGTTTAAAGTTTGGGAAATTAGGCAAAATGCTAGTTAAAAGTTTTCATTTTGAAAATTAACATCCTAACTTCTTCTTTTTTTTTTTCTTTTTTTTTTTTTTTTGTAAAGTTGCCACTTAAGCTAAAATAATTGATTCGAACTCACATGGCAGAGTTTGCTATCACCACGTAAGCTATATATCTGTTTAGCAGTTTTCACTTTCAAGCATAAGGCGCTATTAATATTCTAAAGCGACTTTTAGATAGGCCCTTTTTATTAATTTGGTATCAATTAATAATGAAGACAGTGACATTTATCTGTATCTGTACTTTAAACATATCGCATAAACAAAATCTTTAATTGTAGTTTTTCTCAGGAGTTCTTCTTTTGTTTTTCTTATAAAAGGAGGATTAACTTGTTCATTTTATTGCATACTTCTTCTGGTCTTGTAGTTTTGAAACTATGGCATTTGTAAAGTGGGTTCCTATTATTCCAGCTTATCTTAGTGTCTTCTTCTTCATTGTTTCTTGTTTCGCAGAGAAAGGTGATGTTCCGTTGAATCTGTTATTTCATTTGTGTTTCACTATATATTTTTAAACGCAAACTCTCTATGAGCAAGTTTTATAATATGAAATTGGATTTATTTAGTAATTAATTTCATTATATTAATTCAATAATAAAATAATACTTATTTTAGTAATAATACTACTTGTATAAATTAATTATACTATAACATTTTTACACGTACAAACACATCGAATTGTGCTACATATTAATTTATGAGTGTAATTATATTTCTATATGAATATAATGGTGTTACTATATAAATGAAAGTATCATATTCGACAATTTTCACTGGAGATTGACTAATCTTTAAATATATTATACTTGGGAAAAATGGTTTTTCGTCATGTAATTTTGCCACATTTTAGTTTTGGTTCTATTGACTTTTACGTTTAGTATTTTGTCCTATAATTTATACACTTATGATTTTTTAGTCCTTTTAACTTTATTTTTTTTTTAATCTTGTAATTTACACCCACCACTTTTTGATTTAAATTCTTGTAATTACTAGGACAAAAAATTCAATGTCCAAAAGTCAAGAGACTAAAATGTTGGAAGTGTGTAGGTTACATGACGAAAATCAAAATTTAAAGTCAAAATAACCAAAACTAAAAAGTGGTAAAATTACATAACTGCAAAATATCATTTTCTCTAGTATAATATAGGTTACACGTTTATTCCATAGGGTATTTTTGAAAAATACAATTTATTGCACTGAAATATATACACCTTGCATACACTGAAACATGCAACTTATTTCACGAACACATATTACACGTTTCTATGTAAATAAGTTGTATGTTTCATTGCAACAAATTGTATATATGTTTCAAAAATACACTATGGTGTGCACGATGCACCTGGAGCCCATGGGACCCACTTATTAGGTAATGATGTCAACCATAAGAGTTGGAATCACAAATGGCCCAATAACTTTAGCCTCAAATATATTCAATTTCATAACTTTTTTTGTTGTCGATTTAGTCCCTTTGACAATTTTCAATTTAAGTTCCAAGTCCACCGGAAAATTTAAAATTACGTAGTTTCGCTGATTGAATTTGGCGTTTTTCAGTCGCGTGTGTGATTAGACTTCCACATATAATTTATTTTTTAAAACCTGTAATTACAGGTCATAGAATCAAATCAATTTTTTTTTATAATTCTATGACCTGTAATTCCACTGTAAAAAAGTTACATGTTGTAGTCCAACCATACCTGTACTCGAAAAGCCATAAATTTAATCGACGGAATGATTTATTTTTTTAAATTTTCTAGTGGGATTGGGAATTAAATTGGTCATTGTCAAAGATATTGGGAATAAATCGATGAAAAAAAAATACGGGGCTGAATTTATTTGAGGCAGTTATAGGATCATTTGTGATTTAAACTCCAACGGTAACTAAGCGAAAGATGAATCAATGAGTTAATTAAAATCATTTAGCTAAACTAATAAAAATTTATGATCAGCACCATACTCCTCTTTTGTAAAAAAACGGCACGTCGGCACCTGGAGTAAGTTACTACGACTACATAATCATCGGCGGTGGACCGGCCGGCTGTGCACTGGCGGCCACGCTCTCCGCCTCCGCAAAAGTACTACTTCTGGAGAGGGGTGGCCTTCCGTACAACAACCCCAACCTAACACACCAAACCGGTTTTCTTGCATCGTTGTTGGACACTTCCCCAACATCAGCCGCACAACAATTTGTCTCAACGGAAGGCGTTTCCAACCACCGCGGCCGTGTTCTGGGCGGTGGCACTGCCATCAACGCTGGATTCTATACAAAGGCCGACGGTGAGTTCTTGGAAGAGGTGGGGTGGGACCGGCGGCTTGTGAACGAGTCGTACGAGTGGGTGGAGAAGAAGGTGGCTTTTCGACCCGAGTTGGACAAGTGGGAAGCGGCGTTGAGGGATGGATTGGTGGAAGCCGGGGTGTCGCCGGACAATGGGTTAACGTATGAGCATTTGCAAGGGACCAAGGTTACGGGTTCCATTTTTGATGGGAATGGGTATAGGCATACTGCTGCTGATTTGTTGGAATATGCGAATCCAACCATGATTACTGTTTATTTTCATGCAACTGCTCAGCAAATCTTGTTTGAGAAAGGTATTTTTTGTCCTTTAATTTCTACCAATTTTAATTTTAGTCCGCTAATTTTTAAAATTTTGAAAATAGTTTATTTAAATTTTACTGAACCAACTTTTCATCCATTTACCGGCAAAACAGGTTAACAAAATTCAATTTTTCGGCTTTCAATTAACTGGGAGATACGACCAAAAAAAATTGTTTTGGTAAACTGAAGAGACTCTTAAAAGTGAAAAAAGTTACCGGACTAAAATCTAAATTGGAAAAAGTTAAGGGATAAAAAAAGAATATTTACCCAATAAATTCTAATGTTAAATCATAATTAATTTTCTATCGTACTAGCTTGCGTCTATGATTAAGTAGACCTGCCCAATCGAAGCATACATATCGCTATTTTGCAGGGCAAAAACCGAAGGCCTACGGCGTTGTGTTCAAAGACTCGAAAGGCAATAACCACACAACACTCTTGAACAGCAACGCCGGAAGTGAGATAATTCTCTCAGCTGGTACACTGGGAAGCCCTCAGCTGCTAATGTTGAGCGGTATTGGGCCAGCCCATCATCTCAAGGCCCACGGAATAAATGTTATATTGGACCAGCCAATAGTGGGCCAGGGCATTTCCGATAACCCAGGGAACGGAATCCTAACACCATCCCCTAGACCCGTTGCAAACTCCATTGCCAGGGTGGCGGGTATAACAGATGACATCGGGTCTTATATTGAAGCAATAAGCGGACTATTCGGGGCGGGCCTTTTTTCCACCACAAACCAAAGCCTCATACAATCTAGCTTAATAATCAATTTTGTGGCCCGACCCTTATCCACCGGGTATTTGGAGCTCCAGAGCAAAGACCCGAATGAGAATCCGAGAGTGACGTTCAACTACTTCCAGGACCCGAGGGACCTTGAGATGTGCGTGAAGGGCATAGAGATCATTAAAAGAGTAGTCGAGTCGAATGCCTACTCTGGATATCGATACCCCAACACCACATTCGAATCACTCGTGGAGTTAATGTTGGAACTTTCCAGAAACAGTAAGAGAAAGAATAAAATCACGGGAGCTCGTTCGATGGAGAAGTTTTGTGTAGACAGTTTAATCACCATATGGCATTACCACGGAGGGTGTCAAGTGGGTCGGGTCGTGGATACGGATTATAGGGTGATGGGTGTGGATTCATTGCGTGTGATTGATGCTTCAACCTTTTATACCTCCCCCGGAACTAATCCTCAGGCCACGATCATGATGTTCGGAAGGTAGTATTATTTATTAATTAATTATCAGCGAGGAATTTTCTTTATAATTATGGGTCGTCCATTTCTTTTGTGATGCAGGTACATGGGACATATAATTCAGCAACCGAAGGATGAAAATCTGTTGAAAGTCATGTTGTTTGGCCAAGAAGAATACTACTAATGCAGCTCTATATATATAATATAAGTATATGCATAAAAATTCCGACTTCAGTATAACTTTTAAAAGAATATATATACAAGTTGTTTGCGATAAATTAGGATCTATGTATATATGTGTGCGCCATCGTGTACACATTTGTGAACATGTGATCTTAATTAATGCTTATGTTCTCTTTCTCGGGTCTTAATTAATATTACAAGGTTAAGTGATTTCACCTTGTTAAGAGTGTACGAAATTGAAAAAAAAAGATTAATGATATGATTAGTTCTATATAGAAAGCGTAAATTGTAGTATTCATTAATTCTTACAACTGGATGTAAACTACACTTGGAAAGAGATCAAAATAAATCACGCATTATGGATGTGTTATTTTATTTTATTTTCTGAAAGGGGACGTGCTATTTTAAGGAGCTAATTAATAGTTTGCAGACTCTTTTTTTATGGATCTTTAATTAATCTGTCTTTCTCAAGGCGTTGACATCTAAAGGTTTGGTACGTCTAAACGTATCTCATTTTAACAAGATCTTTTAATGGAGGGAGGAAACCTTATATGCACGTAATTTTTTTTTAATTAGTCTTGACTTATTAATAATTAGCACCTTATTTATCATTTGTAAACTGGATAATTGATTTTAATTAGATAGCCTCTCGTTTTTCGTCAAAAGTCGTTATGCTAAAAATCAATGTATAGTTTTCTCACTTTTCGGGAATTGTTTTTTCAATGTATAGTTCTCCCCGAGAAAGTTGGTGAAGCATATTAATTTTCCTTTGTTCCTTTTCTATATGTCAATTAATTAATGTACTGATATTAATTTATATGAATAGCCTTTTCTGTATAGTCTTCATTATGCAACATGCACTAATACACATTTGGGCTTGGACAGCTGTGAAAAATGACCTTGGAGAGCGGTTATAACCGCTCTCCAAGTATCAGCTGTCCAAGCTTGGACAACTGATAAAAAACCGTTGTCCAAGAAACCCACTTGGACAGCGGTTTTTAACCGCTTTGCAAGATTTTGCTTGGACAGCGGTTGATAACCGTTGTCCAAGCCCTTTCTCTTGGACAGCGGTTATCAACCGCTGTTTAAGTTAATATATTTTTTTTTAATTTCGTTTATATTTTACATAGACAGCGGTTGAAAACCGCTGTCCAATATCTTTTTTTTTTAATTATTAATTTATATTTTAAATATCCTATAATAAAACTATAAACTAAAACTTATATATACGTCCAATACCATAAATCATAAACCCAAAATCCTATAATAAAATCATAAACCAAAACTTATACCACATATATATACCAAAACATCAAATAAATTAATAAACATACACATCATGAAATAAATAAACATACAATCATAAACATACGTCCAATACACCAAAAACATGAAATATATATCATCACAAATATATAATTTAATTACATGCTACCAAAATTTCAAACAACGTTCACTCAATATCGTATGAATATAAGAATCGATTGTAAAGGTACCCCGTCTCGTGTACGTTTTTCCATTTCTCCAGTCTTTTCTTAGAGTAAGAATTGAGCTCACGTTCATAGACAAACTGCAAACAACGAATCAATCAATATAGTATGAATTTTTATTCAATCAATAATAATTTAAATAAATCGATAAATTGACTTACATTGAGAGGAATGTTCGTTAGAGAAGCGCGGATTATATCTTCAATAGAGCAACACACAAAATGTCCACAATGTTCATTATCTCGTTGCCTCGGAACCTGTTGATCCAGTTCACTTTATTTAATAAAGCAAAAGAAACAACATTTAATATAGCAGAAGAAACAACATTCAATAAAGTCGTACATTTCTTTTTAGCACTTGTTTTTCTTTTTCGTTTTTTGGTTGACCTTTCTCGTTCATGACCATAAATGTTAACAAGATCCGGATTGCCATATTCATCCTCATCTCTAATTATTCTCTGGTATGGGCGTGGATTTGCAGAATCATCGAAAGATGGTACAGAATGAGTGAAGTTCTGAAAAGGATCATCAATTGTGTCAACATCTTCATCGACATGGTCGCTAATCTGGAAACTATTGTTAAATTTGTTTGACAGAACCACAATTAACCATTTCTTATTAACTGGGTAAGGGAAAAAGAAAACTTGTTGAGCTTGACTGGCCATTATGTAAGGGTCATCTCTGTATCCCACATTCTTCAAATCAATGCGTACGAACCCAAAACTTTCAACTTGGACCCCGTTAGGGATCCTCACCCAACTACACTCGAAGATTGGTTGACGGTGAACAATATAGTCGAGTTCCCAAATGTTGACAATCTGTCCAAAGTAAGTAGTATTTGATTAATCCACCGCAGCGATTTGCGATAATGGACACTCCACTATTCTGCATAGTACTTGTGGCATCATGATCTCTGGTATAAAATGTGTATCCGTTGCTAAGATAACACTTGTATGAATACACATGTCTATCAGGCATTCTGGATAACCACTTAACTCTTTCATTCACTAATTCTGTTTCCCGTGACAACATATTTGCTACATAACCATTGAACCACCAACAAACGCGTGCGATTGTGCTCAACTTCAATCCATGATCTATCTCGGTGGGATTTCTCTCGCAAGTGATCGCATGTCTTGGTCAATAAAAGGAAGCACGTCGACCGTGTTGAAGAAACGCGCACAAGTGCATCCGTGTTAGTTCCTCCATGCTAACACTTACGGGTTGACCATCGTAATGCCTTCACCATCCATCCTATTGGTGTCCGGTAGATGGAAGTCCAATTGCATTGACATTCGGAATAAATTCGCACAAGACTAACGCTTCTTTCTACTAAATAGCGTTCGCAATGCATCCCTCCTACTGGACTTATTCATCACATATCTTTTGAGCACTTTCATATATCTCTCTACACCACACATCCATCGTGATCTGGCGGGACCACACATCCTTGTCTCGTGTACCAAATGGCTATTAGGTGAACCATTATATCAAAAAATGATGGAGGAAATACATCTCAAGCTCACAGAGAGTCCCCCAATCTGCCTCCGAAAACCAAGCAATTTTCTAGGATCTATGACCTTGCTACTCATTGCCTTGAAGAACCAACATAACTTTGTTATGGTTATGCACACATTTTCAGGCAAGATAGAACGTATTGCAATGGGCAAGAAAGTCTCCATGATGACATAATAGTCATGCGATTTTGATTCATCACCACACGCCATCATCCGATACAAGTCTCTCAGTATGTTGGAGGAATAACCCTCTCGTACTTTTCACATCCTTTAGCAATTTGAAGTAACTCTTTTCTCTCATTCTTGGACAAGGTGTGTGAAAGAGGAGGTAAGAACGGTTGACCCTTTCTCTAGGGCATGTGTTTTAATTTCGATCTTATTCCCATATCAATCATATCCATTCTTGCATTGTAACCATCCTTGGACTTCTTATCAGCTAGGAGAGTGTTGAGCAAGCTGGCACAAACGTTCTTCTCAACGTGCATTAGATCAATGAAGTGTCTAACATACAACTCTTTCCAATAGGGCAATTGAAAGAAAATTGATTCCTTCTTCCAACCGCTAGTGGGGACACTCTTTTGCGAAGACCTTTCCGTCTTTGTGTGTCGATATTCTTCATCTCATTCAATACATCCAAACGACAATAAACGTGGTGGTGCTTCAATTGCTCTCAATTGTGTCATCGAATGCATCGACCATTGTTTCGTACTTATGGGTTGGGTCCAACCACCTCCTATGTCCCATATAAACGGTCTTCCTACAATGACTCAAGCCAATGTGATGTGTCTTCTTGGTACAACAAGGACATGCATCGGCTCCTTTCACACTATATCCAGATAGATTCCTATAAGCGGGAAAGTCATTGATAGTTCCAAACAGCATGGCCTTCAACTTGAAATTCTCCTTTCTACAAGCATCATACACATCGACACCCTCATCCCACATGAGCTTCAAGTCCTCTATCAAAGGAGCCGAGGATATACATCTATGTAATTTACCCGGGTTGTTTGGGTCTTGATATCAACATAGACAACATCATGTAAGTGCGCTTCATGCACAACTCGGGTGAAAGGTTATAAACTAATGTAATCAATCATGGCCATGTACTATGGTTGGTACTTTGGATACCGAACGGATTCATTCCGTCGATTGAGAGTGCAAGACGCAAGTGTCGCGGGCTCGTTGCCAAATCTCGGATGCGACATCAAATGTCTTCCATGGGGGGTGAATCAAATAGGTGTCTTAGCATTCCATCTTTGATCCTATCATCATGATGCCAAGTTAAATTTCTAAAGCATCCACAAGTATTTACTATACATTCTCCCGAATCTTGGTATTATTGGAAAGTACCACAACACCTTCAGCGGGAGATTTATTTTTCTTATATCGCTTCTCCCCACACTTGGGACATTCATCGAGGTCTGCGATACTCCTTAGAAATAAGATACAATCACCCCGGACAAGCATGAATTTTTCGATGTGTTAACCCGATGGACTTGAGCATTTGTTTAGCATCATATGCTCTCTTAAAAGACATTTCCATCGTGCAATAGACCACTAATCGCTTCCAAAGATACTTGTGAAACACTCATCGGACAACCGGTGAGTTTGCTTTTAGGTTGAACAATATCAACACACGGTGACAGTTTTTTGCGCTTCTTACACCCGGACCCAAAGTGGTAATCCGGCCAGAATCCCTTAACTTCTCGACATATAAGGGTGATCTCGCAGATCATCGTCATCCCCACTCGATGTATCAACAATCAGACATCATCGAAAATATCCAGATCCATTTGTATCTTCAAACCTAAAGTCAATTTCTAGGTTGTTTTGAGCTACATCCATCTCTTCTCTCACCATGATATGTCCAGATACGGTGTATGTTTTATCAATACCGTGAATCATCAAGTGGTCAAACAGACTTTCTCGACCACTAACGGTTCTTCCATTCATACATTTCCAACACGGACATGGAATGTACCGAGGGTCGGTGCAGTGTCTAATTGCATGATTATAAAATTCTTTCACCCCATTACTATACTCATCTGATAATCGATCTGCTCGAACCCACTTTCGATCCATATAGAACTAGAGATGCCTATAGAAAAGGCAATATGAAGTGTTTCTCAAGATAATGTATATATCCTAATGTATTAAACCTAAAAGTATTACAATCCTAATGTATAAAACTTGCATATAGAATGTGGTAGTACCTAAGGTTTGTATATTGCATGTATCTAAGGATTTGTTGCATCTCAAACAAATGTATATAACCTAATGTACCATCATTAATCATCTAAAGCAACACACTACTATACATTCACCAAATAATCAAATTAATATAACCAAAATATATCCTAATGTATTAATCCTACTTTATGCTTAAATCCTCACACAAGCATATTATCAAACACCTTGAGTGCATCAATTGTTCATATCTAAGTTAGCATAAAAAATCAAGTCAAGCCACACAATATATATTCATCTCTAACAAGTTGTTCATCTCTAACACTAAAACATTAATCCTAATAAATTAACACTAATTTATGCTTAAATTCTCACACAAGCATACTATCAAACACCTTGAGTGCATCAAACACCAATATATATACACCAATATACATACACCAATACATACAACATGATATATATACACCAATATACATATATATACACTTAATTCAATATATATATATATATATACACATTAATTCAATATATATATACACATTAATTCAACATATATATACACATTAATTCAATATATATATATATACTAACATACATATACTAGCTAACATATATATATATATATAAAGAATAATTACCTATGGAAGGAGAAAGGCGGCGACGGCGGCGGCGGAAGGGGAGGTTGGCGGCAAGGCTACGGCGGCGGCGGTAGGGGAGGACGCGCGGCGGATGGTTCGATTTGGGGGAAAGGGAGGAGGAGGCTAGGGCTTCTGGTTCGCGATTTGGGGAAATATAAGAGCTAATGTGAAGACGACGGCGGCGGCGAAAGGGGAGGACGCGCGACGGAGTTCGATTTAGGGTAGAGGAAGGAGGATGCGCGATTTAATTTGGGGAAAAATATAAGTCTCTGGTTCGCGATTTGGGTAGGATTTAAATTATCCAAACACTTGGACAGCGGTTTGGAACCGCTGTCCAAACTTTTCCCTTGGACAGCGGTTCTAAACCGCTGTCTAAACACTTGCACAGCGGTTCTCAACCGCTGTCTAAGTGTTAAACTTGGACAGCGGTTGGAAACCGCTGTCTATTCTTTTTTTCTTTTTTTTAATTAAAACAGCTCTCCAAGCTATAGCTTGGAGAGTTGTTTGAAAAAAGGGTTGTCCAAGTGCAGCTGTGCAAGCTCAAATGTTTAGTAGTGATGGTGGATGACTCAAATTCTATGAATAGTAATATGTGTTTGGTTTGTGTTGGATGTGGTAGCTAGGGCTAAACGGAATTACAGTACTTTTTTCTTTTATCGGACAAATAGTAACTCGAACCCATGATCTCACGGCATAAATAGTGGTGCTCTAACCGCTTATTATTGTTAGTTACTGCAAATCTAAAACGTAACTGGGATGTGGGAAAAAGCATATCATCGTATCGGGATGGGCACATCCCAATTAAACATGGCAATGAATACAATTTCGTAGATGGAATTGAGAGGGAAAGAATAGAGAGAGAGAGAGAGAGAGAGAGACGAAACGAGATGCAGGTTAGAGAGAACTAAGAAAAAACACTAAAAATTAGAATGAGATCACCTATTCTAAAATTGTTGTTTCACTTTAAATTTCATAATATATTTAAATGACACGTGCAATAATTAAAAACAAAATCCAACAAACCATTATATCGAATCCACGTATTAAAGATCAACAGGATGGAATAAGAATGGAATACGGAAAGTGAAACTGAATAATTTTCTGTTGGGTCAAAATTGTTATGAAGTAGTTTAAATGGGAACTGCCACCAAATAAGTCTTTTAAGCGATAATATTGAAAAAAATATGGAATATATATAATAATATAATAATTTTTGGAAGCACATGCATCTGTCGAATCACTTCAGTTGACCTAGTGGCCAGCGCCTTGTTTGGGCCGGTGCCCATCAACTTGTATAAAACTTTCGTTTTTATATTATGTTGGTCGCGTGCATATATCTAAAAATAATAAATGGTGATAGATATTGAGGGAAATTAAATAAATGAATTGATTTCCACCTTGCTTAAAGTTTGAATTTTTAGATGAGACGGAATTTTTTCATGGTATCAAAGTTTAGGCTCATCCAGATTATGTGTTTGATTCCCGTGGAAAAACACTCCACCCATTTTACGAGTGAGAAGTTTGGACTTTTAGATGAGATGGAATTTGAGAGAATTCCGTCTCATCTAAAAGCTCGAGCTTGTAGAGAGTGTCGGGAATAATCTATTTATTTAATTTCCCTCAACACTCCCCCTCACTCGTGGGCCGAATCATTGTCTCTGCTCTCTGGAGAGGAGGCCCAACAGAGTGGACAATTTAAATGGGTGGAGTGTTTCCACGGGAATCGAACCCACAACCTGGGCTCTGATACCATGAGAGAATTTCGTCTCATCTAAAAGCTCGAGCTTGTAGAGAGGATCGGGAATAATCTATTTATTTAATTTCCCTCAACAGAATTCTTTCAATAGAGAAGTTGAGCACTAAACAAATTTTAAAAGAAAAAAATTGTAATAGAGAAGTTGAACACTCAACCATGTTAAAGCTAAAGTATTTGCGGTAGGTAGATCGTCTATTTTCTCTGGATTAAAATTCGATTTGGTCTTATAATTTTGGATTTTTTAGTAAAAGGTCCAAACATATTTGGCCCAATTTTAGCTAAAAAATTGTCAAAATTTCACAAACGACAACACACATATTGTCATGGACGGATCAATTAGGGGGCTGCACCTGACTCCAGCCCAGTGCAAGTCTCCACTAATCTGTTATATATCTATATATAATATGTGAAAAAAATTCAATACATAAATTTAAGCTCAGCCCAATATTATTTCCTATTTTATATTTAATATGCAATCTCCAAAGTAAAATTAAAGTTCATTCACACACTCTTTATTCAATCATTAAATTAAAATACAACTTGATAGAAATATATTTTCCTGATTAAAATATTAAAATTCAAGAAATTCATCCACAACAAAGATTTTCTCACACCCAAATATTTAGAGTATAATCATCTGAATATGGTCCTATTTTTTTAATTTAACATTTTTATTTATTAAACTTGTTCAATATTAAATATTTAGACTGTTCTCTTAATTTTTGTCCTATTGTTTTGAGGAATATGTATGATTAATTTATATTTTATTGTTATATATTGTGATAATAATAAATTTTTGAACACTTTAATATTAGAAAAAGAGAAATTATAAATGTAATAATGTATTAACATGAGTTAAATGAGATATTTTTATAATCTGATAAATATTTCTTGAAATGATTAAAAAAATATTGAGCATAAGTTGCATATATAATTTTGTTTTAACTAAATATTATTTATTAATAGAAAAGCAACGTATTTTATAAATGAACACCAATATTTTGGAATATATTTTATTAAAAATATAGATAAATTCCTACTTAATTACTGATGAGTTTTATGTTTTGAAGTTCCATATGACACCACCTAAATTTCAACCCACCCCACCGTTAAATTCTAGAACCGATCATGTATATTGTTGGAACTTTTTAACGGAAAAGTTCAAAGTTATGGAAGGAAAAGTGCAAAATTCGGCAAAAAAAGGACTAAACTCAGATTCAATTAAGAAGATATGGGCGATATTGAAAAATTCTAAATCTTTTGGGACCTTTTGCAAAAATGTTCAAAGTTACGGGAAGAAATAATTAATTAAAGCGTTAACTGATTTCCTCTTATAAAAAGAGGATTAACTAGTTCTCCTAATTGCATACTTGATCCGATCTTGTAATTCAGAAACTATGGCTTTAGTAAAGTGGGCCCCTAATATTGCAGCTTATCTTGGGGTCTTCTTCTTCTTCATCGCTTCTTCTTTTGCCGAGAAAGGTAATTCCCATTTTATGAATACTAATATGTCATGTGTATTAATTTATTAAACAAATTTTATGTATATTCATGATCAGCCCCGTACCGCTCTTTTACCAAAGATGCCACGTCAGCAACGGGAGCAGGATATTACGACTATATGGTCATCGGAGGTGGAACGGCGGGATGCGCACTGGCGGCGACGCTCTCCGCCTCCGGGAAAGTACTAGTTTTGGAAAGGGGCGGCCTTCCGTACAACAACCCGAACGTGACCCACATGACCCGTTTTCTCGGGTCAATGTTTGACAATTCCCCGAGCTCAGCCGCACAACAATTTGTGTCAACAGACGGCGTTCCCAACCACCGGGCCCGCGTCCTGGGTGGTGGGACCGCCATCAACGGGGGGTTCTATTCCAGGGCCGATGGTCAGTTCTTGCGGGAAGTGGGGTTGGACCGACGGTTAGTGAAGAAGTCGTATGAGTGGGTGGAGAAGAAGCTGGTGTTTCGACCGAAGCTGTTCGGGTGGGAGGCGGCGGTGAGGGACGGGTTGCTGGAAGCTGGGGTGTTGCCGGATAATGGACTCACGTATGATCATTTGCAAGGGACCAAGATTGGGGGTTCTATTATTGATAAGAATGGGAATAGGCATACTGCTGCTGATTTATTGGAGTATGCGGATCCAACCATGATTAAGGTCTATTTGCATGCGACTGCGTACCAAATCTTGTTTAAAACATCACCAGGTAACACAGAATTGATTTCACGTCTCTCTAAGGTTCCAAGCAAAATCTTACTTAACGTCGTGCATTGCAATTTATAGGGAAAAAACCCAAGGCTTACGGGGTTTTGTTCAGAGACTCAAAAGGCAACAACCACACAGCACTCTTGAACAAGAAGGCAACAAGTGAGATTATTGTGTCAGCGGGTGCATTAGGAAGCCCGCAGTTATTGATGTTGAGTGGTATTGGGCCCGCCCGTCATCTAAAGGCTCATGGAATAAATGTTATATTGGACCAGCCAATGGTGGGCCAGGGTATGGCTGATAACCCAATGAATGCAGTCCTAGTACCTTCCCCTAGGCCCATTGAGACCGCCCTCCTTAAGGTGGCTGGTATAGCCGATGATGTTGGGTGCTATGTTGAACAAGTATGTGGACTGTTTGGGTCGGGTCTTATGTCGGGCAATACTCAACTCATCAATGAATCAGTAATGATCCTGGAAAAGGTGGCCCGACCTTTTTCCACCGGGTTTTTGGAGCTCCAAAGCAATGACCCGAATGAGAATCCGAGAGTGACGTTCAACTACTTTCAGGACCCGAGGGACCTTCAGATGTGCGTGAAGGGCATGGAGATTATCAGAAGAGTGGTCGAATCGAAGGCTTACTCGCGATATAGATATCCTAACGCCACGTTTGAATCACTCATGGAGTTAAGATTCAAACTTGCTGGAAACAGTCAGATCACGAGAGTTGATTCGTTGGAGCAGTTTTGTGTGGACAGTATGATGACCATATGGCATTACCATGGGGGGTGTCAAGTGGGTCGGGTTGTGGATTCGGATTATAGAGTGATGGGTGTGAAGTCATTGCGTGTGGTTGATGGTTCAACCTTCTATGACGCCCCAGGAACTAATCCGCAAGCCACTCTCATGATGCTTGGGAGGTATATGGGACAGAAAATTCTACAAAACAGATAATGATATTGATCTTATATATATGTGCACATAAAAGGATCCAAAATTTGTTAAATCAAATAAATGGGGGGAAATTCCGGACCTAGTCCTATAACTAGGATAATTCCGCCTCTAATCTTGTAATTTTATATTTTTTTTTATTTTATTTCTGAACGTGTCAGTTTCAATTCTTTTTCTTAAATAAAGTAGGAATCAGCATGTGATCATTTTAAATGGAGGATTTTTAATTTATCGGTCAACTCACACAGGTGGAGTGCCACCTAGCTAAAGAAAGGTTTCACATCACCACTATTTGACCCGCTTTAAATGATACCCAACCCGCGAACAAATGAATCCAAACTAACATACTTCCCTGCAAAAACCAAATAAGAGAATCCTAATTGAGCTGATAAAACGTTCCCAATCGACAGGAACTAGAAATAACAGCACGAAGACAAATTTGAAGAAGACCTAATCTAATTGAGGAACTATAAACTATAGCAATTGAAGAACCCAAAATTCACGATGCAACACCATAAAAATTTCCAGAATCCATTGTTCTTTGCTTTCAAATCAAAATACAAAATTCAAAGAAGATCAAGAATAATAGCAGGAGTTGGACGTCAGCAAATTCAAAATTTCCAATTTTAAAGGGGTCGCGTGTGCCTCATGATTCTGACGAAAAATCGAATTTTCTGAGCAAAAAGAACTAAAATTGTTAGCTTCAGAACTAAATTTGAAAAGGAGCAAAGTTATAGGATTAAACGGGGAATCAACAATAATGAACCGATTACTACCCCTGAAATCCATTTACTTTTGTTGATTTTTTGGTTATATAGTTGAGACTGAAAATTGTTTCTGCTTCCTTCATGTCTTCTCCTAAGCCAAATTTAAACCACATATATCAATACTACGCCAACTTTAAATGAAGAAAATTGATGATGGTGTTCTTGAACAAACGAGTAATATTAATAGCTACACTGCTCTCGATTCTTTCGTGTAATGTACATAAATTCCACTTTTGTTAATCGTCTTAATGCACCAACTTTACATTAAAGCTGGTTTCTTGTTATAAAGACTTTTAGCTACATATAAAAGTCATAATGACATGATGATGAAAATGGCACTAAATATCAAATTTCTTGTAATGAAAATGGCACGTCTCTTGCAATGAAAATGGCACGTCCCTTGAAATTCAAATAAGTAACAATTAATTAACATGGCTTTCCTTTCGTGTAGTGTACATAAATTCCACTTTTGTTATTCGTCTCAATAATGCACCAACTATACATTAAAGATGCTTTCATATTACTATTGAAAGAATCCCCTCAAATCTAAAGTTCGAACTTGTAGAGAAGGTGAGAATTAATTAATTTATTTAATTTCTCGCAACATTCCCCTCACTCGTGGACCGAATCATTGCCTCTGCCCTCTAGGGAAAATGCCCAGCGAGTAGACAATTTAAATGGGTAGAGTGCTTTACACGAGAATCGAACTCAGGATCTGGGCGAGCCTAAGCTCTGATACCATGAAGAATTTCGTTTCATCTAAAAGTTTGAATTTGTAGAGAGGGTGAATAAAATTAAATAAATGAATTAATTCTCACACTCTCTACAAACTCGAGCTTTTATTAAAAAATTCATTTGTTGGTATTTTTATCACTTTCTTAGAGAAGTATTTTTCTTTTTAGTAAGTATACAAAAAAAATTGACATTTATAAACTGTATTCATTTCATCATCATCCTGTCATTATATATTTTTAGTTAAAAATCTTTAATAATATAAAATCGTAATTAAAAACTTTTAATTACATATGATTTCATATTATTAAAGCCTTTTAAATATATAAGTTATATTAATAATTGAATGATGATGTGAATACTGTCACTAAATGTCAATTTTCTAGTAGCGAATGACACGTCAATTTTCTAGTAGCGAATGACACGTCTCTTCAAATTCGAAAACGACAATTATTTTTTGATTATATTTTTTATTTAAAATAATACTTATTTTGGGACTAGTAAATTACAGAAGTGGTCACATATGAAATTTTTGTCAGTAGTTTTAGTCTCAAGTTCTTTCTTGATCCATTTTTTTTTCCAGAAATTGTCCAATTTTATTTAACATTTTTGGTTCCAAGAGAATTGTCAGAAAACAAATTTGGTCCCAAAAATTCATTTATTTTTTATCTGTAAAATTCTATGGGACCATTTTTTTTAAAAAGGGGACAATTTTTATGAGGGCAAATTCACATGGGACCACTTCTGCTATTTACCCCTTTTTGGGACGGATAGAGTATTTATAAATAGAATAGAATATTAGTTCCTAATCACCTTCCCTAAGTTCCTGCGACACTTGCAAATCTGGGAAAAGAAATGGCTTTTGTAAAGTGGCTACCAATGATTGCAGCTACTCTTTGGATTTCCTTCATCGTTTCTTCTTTCGCGGAGAAAGGTAATGCACCAGCCTTTTCTTATGCTAATTTTCCGTTTCCGTATATAATTAATCAATTAATAATGTTGCATGTACCTAATATTATATATGAGCTGCAGCACCATATCCCTCTTTTGCAAAAGATGCCACGTCAGCAGCGGCAACAGAATTTTACGACTATATAGTAATCGGAGGTGTAACGGCGGGCTGCGCAGTGGCGGCTACGCTCTCCGCCTCCGCTAAAGTAGTAGTTTTGGAGAGGGGCGGGCTTCCGTACAACAACCCAAACGTAACACACGAAACCGGTTTACCTGCATTGTTGTCGGACACTTCCCCGAGCTCAGCCGCGCAACAATTTGTGTCAACAGACGGCGTTCAGAACCAGCGTGCCCGTATTTTGGGTGGAGGCACCGCCATCAATGTGGGGTTCTATTCGAGGGCTAGTAAAGAATATGTGGGGGAGGTTGGGTGGGACCCTCGGTTGGTGAACGAGTCGTACGAGTGGGTAGAGAGGAAGCTGGTGTTTCGGCGGCAGGTGACGGGGTGGCATATGGCGTTTAGGGACGGTTTGCTGGAAGCTGGGGTGGCGACGTACAATGGATTCACGTATGAGCATTTGTATTGGAAAGTAATTCGTGTCATATTCTCATTAGTCCACTATCAATATATACAAGTGTTGGTAGTGTAATCTGCCTATAATCAAGCTAATCAGAGTGAGTGTAATCCGCCTATAATCAAGCTAACATAATGCTGAGTTAATGGCTACATAATGCTGAGTTAATGGCTACATAATGCTGAGTTAATGGCTACATAATAGTACAAGATTTACATTTCACTAGGCTACTTATCTAATACACCCCCGCAGTCGAAACGGGAGGTTCTCGTACGCTGAGACTGGCTCGAAAGTCTTGAAAGAGGACATGCGGTAGCCCTTTAGTGAAGATGTCGGCAATTTGATATCTAGAGGGGACATGAAGAACACGAACCTGGCCACGTGCGACTTTTTCGCGTACAAAATGAATGTCCATTTCAATGTGTTAGTGCGCTGATGTTGAACCGGATTTTCTGTGAGATAAATCGCACTAATATTATCACAATAAACCAGCGTGGCTTTCTGAAGAGGAACATGAAGTTCAAGTAAAAGATTACGAAGCCAGCATGATTCAGAAACGACATTCGCAACACCCCTGTACTCAGCTTCAGCACTTGAACGGGACAATGTTGGTTGGCGTTTTGAAGACCAAGATAGGAGGTTGTCACCGAGGAAGACGCAATAACCAGAGGTTGAGCGACGGGTATCTGGACATCCTCCCCAACTCAGATCTGAATAGGCAACAAGAGTCGAGATTGGTGATTTATATAAATGGAGGCCATAGTGCGAAAGTACCTTTAATATATCGAATAATGCGTTTTAGTGTTTTGCCATGTGCGATCTTTTGGATCATGCATGTGAAGACGGACTTGTTGCCAAAGATAGGAAATATCGGGTCGTGTAAAAGTCAAATATTGTAGAGCTCCTGCTAGACTCCGATAACGAGTGGGGTCGGTGAGAGGTGAGTCGGCTGAATGGCTAAGTTTACCATTAGTGTCAACAGGTGTGGAAGTAGACTTGCATGCGGTCATGCCGGCCTTTTCAATTATCTCTTCAGCATATTTTCATTGACTAAGGAATAACCCTTTTTCATTTCTAGTAACAGCAATCCCCAAAAAATAACTGAGTTCCCCAAGATCCTTCATTGCAAATTCTGAAGCAAGACGAGCCATAATAGATTTTCGCAACATTTCGGATGAGGCGGTGAGGATAATATCATCGACATACAATACGCCATATGTGTACCATGTCGATAGACGAACAACGAATGATCGGATTTGTTGTGTGTGAAACCGATTGTAGACACAAAATCAGTGAATCGCTGATACCACGCACGTGGAGCCTGCTTCAATCCATACAAAGATCTCTTTAAAAGACAAACATAATCGGGATTGGATGCATCACGCGAAGCGAGGGTTGATGCATATAGACAGGCGTGTGAAGGTTGCCATGTAAGAAAGCATTCTTCACATCTAGTTGATGAAGTTTCCATGACTTGGATAGTGCTATGCTCAAAACTGAACGAATCGTAGCTGGTTTTACAACAGGGCTAAATGTTTCGTCACAGTCAACGCCAACCTGTTGAGACCTGCCATCACAAACAAGACGGGCTTTGTGCCGCTCAAAAGATCCGTCAGACATAGTTTTATGACGAAAAATCCACATGCATCGTATGATATTAACATCACGAGGACGGGGTACTAACTCCCACGTCTCATTTTTAATAAGAGCGTTAAACTCATCGACCATGGCGGCTTTCCAATTCAGGTCGGTCAAGGCGAGTTTGGGAGTTTTTGGTAGAGGTGATGGAGAAATGGATGATGTGAGGTTGAAGTGGCGTTTCGGTCGGGAAATTCCGTGCATACTCCGTGTGATTATGGTTCGAGGGTGTGGTTCAAAAGTGAGTCTTTGGCGTTGGGTTGGTTTCGGTTATGTATGGTTGTTGGATTTGTGTAGTGGTTTGTTGGTTGGAGGGGGTTGGTGAGTGGGACAAGCTTGGGCTGTTGTTGGAGTTAGATGATGGGCTCATAGGTGGTGTTTGGATGTCCGAGTGGAAATTTTGGGAAGCGTGAAATTTGTTGGTTGTTTGTGGAGTTTGGGTTTTGTGTGAGATAGTGGAGCAGCGGATTAAGTGTGTCATCAAGGAAATTATAAGTGAAATTCTTATGATTGTGAATTTTAGAGAAGGGGAAGACGGACTCATAAAAAATGACATGTCTTGAGATAATCATTTTGTGAGAAGAAAGATCGTAACACTTATAACCTCGATGATTTTGTGGATAACCCAAGAAAACACATGGTGTAGAACGAGATTGAAGTTTGTGAATTTTGGGATGAAGTGGGTAACAAAGACAACCAAAAACTTTTAGATGTTTGTAGGAGGGAATTTGATGATATAGAAGTTGTGTAGGGGAAAGATTTTCAAGAAGTTTAGATGGTAGAATATTGAGAATGTATGTTGCCATTTGGGCGTGATGCCAAAAAATGGGAGGCATGGAAGCATGGGAGAGGAGGGTGCGAATAATGTTGTTTATGGAACGGATTTTGCGTTCAGCTTTACCGTTTTGAGACGAAGTATATGGACAAGTAAAACGGAATTGTAAACCGTTGTTTTGACAGAAAAGTTTGAACTTGCTATTGTCATATTCTTTCCCATTATCGCATTGGAAACTTTTAATATTTCTTTGAAATTGGGTTTTTATGAGTGTAGCAAGGGACGAAAAAACTGCATAGACCTGTGATTTTTGACCGAGAGGGAATGTCCACAAAAAATTTGTGTAGTCATCCAAGAAAAGTACATAATATTTATGACCTGCAGAACTTAAGATAGGAGACGTCCAAATATCACTGTGTATAATATCAAAAGGAGAAGTAGTAGACGAGAAAGAATTATAAAAGGGAAGTTTAATATGCTTGCCAAAAACACAAGACTCACAAATCTGAGAGATAAAGACGATTGTCTACAAGTAATAGAGTTTGATTTATTCAAAACACGTAAGACATCAGGTCCAGGATGCCCTAATCGGTCGTGCCATAATTTAGAAGAGAGTGTTGCGAATGTTGATGGAGATTTGGTTTGGGAACTGGGAGGGGTGATTGGATACAGGTCACCGGAGCTGTTACATCTCATTATAGGTTTCCCCGTCTGAAAATCCTTCACAGAAAAGCCAAAAGGATCAAATTCAACGGTAACATTGTTATTTAAAAACGCATTTAAAATTAGATTTTTAATAAGTTGAGGGGCATGGAGCACGTTTGTTAAATGTAAAGGTGGGTGGGGTGGGTGTAGGAATTTCTGACCGTAACCACGAATCGGAATTTCCTGACCACTACCTACGATGATATTTTTAACAGTGCTCAAATTAAAATAAGAGGAGAGTGTACCGTTCGAAGTCGTCATGTGAGAGGTTGCTCCAAAGATCCATGTACCCGATTGTCATCGAGGGCTTGAAGGGACATTGTATGCATGCTTTCGCTCAATGTCGATTAAATTTGGCGTCATTAGAAGAAGCAGATTGAGTGTTAAAAGCCTGCTGGGGAAGTGGCCTAAGTATTCCCGGCCCATTTTTGGAAGGTGAATTGGACCCGGGGGATGTTGGATACGGGCAAGGGGGCATGTGTCATGGTGGTTGGGTCCAATTTGCCCAAGGTGAATAATAGGCCCAAGGTGGAGGATATGACTCTTTGGAAAGCGTCCTCATCCCAAACCGTGTCCTCGTCCCAAACCTGCATTGCGACCCCTTCCTCTTCCACTGAAGTTGTTGTTGTTGGAGCCAGAGTTGTGTCCATTTCCATTACCTTGCCTTCCACCACTACGCTGACCATTAGTGGTGCGATTTGGGTTATTGTTTTGAGAGTTGTTGATTCTATTTTGATTAGAACTAGGTTGAGACGAACGTTGTGGTGGAGCCTCATCAGTGGTGGTGACGAGTGCTTGACCAACGGCACTAGCGGATTGTTTGGCCTTGCGACTTTCTTCTAAAACTAGACGGGACCGAGCGTCATAAAAATCTGGTAGAGGCTTGGTTTGAGAGAGAATTGAAGCAACGTTGTCGTAATTCTCATTCAACCCTGCAATGAGTTGCAAGACAAGACGGTTTTCCGTAACGGGAGTCCAATTGCATCGACATTCGGAATAAATTCAGACCAGTACTCGACTGCTTCTTCTACTAAATAGCGTTCTGCAATGCATCCCTTCGGCCTGGACTTATTCATCACATATCTTTTGAGCACTTTCATATATCTCTCTACACCACACATCCATCGCATACGAGCAGGACCACACATCCTTGTCTCGTGTACCAAATGAACTGTTAGGTGAACCATTATATCAAAAAATGATGGAGGGAAATACATCTCAAGCTCACAGAGAGTCCCCACAATCTGCCCTCTGAAAACCAAGCAATTTTCTAGGATCTATGACCTTGCTACTCATTGCCTTGAAGAACCAACATAACTTTGTTATGGTTATGCGCACATTTTCAGGCAAGATAGAACGTATTGCAATGGGCAAGAAAGTCTCCATGATGACATAATAGTCATGCGATTTTGATTCATCATCCACACGCCATCATCCGACACAAGTCTCGTATGTTGGAGGAATAACCCTCTCGTACTTTCACATCCTTAAAGAATTTGAAGTAACTTTTTTCTCATTCTTGGACAAGGGTGTGTGCAAGAAGGAGGTAAGAACGGTTGACCCCTTTCTAGGCATGTGTTTTAATTTCGATCTTATTCCCATATCAATCATATCCATTCTTGCATTGTAACCATCCTTGGACTTCTTATCAGCTAGGAGAGTGTTGAGCAAGCTGGCACAAACGTTCTTCTCAACGTGCATTAGATTAATGAAGTGTCTAACATACAACTCTTTCCAATAGGGCAATTGAAAGAAAATTGATTCCTTCTTCCAACCGCTAGTGGGGACACTCTTTGCGAAGATCTTTCCGTGATCAGGTGTCGATATTCTTCATCTCATTCAATACATCCGAACTCGACAATAAACGTGGTGATTCACCTGTCTCAATTGTGTCATCGAATGCATCAGCCATTGTTCTGTACTTATGGGTTGGGTCCAACCACCTCCTATGTCCCATATAAACGGTCTTCCTACAATGACTCAAGCGAATGTGATGTGTCTTCTTGGTACAACAAGGACATGCATCGGCCCCTTTCACACTATATCCAGATAGATTCCCGTAAGCGGGAAAGTCATTGATAGTTCCAAACAGCATGGCCTTCAACTTGAAATTCTCCTTTCTACAAGCATCATACACATCGACACCCTCATCCCACATGAGCTTCAAGTCCTCTATCAAAGGAGCCAGATATACATCTATGTCGTTACCAGGTTGTTTGGGTCCTGATATCAACATAGACAACATCATGTAAGTGCGCTTCATGCACAACTCGGGTGAAAGGTTATAAACCAATGTAATCACGGCCATGTACTATGGTTGGTACTTTGGATACCGAACGGATTCATTCCGTCGGTTGAGAGTGCAAGACGCAAAGTGCCGTGGCTCGTTGCCAAATCTCGGATGCGACATCGAATGTCTTCCTTTGGGGTGAATCAAATAGGTGTCTTAGCATTCCATCTTTGATCCTATCATCATGATGCCAAGTTAAATTTCTAGCATCCACAGTATTTACTATACATTCTCCCGAATCTTGGTATTATTGGAAAGTACCACAACACCTTTCAAGGAGATTTATTTTTCTTATATCGCTTTTCCCCACACTTGGGACATTCATCGAGGTCTGCATACTCCTTCGAAATAAGATACAATCACCCGGGACAAGCATGAATTTTTCGATGTGTTAACCCGATGGACTTGAGCATTTGTTTAGCATCATATGCTCTCTTAGGCAAAGACATTTCCATCGTGCAATAGACCACTAATCGCTTCAAAGATACTTGTGAAACACTCATCGGACAACTGGTGAGCTGTTTTTAGGTTGAACAATATCAACACAGCTGACAGTTTTGTTGCCTTCTTACACCCGGGCCACAGTGGTAATCCAGCAGAATCCCTTAACTTCTCTGACATATAAGGGTGATCTCGCAGATCATCGTCATCCCCACTCGATGTATCAACAAATCGGACATCATCGAAAAATATCCGCATCCACTGTATCTTCAAACCTAAAGTCAATTTCTAGGTTGCTTGAGCTACATCCATCTCTTCTCTCACCATGATATGTCCAGACAGTGTATGTTTTATCAATACCGTGAATCATCAAGTGGTCAAACAGACTTTCTCGACCACTAACGGTTCTTCCATTCATACATTTCCAACACGGACATGGAATGTACCGAGGGTCGGTGCAGTGTCTAATTGCATGATTATAAAATTCTTTCACCCCATTACTATACTCATCTGATAATCGATCTGCTCGAACCCACTTTCGATCCATATAGAACTAGAGATGCCTATAGAAAAGGCAATATGAAGTGTTTCTCAAGATAATGTATATATCCTAATGTATTAAACCTAAAAGTATTACAATCCTAATGTATAAAACTTGCATATAGAATGTGGTAGTACCTAAGGTTTGTATATTGCATGTATCTAAGGATTTGTTGCATCTCAAAACAATGTATATAACCTAATGTACCATCATTAATCATCTAAAGCAACACACTACTATCCATTCACCAAATAATCAAATTAATATAACCAAAATATATCCTAATTTATTAATCCTACTTTATGCTTAAATCCTCACACAAGCATATTATCAAACACCTTGAGTGCATCAATTGTTCATATCTAAGTTAGCATAAAAAATCAAGTCAAGCCACACAATATATATTCATCTCTAACAAGTTGTTCATCTCTAACACTAACAACATTAATCCTAATAAATTAACACTAATTTATGCTTAAATTCTCACACAAGAATACTATCAAACACCTTGAGTGCATCAAACACCAATATATATACACCAATATACATACACCAATACATACAACATGATATATATACACCAATATACATATATATACACTTAATTCAATATATATATATATATATATATATACACATTAATTCAACATATATATACATATACACATTAATTCAATATACATATATATATATATATACTAACATACATATACTAGCTAATATATATATATATATAAAGAATAATTACCTATGGAAGGAGAAAGGCGGCGACGGCGGCGGCGGAAGGGGAGGTTGGCGGCAAGGCTACGGCGGCGGCGGTAGGGGAGGACGCGCGGTGGATGGTTCGATTTGGGGGAAAGGGAGGAGGAGGCTAGGGCTTCTGGTTCGCGATTTGGGGAAATATAAGAGCTAATGTGAAGACGACGGCGGCGGCGAAAGGGGAGGACGCGCGACGGAGTTCGATTTAGGGTAGAGGAAGGAGGATGCGCGATTTAATTTGGGGAAAAATATAAGTCTCTGGTTCGCGATTTGGGTAGGATTTAAATTATCCAAACACTTGGACAGCGGTTTGGAACCGCTGTCCAAACTTTTCCCTTGGACAGCGGTTCTAAACCGCTGTCTAAACACTTGCACAGCGGTTCTCAACCGCTGTCTAAGTGTTAAACTTGGACAGCGGTTGGAAACCGCTGTCTATTCTTTTTTTCTTTTTTTTAATTAAAACAGCTCTCCAAGCTATAGCTTGGAGAGTTGTTTGAAAAAAGGGTTGTCCAAGTGCAGCTGTGCAAGCTCAAATGTGTAGTAGTGATGGTGGATGACTCAAATTCTATGAATAGTAATATGTGTTTGGTTTGTGTTGGATATGGTAGCTAGGGCTAAACGGAATTACAAGATTTTTTTTTCTTTTATCGGACAAATAAGTAACTCGAACCCATGATCTCACACAAGATAAATAGTGGTGCTTTCTAACCGCTTATTATTGTTAGTTCTTGCAAATCTAAAAACGAATCGGGATGTGGGAAAAAGCATATCATCGTATCGGGATGGGCACATCCCAATTAAACATGGCAATGAATACAATTTAAGTAGATGGAATTGAGAGGGAAAGAATAGAGAGAGAGAGAGAGAGACTTAAACGAGATGCGGGGTTAGAGAGAACTAAGAAAAAACACTAAAAATTAGAATGAGATCACCTATTCTAAAATTGTTGTTTCACTTTAAATTTCATAATATATTTAAATGACACGTGCAATAATTAAAAACAAAATCCAACAAACCATTATATCGAATCCACGTATTAAAGATCAACAGGATGGAATAAGAATGGAATACGGAAAGTGAAACTGAATAATTTTCTGTTGGGTCAAAATTGTTATGAAGTAGTTTAAATGGGAACTGCCACCAAATAAGTCTTTTAAGCGATAATATTGAAAAAAATATGGAATATATATAATAATATAATAATTTTTGGAAGCACATGCATCTGTCGAATCACTTCAGTTGACCTAGTGGCCAGCGCCTTGTTTGGGCCGGTGCCCATCAACTTGTATAAAACTTTCGTTTTTATATTATGTTGGTCGCGTGCATATATCTAAAAATAATAAATGGTGATAGATATTGAGGGAAATTAAATAAATGAATTGATTTCCACCTTGCTTAAAGTTTGAATTTTTAGATGAGACGGAATTTTTTCATGGTATCAAAGTTTAGGCTCATCCAGATTATGTGTTTGATTCCCGTGGAAAAACACTCCACCCATTTTACGAGTGAGAAGTTCGGACTTTTAGATGAGATGGAATTTGAGAGAATTCCGTCTCATCTAAAAGCTCGAGCTTGTAGAGAGTGTCGGGAATAATCTATTTATTTAATTTCCCTCAACACTCCCCCTCACTCGTGGGCCGAATCATTGTCTCTGCTCTCTGGAGAGGAGGCCCAACAGAGTGGACAATTTAAATGGGTGGAGTGTTTCCACGGGAATCGAACCCACAACCTGGGCTCTGATACCATGAGAGAATTTCGTCTCATCTAAAAGCTCGAGCTTGTAGAGAGGATCGGGAATAATCTATTTATTTAATTTCCCTCAACAGAATTCTTTCAATAGAGAAGTTGAGCACTAAACAAATTTTAAAAGAAAAAAATTGTAATAGAGAAGTTGAACACTCAACCATGTTAAAGCTAAAGTATTTGCGGTAGGTAGATCGTCTATTTTCTCTGGATTAAAATTCGATTTGGTCTTATAATTTTGGATTTTTTAGTAAAAGGTCCAAACATATTTGGCCCAATTTTAGCTAAAAAATTGTCAAAATTTCACAAACGACAACACACATATTGTCATGGACGGATCAATTAGGGGGCTGCACCTGACTCCAGCCCAGTGCAAGTCTCCACTAATCTGTTATATATCTATATATAATATGTGAAAAAAATTCAATACATAAATTTAAGCTCAGCCCAATATTATTTCCTATTTTATATTTAATATGCAATCTCCAAAGTAAAATTAAAGTTCATTCACACACTCTTTATTCAATCATTAAATTAAAATACAACTTGATAGAAATATATTTTCCTGATTAAAATATTAAAATTCAAGAAATTCATCCACAACAAAGATTTTCTCACACCCAAATATTTAGAGTATAATCATCTGAATATGGTCCTATTTTTTTAATTTAACATTTTTATTTATTAAACTTGTTCAATATTAAATATTTAGACTGTTCTCTTAATTTTTGTCCTATTGTTTTGAGGAATATGTATGATTAATTTATATTTTATTGTTATATATTGTGATAATAATAAATTTTTGAACACTTTAATATTAGAAAAAGAGAAATTATAAATGTAATAATGTATTAACATGAGTTAAATGAGATATTTTTATAATCTGATAAATATTTCTTGAAATGATTAAAAAAATATTGAGCATAAGTTGCATATATAATTTTGTTTTAACTAAATATTATTTATTAATAGAAAAACAACGTATTTTATAAATGAACACCAATATTTTGGAATATATTTTATTAAAAATATAGATAAATTCCGACTTAATTACTGATGAGTTTTATGTTTTGAAGTTCCATATGACACCACCTAAATTTCAACCCACCCCACCGTTAAATTCTAGAACCGATCATGTATATTGTTGGAACTTTTTAACGGAAAAGTTCAAAGTTATGGAAGGAAAAGTGCAAAATTCGGCAAAAATCGAGAATAATCATCAATAAATGCAACATAATAGCGAAACCATTGGGACGGTAGAAAAAATGTTCGAGGACCCCATAAATCACAATGAATTAAATCCAAAACACGTTTTCATTCTTATAAAAAAGATAATCTCTTGCTCTTAGCCAATTGACAAGAAGAGATCCGATCTCCGGATTCGGTAAAAAGATGGCTTTAGGATAAATGACCAAGTTTGTTCAAGAAAGAAATAATAGAATGTGGGACATGCCCCTTCACGTAAATGCCATAAAGGTAAAAACTATTTTTCAATTCTTTATTAGGATTAATTTATTAAACAAATTTTGGGAATCCCTCGATCAAGCAAATATAAGCCTTTATCACACCTTCAACGTGAGCAGGATTTGCTTTGTCACTTTCGGCTGGAATGGCAAAAGAACTTATCGGAAGAAAATCACATCCTCCGGAAAATCGGATGTTAGTTTATCGATAGATAACAAATTTTTAGTGATATGAGGAACCACTAAAACATCCAAAGAATTGCACATGTTTGGCAGACAATTTACTAGAACCAATATGAGAAATATTCAAAGCATTGCCATTACCAACAAACCCATTACTGGGAATAAGGCTCGTAAGTGTCCAATTCCAGTAGCCGATGGTCAGCAGAGGAAATCAAGATACCGACGGTTAGTGAAGAAGTCGACACATTGGGTGGAGGATGTGAATGTTTCGGGCTAAGTGTCTTCAAGAGACGGCGGTGAGGGACGGGTTGCTGGAGCATTGAGAAACCGAGGACACTTATCCGCATAATGGACCAAGATTGGGGACATATCGACAACGAGGGATTCTGCTGCCCATTCATTGGAGAACCGGAAAAACCATTGGATTAAGAGTTGCCATGCTTGCGTACCACGGTTGCGGAAAAATTCACCACGATTAACAGAGAATTGCGATTCACGCCCAAATCCAAGCAAAACCTCGCCGTTAACGTCGGAGTTGCAACCGATGAAGATGAACGCTTACGGGACCACGGCCCGAGGAACAAAAGGCATCAACCGTGGAATACGCAAGCATGGACTCAGTTATTGTTTGGCTTGGCTCAACAAATCATCTAAAGGCTCATGGAATAGGAGTAAATGTCATTCGAGTATCCGCAAAGCTTGCAAATCGACACCCAATCCAGTCTAAAAACCAATGACTCTTATCCGATTCAGGTGGCTGGGACAACCAATAGCATGCAATTGATCACATAAGACTTAAATTTTTGGGCAATCTTCAACTTGGGGAGAATCAATGATCCTGGAAAAGTGGAGACCTTTTTCCACGGTGAGTTGATGACCCGAATGAGAATCCGGAGTGAATCAAACGCTTTCAGGAGAGGGACCTTCATAGCGCGTGAAGGGCAATTTCAGAAGAGTGGTCGAATCGAAGGCTTACTCGCGATATAGATATCCTAACGCCACGTTTGAATCACTCATGGAGTTAAGATTCAAATTTGCTGGCGGATCAAATCACGAGAGTTGATTCGTTGGAGCAGTTTTGAGGTGGACAGTATGATGACCATATGGCATTACCGATCCATCCAAGTGGGTCGGGTTGTGGATTCGGATTATAGAGCCATATGCTCAATTTTGCGTGTGGTTGATGGTTCAATTCGACGCCCCAGGAACAATTTGATTCCAAAGAACCATGTTGATCATGGGGTGATATGGGAAGAGAATTCGGTGGGAGGATTGGCCATGTTGAGATGATATAATCATGACAGGAAAGGATCGGGTTTAGTCAAATAAATTTGCGTAAGAAGGTTGACCTAGAGTGAGATTGTGTAGGAGCGATTGGAATAGGATTATTGAGAGGAGATGGGGATGACGGAAATTGGAGATTGCTATGGTGAGAAGAAGTGTATTATGGAGAATTAGGATTTTCGGTCAACTCACAGAGAAAGTGAGAACGAGAGCTGCGTGAGGTTAGGATCTTTTACTATTTGACCCGGATGATACCAATGTGAAGATGATTAGAATATCATCGTTGAATTGGTGATTGGAGAAATCTATTATTAATAAAACGTTCCCAATCGACAGGAATAGAAACAATTTTCCCAAGATTTGAAGGAGATTTACATGGAAAGAATATAAAATATATAAATACATTGGATAAAAACTAATTTCTATTCTTTATCTCTAATAGTCGGACACTTCCCCGAGCTCAGCCGCGCAACAATTTGTGTCAACAGACGGCGTTCAGAACCAGCGTGCCCGTATTTTGGGTGGAGGCACCGCCATCAATGTGGGGTTCTATTCGAGGGCTAGTAAAGAATATGTGGGGGAGGTTGGGTGGGACCCTCGGTTGGTGAACGAGTCGTACGAGTGGGTACGAGTGGTGAACAATAATGAACCGATTACTACCCCTGAAATCCATTTACTTTTGTTGATTTTTTGGTTATATAATTGAGACTGAAAATTGTTTCTGCTTCCTTCATGTCTTCTCCTAAGCCAAATTTAAACCACATATATCAATACTACGCCAAATGGGCTTCTGCAAAAAAGCTTATGAAGCCCAACTAAGAAATGAAAATGAAATGGGCCACATGGTTTAATAATATAATTAGGTTGTACAGTTTAAGTAGTCCAATAAATTTATTTCTTCCTTCTTCAATAGTGCATAACATCAATCCACCCAAGTTTCCCTAAATAAATGTTAGGGGGAATATCAACTAGATACAAAATATGATGAGTTATATCAATTAGATACAACTTCAACCCTTTCTTTCAACTAGATACAAAATGAGAGTTAATAAGACTAAAATATTCTTAATGAATAAAAACAAAAAATCTGCTACCTCAACTCCTTTTCACCCCCCACAAATAATTTTTTACTTTATTTTTAAAAATTTTGCACAATTTTAAATTTTACTTCATTTTTAAAACACATTTTACAAAATTTAAACTGTAGTTATTTTTTAATTTGTAACAAAATATTACATATATTCGCAGAATAATTCACTAATTACAGAAAATAAAATCCCCAGAGCCACATCCCCATTTTTTCATCTTATTCATGTTGGGGAATGATTCGCACAGATCTATTCGGGGTGAATATTTAAATACAAATTATTACTAGCATGAATTAATCCTATATTAATTCAAATAATAATTGCAACAACATATCATGCATATAAAAAGCCACGTAAAACCCACGATGCGGAATCTACGGGTTTACGTGAACGCATTCTCGGGATGGCAAAGTGACTTCGGCCGGACGGACTAACCAAAAAGGACTTCCCAAGTATTCCCTTAGCCCTTGCTCGACAAATTGGAAGGATATCATGAACAATTAACAAAAGGAAAAAAAATAAACTTTGTTGCACCACTTATGTGGATTTGCTAATATTTCCAAAGACATGGAATTGTACTTGGGAATGAACTAATCATCCCCTATTTATAGGAGAGGGGGGACGAAAAATTTAGTGATATTTCAATGTGGGGAAAAGACTTTTCTTGGTCACCAAGAAATCTTGAATATATCTCCTATATTCTTTTTCCCATAATTAAAATATTCCACAAAAAATCCCACCTCCTCTATTATGGCATAATTTTAAAAAATAGTGTGCAAGAATCCAAGATTTGGATCTTCTTGAATTTATGAGATATTCTTGTATTTCAAGAAATACATATCTTCCATAATATCTTTTCAAGAAAATCAAGAAAATCTTTCTTGCCCTCTATTTTCCAAAAAATTTCGAAAATATCACTATGTATAACCAAGTGGGAGATTTCTTGAATTTAATGAGATAATCTTGTATTCCAAGAATACATATCTTCATTCCATAACAAAATTCAAAGAAAATCTTTCTCCTCTTTTTTATCCATAATTTTCAAAAAATTAGAGGAAATATAAGCAACAATATTTATTTTATTTTAATCACCTTTTTAGGTTATTGGACTATATGTTGGGCTACTCGGGGGCCTTTAGGAGAATTAAGATTGGACCTTCTAATGGATCTTGAATATCTAATATTGAGCCACAATATAAAAAGACTATCCATCTTAACCCATATTACGGTCAATATGGCTACCGGTCATTATTTCCGTGTTTAAGATCATCTAGCCCATTAATTAATTCAAGCCACCGAAAATAGCTTTCCGTTAATTAATATCTTTTGTCCTTGGTCGAGGAACGGTTCAACATTATTATCCATTGGGAAACTAATTCCACTTGCAAGATTTGGTATGATAAAACTTATGAACCTCCCAAGGGGGCAAATCAAGCAAGCGCATTTTGCACACGATTCTTCAGATTAAATCTTAGCAATCACATGTGACCAATAATATTGCCCAAGATAAAAAGTATTGAATCTCTCCGATTCGCTACCCATGATAAGTCAAAGCAATAGTTACCAATCCCACGTGATCCTATTTAAGGGACGAAGGTTAAGAAACAACGAACCACCGAGGTCTAATTCTTCCTTGTTGCTCAAGAATTTATCCTCCTCAGAGGTCCTATTCAAAAGATCACCATGCACTAGTGTAATCTCTTGGTCAAGACAAACCAATGAGCCTTACACCTCAACCTTTTTCGCGATGGTTGTTCATTTCCATCTAGGTCGTGAAAAACTTTTTTAGTTACAATTCTGTTAATTTAATCTTTCGTGATCCGTATCACTAAATTAACTATAGTGTAACACGACGATTTATTGAACAGCTTATGCAAAGAAATATATATAACATTCAATTATATTTAAAGCATCGATGATAAACAATTTATTTCAATAAATAAGTCCGAAATTTGGTTTCGATTATACAAAGTAAAAGCATACTTTTCAAAGATAATCCCAACAATCTCCCACTTATACTCAAAGTCCGCTGGCTTTTAAGTATACTACAACACGTCTCGAGTAGTCCGTGACATCTAATGTCACCTACACACTAACCTAATAATTTCTCTCACTTATACTCAAAGCAGATTGGCAACGGTCTTGACACCCATTCCACTCACATGTCTCTCGAATGTATTCAGAGGCAGACGCAGAATGGATTCGCTGGGGAGGTCGTCCTCGACGCTATATTTTGCCACATCTATATCTCTCTCTTAACGATTTCAGTATAAGATGTCTTTCCTTTAATGTGTTTGTTTGACTCGTGGACTCTTGGTTCTCTTGAATTTGCAACCGCCCCTAGCGGGTATTGCTAGACAAATTCGTAACACCATCCAAGTCCACTAAGAAGATCTAGAGCCTAATCGGTTTTTTTCCTTTATTCTAGCCACTACTTACCCGAGTCCCATGGTTGAGTCATTGATGCATTTACGCCACACTCGTCCATTTGATGGCTACACTTCCCAAATGGAAACTTACATGGCGAGGCGAGATAATCTCGGAATCTAAATATGATTGGAATCCGAGTCCGTGTGGCCGATGGGGATTGGAGTATCGATCGATAAATCAACATTCTATCCCGAGTTCTTTTCGGATACTTGAGAATGTTTTTAAGATAGATAACGCGCTTTTCTGGTTACTCGATATCTTGCTACCATGCCTCACGACAAAGCGAGATATCCGGTCTCGCATACGAGATTGCATACATAAGGTTTCCGGCGGTACCAAGCACAAGGAATACCTTTCATGTCATCTATCTCCTTTTTGCCTTAGGGAACATTTTCTTGGATAGATGGATTCCAAGTCCGAAAGGTACGAATCCTTTCTTGGAATCTTGCATCTTTGAATCGTTTCAAAACCAGTGTCTATGTATGAAACTTGCGATAACCCGACCATCATTTTCTTGTGATCTCGATCCCAAGGATGTGTCCGTTTTCCCTAAGTCTTTCATATCAAACTGCTTTTGAAAAACATGCCCTTACGCCCCGATCACACCTTCACATCGTTCCCGATGATCACAATGTGATCTACGTACAGTACTAAGAATATCAATGCAGTTCCGACACGCTTTTTATACACACAACTTTCAAACTCGTTTTGATCAAACCCATAAGACTTTATAATATGATCAAAACATTGGTTCCAAGCTCTGGATGCCTGTTTGAGTCCGTAAATGGACTTCTTGAGCTTACAAACAAGATGTTCTTGGCTTTGTTTCAATGAAACCTTGGGGTTGTTGCATATAGATCTCTCCATCAAGACTTAGTTAAGGAAAAAATCTTGACATCCATTTGCCAGATTTCAACGTTGAAATGCGCAAAGAATCGATAAGAGAATTGGATGGACTTAAGCATGGCTTATGGGCGAAAAAAAAGTTTCCTCATAATCGATCCCTTTCTTTCTGAGTATAACCTTTCGCCATTAGTCTTGCTTTAAAAGGTTTCAACCTTCCCGTCCGATCCTCTTTTCCTCTTATATACCCACTTGCATCTAATGGGTTTGACCCCATTAAGTGGTTCGACTAGCTCCCCACACTCTATTATGAAACATAGAACCCACTTCGGCTTTCATTCTTTGTTTGCCAAGAATTGATCCTTATCTTGGAGTGCCTTGTCATATGTCCATGGGTGCGATTAGGGAATCAAGTCCGAGGACTCTCCTATTCCCATGAATCTCTAATTTTCTAACAACCCTCCCACTATAACGAGGCTCGGCCAGAAAACGTATCATTTGGTATATCATCTAGATGATTCAAGACCGAGGTTTTCCTCTAAGCTCATTTAAGGTAATCTCACTTTGGGTTTTCTTTGGTTCTATAGTTTTCTTCCAAAATCTAAAGTGGGTGCGGATGTCCACCTTTTGATCTTGAACTATAGAACATTCACCCTTTTGTTCCCGGGGTATCCTACAAAAACAAATTTTTTAATTTCTCGATCGAGGATCCAATACGGTTTCCTTGTCCAACACGTAGGCGGACACCCCAAAGTCCTTATGTGTCTCATACTAGACTTGCGTCCGGTCCACAATTCTTTGGGGTTCGGGAACCGATTTGGATAGCACCAAGTTCGAGAATGTAAGTCGATTTTCAAAGCATGTCCCCGAACGACTCGGGAAGATCCATGTAACTCATCATTGATCTAACCATTTCCAAAAGAGTTATGTTGCTTCGCTAAAAACCTCGTTTTGTTGAGGGTTTTGAAAGTGGGATACAATCCCTTCATCGGATAAGTAGTACAAAAACTCATTTGAGGTATTCGCCTCCACGATCGGATCGTAGAGACTTGATACGTTTTTCCATATGATTCTCTGCTTGAGCCTTAAATTCTTTAGAATTTCTCAAAGGTCTCGATTCATGCTTCATAAGGAAAATGTATCTTGAGTAATCATCAATAAAATTACCCATAACCTCCTCTTTGCTTTGGTTGACATTTGACTACATACATCTCGTGAACGATCTCTAACACTTCTTTAGCCCCATTCCCTTGGCTCCAAATGCCATCTTGGTCATATTACCCTCCAAACATGATTCGCAGGTTGGATCCGATTCAACTTGGAGGAATGAACCATCATCAACAACCTTTGGATCCTCTTTGGATTTATATGACCTAATCTTAGATGCCAAAAAAGTGTCTTTCACATCGGTGAACGTTTTTTCTGAAACAGATTGATGTGTTATAGGATACATTTCGTGAGTGGTGACGATTAATTGTATAGAGATTTTCCATTGTGTGATCGGATACACTCATCATTTCAAAAATGATGTCATTCTTATTAGAAGAAACTTAGTGTCCTTTAATCAAATTTTAGAAACCGAAAGTGAATTCTTTCTAAAACCGGGAACACAAAGATAATCTCAAAAACTTTATCTTCAAAAGATGGGTGCACTGAGTGGCTTTAATCGCTACTCATGTAGCATTGCAATGTCTGCTACTTGCGTAGTATTGCAATAATCGTTACTACCGAGAAGCATTGCAATATCGCCCTTCACGTAGCATTGCAATGTCTTCTACTTTAAATAACGTTGCCAAATGTGATGAGGATCTCACTCCCACTACGTTGCGGATCATTTGAAGCCAACATGATTAGTGGAGACTTAATGAGAAGTATACGCCGCTAAACAAGTTTCAACAACTGTGTGAGAATTACCTTTCTTTCCGCCCTTTTTGGGGTTGGAACAGCAAAAACCTCCATTGTCCTCTCTCACCGCAGCCTTAAGCACTTCCTCTTTGGATTTCTCCTCGACTCAACAAGCATTCCTCATCTTACCATCCCTGCGGGCAACATTGAGTTTTATTGCTTATGGCCTTTGGTCCCTTCTTTATCTTGCCTACCCTTGGCCTAGAAGATGAAGACGGACCAAAAAACAAAGCTTGAGTTTGGTGTCTTATCATCATTTTCGCCGAGTCCAAAAGTTTGCAACAAATTAGCTAATGAGGCCAAAATGATCAAAAAACCCAAAGAATGAAGTACCAAATTCATCCGAGTCTCTAGATCATAAAACTCGAGAATCTCAAGTTTGTTGGGGATGGGCCATCTATTTTGAGGACGTAATCCCTTACGGGTTTTTCCTCCAAACGACATCTCTTCAAAAACGAGTCCCGCGTGTTTTGACTCGTCGGTTGGCTCATCGATTTTTGTGTGTCAAAATCCATGCTTTTTAATGCGAAGAAGACAATTATAATTTTCCAATCAATATAGTTTCCATACATATTGTATTACTTTAAGTATAATAACATGGATTAAAAGGTAACGTCATGCCGAATCGAAATAAACAACTATATGCAATAGCACAAATATATCACAAGATTCGATCACATGCCATCATATTTAAAATCTCAAAAAAAATATGAACAATGCATCACCAACATCTCAAAAAAACAGTTTAAATAAGCCTTGGCGTGGGGTGGGTCATTATTTAAACACATTCAATGAGTTACAAACAAGGACGATTACAAACCTTTAATATCCAAATTAATTACTTGACCAATATAAAATCGACAGGGGACTTGAGGAAGTATATGCATATCAATTTTATACCTAAGTAATAACCATGATTAAATACAGATTACTATTTCGCTTTTGATCGAGCCTCGTGGGGAGGTCATCGCCGCCACTAGTAATAACCCACAATCATCCTTTCGAATTCATTCATGTGAAACCTATCTTTTGACCGTTCCAGTGGGGAATTTCTCCAAAAGAATTCACAAATAAATAAATCATGGAGGTCAAAATTAATTCAATTTTATTATCAGGAATAAAATTGTCAATTAATTATTTAAAAACATACTTAGTAATTTTGGAGTTGAGATTTTTCAATTTGGCAACCCTCATGCAAAAACACATTTAAACAAATTAAATAAAGCATAAGATAGCACAAATAAATCAAGCATAACAGAAAAATAAACATATTGGGCACAAATTATCCAATGCCATCAATTTTTTGAAAAAAACGAAAAAAATTTTTCAACTAGATTTTACAAAAAAATTTTTTAAAACAAAGTTATTTCATTTAGATCCCGATCCGGTTACAATTTATTTACAAAAAAAAAATTGAATCTAGACTAGTCTATTACATTGATCAAATCAAACAAAATTGGATTTTCTCACAAAGGCAAAAACGAAAAAATTAAAAAACCACGGTTTATATGCATGCAAAATAAAACATTAAAATCCATGACAATTGGATACGCAAAAATGAATTTAACAGTTCTACTATCCAATTTCAAATTTAATGTTGAATTAAATTACAATTTAAAATTGAGCAAAACAATGGCTTATTGTTGGGGAATGATTCGCATGAGATCTATTGGGGTGAATATTTAAATACAAATTTAATTCATTAATTATTACTAGCATGAATTAATCCTATATTAATTCAAATAATAATTGCAACAACATATCATGCATATAAAAAGCCACGTAAAACCCACGACCGGAATCTACGGTTTTAAACGCAGCGTTCTGGGACGGGAAATGACTTGTCGGACGGACTAACCAAAAGGACTTCCCAAGTATTCCCTTAGCCCTTGCTCGACAAAAATTGGAAGGATACTCATGAACAATTAACAAAAAAGGAAAAAAATAAAAACCACTTATGTGGATTTGCTAATATTTCCAAAGACAATTGTACTTGGGAATGAACTAATCATCCCTATTTATAGGAGAGGAGGGGACTAAAATTTAGTGATATTTCAATGTGGGAAAAGACTTTTCTTGGTCACCAAGAAATCTTGAATATATCTCCTATATTCTTTTTCCCATAATTAAAATATTCCACAAAAATCCCACCTCCCTCTATTATGGCATAATTTTAAAAAAAATAGTGTGCAAGAATCCAAGATTTGGATCTTCTTGAATTTATGAGATATTCTTGTATTTCAAGAAATACATATCTTCCATAATATCTTTTCAAGAAAATCAAGAAAATCTTTCTTGCCCTATATTTTCCAAAAATTTCGAAAATATCACTAAAGTGGGAGATTTCTTGAATTTAATGAGATAATCTTGTATTCCAAGAATACATATCTTCATTCCATAACAAAATTCAAAGAAAATCTTTCTCCCTTTTTTATCCATAATTTTGAAAAAAATTAGAGGAAATATAAGCAACAATATTTATTTTATTTTAATCACCTAGGTTATTGGACTATATGTTGGGCTACTCGGGGGGCCTTTAGGAGAATTAAGATTGGACCTTCTAATGGATCTTGAATATCTAATATTGAGCCACAATATAATTCAAGCCCATAAATATTAATTAATCCCACTACATAATTAATATTGACTATCCATCTTAACCCATATTAAATCAATATGGCTCCCCGGTCATTATTTTCGTGTTTAAGATCATCTAGCCCATTAATTAATTCAAGCCATGAAATAGCTTTCCGTTAATTAATATCTTTTGTCCTTGGTCGGAGAACGGTTCAACATTATTATCCATACCGGAAACTAATTCCACTTGCAAGATTTGGTATGATAAAACTTATGAACCTCCCAAGGGCAAATCCACGATTCTTCGTATTAAATCTTAGCAATCAATTGACCAATAATAAAGATAAAAAGTATTGAATTCTCCGATTCGCTACCCATGATAAGTCAAAGCAATAGTTACCAATCCCACATGATCCTATTTAAGGGACGAAGGTTAGAAACAACGAACCATCGAGGTCTAATTCTTCCTTGTTGGATTCAAGAATTTATCCTCATGTAGGTCCTATTCAACAGATCGGTCATGCACTAGTGTAATCTCTTGGTCAAGACAAACCAATCTGAGCCTTACACCTCAACCTTTCGCGATGGTTGTTCATTTCCATCTAGGTCGTGAATTGCGTACTTTTAGTTACAAAGGACCGTTAATTTAATCTTCGTGATCTGGTATCACTAAATTATCTGATGTAACACGCGACAATTTATTATTGAACAGTTATGCAAATAAATATATATAACATTCAATTATATTTAAAGCATCAGTGATAAACAATTTATTTCAGTAAATAAGTCTGGAAATTCAGTTTCGATTATACAAAGTAAAAGCATACTTTTCAGTATAATCCCAACAATTCATTTTTTGCACGAACACAAAATAAAAATCAACCACAAACAAAAAAAATTTATTAATTAGAGAAGGGAATAAGCAAAATTTGCACAAACAAAGAAAATATATTTGCACAAAATCAAAAAAGAAATTGCACAAATTCACTTTGACATATCTGTTTGATTCCCCTGGACAAAAATATCCTCTCAGTTCCCCCTTTAGTTCATCCATGGCAGCCCACGTCAAAATGTCTCTCTCCAACCATCATCAAACCACAAAAACCACAACAAACCATAAAAACATCCCCATCCATTTCATCAAACACATTATATGCACACAAATTCCTCCAAAAAATGATACCTTTGTTGCACAAACTTAACAAAATATTTGCACAATTAAAAAAAAAAAACTCGATTCCACCTTCTACGTCGTCTCGGCGGTGGATCTGCGCACATCCACTCACCAACAGATCCACCACCACAAATCCAAAAAAAATTACAGCGAATTTGAGTAGTCAAGACAAGCCCCAACCGGATTTGAGTAGACTAAGACAACCAAAAAAATTGTTCAAGCAAGAAGAAAGATAAATGGGCTGGGCTCAACAAAACAAAAACTCCATTTACCAGTTTCTTCAATCGGTTAAAAATTTTCACGGTGTTTCTTCTCTCTCTTCCTTCATTTTCTGGGTTTTTCAAACGCCCAGCTTTACTCCGGTCGTCCATTTGCCTCACCATCGTCGTCCCCCACCCAACCCAACCATCCGCCGCCTCCCTCACCACCACCACCATCCGCGCCTCCCCCCCACCACCATCCACCTTCCACCACTCGCCACCATCCGGCCTTTGATATATTTAGAGAGAGAGAGAGAGGTACGGCTAAGAGAGAGAGAGGATTTGAATTTGGATAGAAAGAGAAAGGGGTTTAGAGAGAGAATGGAAGACGGTTTGAGGGGAGAGAAAATGAGGGAGTGGGTTTTTAATAGAAAATATGGGTATTATTGGTATGGATTGTATCTAATTGAAATGTGGGATTTTGATTGTATTAGATTGATATTTGATGAAAAATTTTGTACCTCCTTGAAATTATTCCAGCCCATTTATTATGCGGGAAAAGAAAGAAAAATTGAGGAAAACAAATCATATCCTACCTTTTTAAGTGTTTGATATACTTGATGGCTTTTCCTTTTGGCCCGAAAGCCCGCATTTTCTTTTCTCATTTTTACATGATTATACATCCTACCTCCTAGGTGGTATTTATAATACCAAACATTATCCCTCCTAGGTGGTATTTATAATATCAATCATGATTTAATTCATCATAACAAACACTTAAAAAGGTCAAATATATCACATGAATAAATAAAAACTATCACATGATTTCATATATTTTTATATCTCATATCATATAACAAACGGGCTCTTATTGTTCATGAGGATTTTATGATAAAGTGATAAGTGTTGGGGGTAGAAAGAGGAAATCAACTTTATTGAAGAATAAAATAATATTTATTAAAGGTGATAAAATATTGAGGGTATGAGAGAGTGGCATATGATAAATAAGTGGGTGTTTGAAAGATGTAAGTTAAAATGAGTATTTCCATTTTAGGAAAAAGTTACATAAACTATGGGACAAAAAAAATTGAAAGAGTTACATGAACTATTGAACGGAATATTATGAATGGAGCTCTACTTTTTTAGATATTTGGATAGATTATGACATGTCGGGCTACATATCAAAATCTTCATATTGCATGAAATTATTGTATTATATATATTGTATGTCTATATTTAAACTGTTGAGTGAATATTACTTAAAAGTAAGATAGCAAACAATATAAATAAATAAAATAATAAATCGTAATGGGGCTTGACGATTGTCTCCTTGTGATATTTCATTACCTGCCTGCAAATCTCGCACTGACATCCTTGTATATATATATATATATCAAATTTGATTATCTCCACAAAAAACAAAAAAAAAAAAAAAAAAAAAGTCAGCTTCAAAATATTGTAGATTTTTATGATAGTATTTTGTCAAATGGTGTATAAATTTGAGAATTCTTTTTGACAAAAAAAAAAAAAAAAAAAAAAAGAAAACATTCAACATCCAAGTGTACCCTTAATATTCGAAAGGGGCATTTAATTTTGACCCCTTTTATAAATTTGTTAGCACTAGCTTCAAATATATATAAGGTGCTATTAATATTCTAAAAAGCGATATTTAATTTTTGGCCCTTTTTATAAATTTCCTATCGATCAATAGCTTTCAAAAAAAAAAAAAGGAATTGCTACCAAGAACCAATAATGAAGGCATTGATATTCATCGGCTACTGTACTATAAACGTATCGTATAAATTACAAACTCTTTATATTTAATGTTTCTCACATTTTTCAAACCCTGAGTTGTTCTTATGTTTCACTTAATCTTTAAGATATTAATTAGCACCTCACTTATCATTTGAGAACTAAAAATTTAGATGATCGATTTTTGATTAGCAGTAATTAATTCTCTCATTTTTCAGCCAAAGTGGTGCGCCAAAGTGTTATCACTTTAGTCGGTGATAGTTTCTCCCATTTAAAAAATTTCATCTCATTTAAAAATTCAACATGAGTGTGAGCCAAAAACTCGAATACCATGAAAGAATTTTATTTCATCTAAAACTCGAACTTATAAAGGGAACAATATACTGATATTAATTAATATATATTAATTCCCTAATACTTATAAAAGGGGAAAAATATTTTGTTAGGACAGTACTTAACTTAGATAGAGTTCTTAAAATAATTTTACGAACTTGAAAATATAGGACTATGGTTTAAAATATATAAATATAGGGCAATATGCTGTAAAATCTGTAAATGTAGAACAATTAATCAAGCCCGAATAAGATCTAATCAGGCTTAAATGTCATATGAGATTTGTGTTTGTTCGGGTTAGATTGTCCTACATTTACAGGATTTTAAAACATATTCTTCTATATTTACAAGTTTTAAAAACATATTATCCTACTTTTTTTTTTTTTTTATCGGACAAAAGTTGTTAGTTGTTAGTTGTTAGTAGTTAGTACATCAAGCACCCAAACACTCCACAAATTCACCAAGCCACCTTATAACTCCCATACTCCAATTCTTTTACAAAGGGAATTGAACATGGGTCTCCCACTCAATTGAGGAGCCCTGTGGCCAGGTGGGCTAAGCCACCTGGTTTATTATCCTACATTTTCAAGCCCGTAAAATTATTGTCCTTAAAACACAACCCTAAGTTACTTGTCCTAACAAAACATTATTCCCTATAAAAGGAGGATTAGCTTGTTCGTCTAATTGCATACTTGATCTCATCTTGTAATTCTAAAACTATGGCTTTTCTAAAGTGGTCTCCAATTGTTGCAGCTTATCTTGGGATCTTCTTCTTCATCGTTTCTTCTTTTGCCGAGAAAGGTAACGCTGTAGCTTAATTTCCGGACTCTAATATTCACGTGTTTCATTATAATACATACATATTACATATAGTATACTAAATATATATAAATTAACAGCACCATATCCTTCCTTTGCAAAAGAAGCCACGTCAGCAGCGGCAACAGAATTTTACGACTATATAGTCATCGGAGGTGGAACGGCGGGCTGCGCACTAGCAGCCACGCTTTCCTCCTCCGATGACTATATAGTCGTAAAATTCTGTGTAGTAGTTTTGGAGAGGGGCGGCCTTCCGTAAAACAACCCCAACGTAACACACGAAACTGGTTTTCTCGGGTCCATTTTTGACAATTCACCTCAATCAGCCGCACAACAATTTGTGTCAACCGACGGCGTTCCCAGCCACCGTGCCCGCATTCTGGGTGGTGGCACAGCCATCAACGGGGGGTTCTATTCGAGGGCCGACGGTAAGTTCTTGAGGGAAGTGGGGTGGGACCCGCGGCTAGTGAAGGAGTCGTATGAGTGGGTGGAGAAGAAGGTGGCGTTTCGACCGCGGCTGTTCAGGTGGGAATCTGCGGTGAGGGAGGGATTGGTGGAAACCGGGGTGGCGCCGGATAATGGATTCACGTATGAGCATTTGCAAGGGACTAAGATTGGGGGTTCTATTTTTGATGAGAATGGGTATAGGCATACTGCTGCTGATTTATTGGAGTATGCGGATCCAACCATGATTAAGGTTTACTTGCACGCAACTGTGTGCCAAATCTTGTTCAAGACTTTACCAGGTTTGATCAATTATATAATGTTAGTCTTTCTTTATCTTTTATGCACTCGTTCTATATTAGCATTTTAAGTCCAACAGTTGAGAGATAGTATCCTATTTAAGAGACACGTGTGTGTGAGATAGTCTCACGGCAAGACGAAGCATAAATTACGGAGCAAAAAAGTTTTTTGGTCCCATAACTTTCCTGTAATTCGTTTTTCGTCTCAAAAAAATTAACTATTCAATTTTGGTCTCATAACTATCTCGATTGTCCAATTTTGATCTCATTTTCGTCGAAAATATAAAATTTTGTCTTTTTAATCAAGCTCAAGACACGTTCCAGTTAAAATTGGGGTTTTTCGAGCTCGTAGTCGACGTGGACGTTAAAAATTCATTTTTTATTTCGCACTTAGGAGAAATTTTCTTGTTATTTCTTATATATAATTTTTTAGAAAGATGAAATTTTCTTTTAATAGTTAGTGTCCACGTCAACTACGAGCACGAAAACCCGCAATTTTAATCGATATGTGACTTGTGCATGAGCGAAAATGGTAAAAATTCCATTTTTCGATGAAAACATGACCAAATTGGACAATCGAGATAGTTAGGGGATTAAAATTGGATAGTAAAATATTTTGGGATGAAAACCAAATTACACAAATGTTATGAGACCAAAAAACTTTTTTCCTCATAATATGATATTTTAATATGGGTTGTTGTTGATTTATAGTAAGTTGACCCCATCCCAGGTATATATATATATATATAAAATTGTCTCAGTACACGTTTTTTCCAATTTTTAAATGAGTGGTTTCATAATTATGATGATTCAAATCATGTAGATTTGTTGTCTCCTTATTGAGGATTTATAAATCGTTCTGGCCAATTATTAGAATTGGAGTAAATATTACACCTAACAAAATTCTGGCCAATATTAGAACTTTGGAGGTTTGCATTGATATCTGATAGTTTCGTTCAACTGCATATTGATGTTATATCAATATCTGTCATTGTTTCTGAGCCTTCCACTTTTAATGTCAATTTATTTATATTTGTCGTGTTTTAGTTTTTTTAATTAATATTTGAAACGACGTCTTTTCTCGGTGAAAAAGAAAATTAAGTAGTCCGCCTAGCATCCAAATTGCTCGGCTAGCCCCCGACTCGGGTGCCTAGGCCGCCCTATATGAAAAACAAAAAAAGCCTAGAACTACTATTTCCAATAAAATTGGGTCGACCGATGGCTGCCTAGCGCCTAGGTGCCGCCTAGATCAACTTTTGCATCATTGGTAATTAGTCTCCATCTCGTATAAAATTCTGTTTTTCAATTAAATTTAGTAATGTTTAATTGATAATCTCTAAGTTCCAAGCGAGAACACTATCAATTAAGGCGTGCATATCAACAGGGCAAAAACCAAAGGCTTATGGGGTTTTATTCAGAGACTCGAAAGGCAGTAACCACACAACACTCTTGAAGAAAAAGGGTACAAGCGAGATAATCGTCTCAGCTGGTGCACTATTGGGGCGGACCATCATCTCAAGGCCCACGGAATAAATGTTATATTGGACCAGCCAATGGTGGGCCAGGGCATGTCCGATAACCCAATGAATGCAGTCATAATACCTTCCCCTAGGCCCATCGAGACCTTCCTCCTTAAGGTGGTTGGTATAACGGACGACGTTGGGTGCTACATTGAAGAATTATGTGGACTCTTCGGGTCAGGTCTTATTTCTGGCAATAGTCAAAGCATCAATAAATCGATAATGATCCTTGAAAAGGTGGCCCGACCCTTCTCCACCGGGTATCTGGAGCTCCAGAGCAATGACCCCGATGAGAATCCGAGAGTTACGTTCAACTACTTTCATGACCCAAGGGATCTTGAGATGACCATATGGCATTATCATGGAGGGTGTCAAGTGGTCCGGGTCGTGGATACGGGTGATGGGTGTGGATTCATTGCGCGTGATTGATGCTTCAACCTTTTATAACGCTCCCGGAACTAATCCTCAGGCCACTCTCATGATCTCGGAAGGTAACATTCTCTCTGTATATGGAGATAAAACATTAATTGATTAACATTTTCCAGCTTTTGTTAGCTTTTTAATTATTCATCTACCTTATTAATTTAAAAAATCGATATTTACCTTTTAAATTTATCCATCCATCTGCCTTGTGATGTAATTACGTGGGACTGAAAATTCTGCAGCAGGCGTCAGTGAAAGTGATATCGATCTTCTATACATTATGCAAATAAAAAGGATACATAATGTGTTAAATTATTAAATAGATGTTACAACGAATGAAAGTCTACTTCTTAAGATTTCTTCATATAGACTCCGACAACATAGCACAAATATTTGTGTCGAGTCGACTTGATATCAAAATCATCATATAAATAACTTCCTCCCATCACACATCTGAACCCATGCATGTTCGTTTTGGGATTATAGTGGGTGGGAGAAATCTCGGACTCTAAGGGTATGTTCGTTTCGGGTTTACAGTGGGCGTGGGAAATCTCGGACTTTGAAGTCCTAGGATTTCAAAATCTTAATGAATAGTTAAGGTGTATGTTTGTTATGTGATTTTATAGGGTAGAATGGTGGAAAAAATGATTGATGTGATATTATTATATTATTTTGAGTGTATTGGGAGAATAAAAAACTAGATGATGTGATTATATTGAGAGAATAAAATGTAGAGTAGTAGTAGGTGATGAGGCAGAGTATGATTAATAGGATTTCAAAATCCTTAGTTTAAGTTTCAAAACAAATAGAGGTTTCAAATTGTAAAGTCCAAAGCCCGTCGTGGTAGTCGCTAAACGAACATACCCTAAAGTCTTAATTAAGATTTCAAAATCCTAATGAATTGTTAAAATATATGTTTGTTTTGGGATTTTATATGGTAGGATGATGATAAAGTTAATTTATGTTGTATTATTATTTTATTATTATAAATGTATTGAAAGAATAGAAAAATAGATGATATGAATGTATTGAGAGAATAAAAAGAAAAATAATGATAGGTGATAAATAGGCTAAAATCTTTAGATTTTCAAACCAAAATAAATAAAATTTAAAATCGTAAAGTCCAAAGACTAGGTTACTACGAATCTACGACAAGAAGTGGACATATATAAATCCATTTTGGTGCAAACCGGACTAGTATATCAATTCAGGCCCAAATCAAGTTTTCAATGTCTACCAGATCAACTCAAAATCTCAACTAATCAAACCAAGCCCAATTCAAAGCCCATTTAGGACAAATTTTTTGGGTCAGGCTACTCACACACACCTACACATTTAGTAAATACATTTTTTTATTATTTTTTTAAAAAAATAGACACATAAAATATCGAAATTACTTTTCATCACTTTACATGTGAAATATTATTTTTACTGTTCAGAAATATTTTTTGAATTTTTATAGTAAGTTTGAGAAAATTTTCCGAATTCATGTACATAATTCGAAAAAAAAAATCCAAAATTTTACAGGTGAAAAAATGATCATTTTGATTGAAAATATTTTTCAAGATTTTTCATGTTATTCGAAAAAATATTTTTAAATTATTGTACTAACTTCAAAAAGTTTTTCCATCGATTTACATGTGAAATATTGATTATACAGTTCGAAAATATTTTTTGAACTTTAACAGTAAGTTCGAAAAAAATTCGAATTCATGTGCATAATTCGGAAAAAAAATCCAAAATTTTACATGTGAAAAAATGAGGAAAAATATATAAGAAAGTATAAGTTAAGGTATTTTGAAAAATTAAAAGAGTGTATTTATTAGTGTAAAATAAGTCACACCCTTCAGTTATGACTACAATACCTTCTGCTATAATATAAATTACACCTTTACTTTTAAGAATTATAATCTTTACAGTAAAAAATTATACCCTTTATAAAAAAAAAATCATATTCTTTAATAATTTTGTCTTGTAATTATACATGGTTACAAGTGACCTATATTTTGTCTTGTAATTTCAATTTCACCATTCGAAAATTCCAAATTTTGGAATCAATTAATTTTGTCATTTTTAATTTAACAAAAATTTAACTTTCAGCCGGATTCGAAAATTCCAAATTTAAAGAAGTGGAATCAATTAATTTAATGACAAAGTATAATACCCATTCACTTTATTAGGAAATTGGGAGAAGGCGTCGAACGAGCTGAAAATCGACATAAACATTTTCGATTGATTTCGGGAAATTGGGAGAATTTATTAGGAAATTGAATGTGAGAATTTGGGGGAAATTGGATGGAACTGTTTTGTGAATTTTGTTGGTGAGAGAAATTGGGTGGGGGGAGGGGTTATTTATAAGGGGGGAAACGTGGGAGGGAATTTTGTATGGAAAAGTCTGGACGCTGCTGCAAGTTGTTGCAACTGCACAAGGAAAGAAGTTTCTTTTTTGTGGGGTTTGGGAACGAGTTTCTCCCTGTTGAATTTAAATAGAATAATTTCCAATTCAATTTCAATGTATAAATAATTTGTATAAATAATTAAATAAATAAAATATTTGTAATTAATATTAAAATTTTAATTAAATAATTTTTAAATGTATTTTTTCATGAAAAAATAGTACAATAAAATAATAGATAGATATATATGTGTGTTAGCCTTTTTCGTTTGAATTAAAAAAGAATGGTCAAAGTTATGGTTAAAACGTACAAAAGAAAGGAGAAGATAAAAAATAAAATAATATTTTGGAGCCCAAATGTCAGAGCCTTTTTCATTTGATGCAGCATCAAATATTTGCTATTGCCTTTTCTCTCTCCTAAATTGAACCCACCCTCCCAACAATGTCACAAAGGTACAAATATTGCCACATTGGATTGCTACCTGCCGTTGGCAATGCTCTAAGCTGACATGACCTGCCAAACTAGATCAATCTTTGGTGTGGGGTAATTCTAATTAGGGTTGGGCAATTTTTTTGGATATCGGGTACTCGATCGGGTTTTAACGATCAGATAGGTTATTTATTAAGATTCTCAGGTATCAAGTACCCAAACCCAATCCAAAATTTATCGAGTACCCAATCTTTTCTATATGTAATTGTCATTTTTCAATTTTATTTCTAAAAAAATCAGGTACTTCAGGTACTCGTTTCAATCCAAATTTTCGAGTACCCAATTTTTTGGATCAGTTTAGGTACTTTTTTCTATTAACCGTACTACTCAATCCGATGCCCACCCCTAATTTTAGAGGTCACAAATAGTGAACACAATAAGAAATAAGTACGAATCACAATGACAACCACATGACAACATATAACATAAATGTCTATACAAAGACAAAAACTCATATGAGACGGGGTGCAACTTAGCACAAATCAAGTCCACCATTCCCCATTTGTTAAAGTGTTAACGTCTAACTTATAACTTATCCTCAAAATGGAGACCGTCTAATACAAGTGTATTTCCTATACAAATATGAAGTAAGCATATTCATTATACTTTTTATGCACCCATATTTTTACTCTAATGAACTAAGAGAATGAAAGATTAGCAGTACCTATATTACGGGTTTGATAAAACAGAGTAAAAAAAAAGAAATATTACGAGTAACCGATGTATTTTTTTCAATTTAAAGTTTACTCAATGTCCACTTCTCTTGGCATAGCATATACTTTACAGACACATAGCATACACTTTACGAACACAAATCTTCTACATAATTGAACCGTGCAATTCACTACATAGCCCTTAGTCACATAATAAATCAGCTAAACAAGTGCTCAACAGTGAAATGTGCACAGTGAGGATCCAAACTCAGTACTCGGATAAACAATTCAATCAGAATAAATCGGGGCACCATCATCTGTTGACAGTGGCCTTTGGTTTACCCTCGTTTGACCCAGTGACAAAAGTTAGTTAAACAAAAGGCAAAATGGGATGATACTCAAGGGAATAAAAGGCAGCAAAAGCAAATCTTTCATTAGAAAGATAAACCTGATTGACTGACTTGCTACAGAATTTCAAAAATCAACAAACAAATCAAATCAACATTAACATACATTCAGATAACATAACAAGAAACTCTCAAACAATCCATAAAATAGAAGGAAATGGTTTAAATGACAAATCACAGTAGGATAACAGCAAAAAGAATACATAAAGTAGGTCCATAAACACATTTCAGCATAGCAAGCCAAAAAAACCAATTTAGCGATCTAAATGCAATATGGATCGATAATAAATCAGTGAGGTTAATGCAAAATATCAATCACCAGATAAGGCATGCCCAATTCTCACAAGAATAAAACATTAAAACTGGAGAGGAAACTGCAAACCGCAACTAAATATCCCAATTGACAAGTGTATGACAGGAAAAAAAGGTAACATCCGAGTAAAATTACTGTAATCATCCAAAAGTAGAAAAAATCTCTATTACCAACTAATTTTATCATAGCCCAAGTTTGCAAAATTTTAAAACAGAACATATGAAAAGCACCTTCTAATCGAACAGACCGAAACCCATATCGTCGTCACTCTCCTCCTTCTCTTCCTCCTGAAAGTGGAACAAACAAAGTATATATTGTTAATTAACAGAATTCACACTTATTAATGTACTCGGATAACCTTCAAACAATTATTTCACATTCATTCATAGTCCATATTAAAAAGGCCAAGTATAAGAAATATATAATTAAATCACATGTACATTAACAAAAGTGCACTTAACTAGACACATTTTTACATTTTGTATTTAAATGTATATAAAACATAAGATCGATAACTGAAATAATTTTCATAACAATACTACGTCAGATCATTGAAATGTACAACCAAACAGCAAAAAGGAATGTAAAAATCAGCATGAGCAACAGTAAAATCTAAATCAATTTATCTAAATTATTTGTTCCATTTTTTTCAAGTTAAGTCTTATATACGGATATATTGCGTTAAATCACCATTCAGAACCAAATCCACTCCCAACAATGAAATCAAGCAAAGAGAACTAGAATCTATACCTTCTTTTCCGCGGCAGCGGGGGCAGCTGCGGCGGCAGGGGCACCACCACCGTCGCCTGTAGGAGCAGCAAAAGCGACGGCACCGCGACCACCAGATCCAACATTGGTGACGAGATCATCAATGTTCCTCTTCTCGCAAAGCTTAGCAAAGAGACTAGGCCAGTACGAATCAACCGACACATTCGCAGCCTTCACGAGCGCAGCAATTTTCTCGGCCTAATTTGAAACAAAATCAAATCAGACGCACAAAAAAACACAGAAATAAATTGAATTAACAGTACCCTAACAAACTAATTTTGGAGTAAAAAGAAATATTACAGTGACGGGGATTCCATCGTCGTGAAGAATCAAGGCAGCGTAGGTGCAAGCGAGCTCTCCGAACGACATTTTTGTTCCGATTGAGCGATGAATCCAACGGAGGGTTTCTTCTCTGCAGCTGCGCGGCGGTTTTGGAGATGGGATTAGAAAACCAGGGTTTCGTGGGTATTTATACTGAAAAGCGTGGATTTCATTTTGCCCTATATTTTAGGAAATCTCATAAGAACACCCTATATTTCATATAATATCAAAATGGCCCTCATTTTTCTTTACTTTCTTCTCTCTCTTTTGGACTGAAAAGCCCTCGATTTCCATACGGTTTTATAATCTTATGCAATTATAAATTCTTTTTTTTTTATCAGGGTAATTATAAATTCTATTTCTGAGTTTTTTCTGTCCATATTTTGAAAGTTTTGTCATCTATCAATTTTGGACCTAAAATAATATTTCTTTCGATATAAAATTCGATTAATATAAAATTATTAATTTAGAGCTCGAACAATATTAAGATTGATAATTTTATATGAATCCGGCTTAATTAAAAGAAATGTTTTTTAGACCCAACCGGATTAAGTAAACCAAAACAGAAAGAAAAATAAATGGGCTGGGATAGGATGGGCTGGGCCGAAAAAAAAAAAAAAAGGGCCGGTTAAAAGCCCTTAAATCTTCTCACTCTTCTAAGTCTTCTTCCTCCAGTTTCTTCAATCGGCTGCCGTTGCCCGCCTCTGTTCCGTCTCTCCGATCTCACGCCACCCGCTCCCTTTCTCCTGGTAAATTTACGCTCTTCTTCTCTTTTTTTTTTCTTTTTTTTTTACGCCAGATTCGAAATTTGTTAATTTCAACTAATTTTTGGCAAAAATAAAATATGATGATTTTCGATATATTTTTTGATCTGCGTTCCATATTTTTTATCTAAAAAAAAAGATGTAAAAGTGACGGCATTTTGTTTATATTAGGGATTGAATATATATTTTTAATATAAAACCATAAGTGTATCATGATTGTTGCCAAATTGCAAATCTGGAATTGAAAATTTGGGGTTTAATTTGATTTATGCTGGAAAATGAAGAATTCTTAAAATAACAAACCTGCTACAAAACTATAATCTTACGAACCTGCTATAAAATTATAATCTTTGATTCTGTGATGTTTTCATATTTAACATGCATAGAAAATGAAAAGTCAGAATTAAGTTTCGAAAGAGCTTTTTCAAATTACAATTATTAATTTTGCATGCAACATTTATTAATTTATTATAATCGGTTGTGAATAAAGCTTCTTAAGAGTGTAATTCTCCTTTTATAATATATTTTTTTTTTATAATATAAAATTAGTAATTAGTATTCCCTTCATCCAATAGTTGATTTCTTGTTTACTGTGTGCTCGAATTTTAAGAAAAAAGTGATAAAGTGATAGAGTATTAGATAGAAATAGTTATTTATTAGTATTTTATATGATAAATTGATGGGTAATTGGGATTAAAAAAAATTATTTATTAATATTTTATGTGATAAAGTGATAAAGTAGAAATTTTCATTTAAGGAAATAGGAAAACAATTATGGGACGCCCAAAATGGAATACGGGAAAACAAGTTTGGGACGGAGGGAGTATCAAACAATTTTCTTTTTAGTATATATATATATAATAATTAATTTATTTTCTAAATTTGCGTTAGAATGATCAATTATTACGCTCTGTTTGAATACAAGGCCCTTTATTTTCTTAAATTTGCGTTTGAACTCTCTAACTTGGGGTTTCTTAAATTTCACCCCAACTACTATAAAACCTCAAAACCTCGCTTGCAAAATCAGGTTGCAGCCTCGAATCGCTTCCGCAGCAAAAAGCACAAAAAAAATTGAAAATTATTTTCCCCGACTCTTTTGCGCCAAAACATCCTTTTGCCGCCAGTTATTTATCTACTGTTCTTCAATTTCCGTTCAATAATGTCTTCCTGCTTCCACTCCGCCGTGCTCGGATCGTCGATCGTCTATCCAAACGCTGTCGTTTGGTCCGAAGAGAACTTGGTGGCGGTGGCGTGTAGCAATACTGTTATAATACTGGTAAGCTTTTGTAGTTTTCTGTCCCGCCCTCGATTTCAACGGCGATAATCTGTACTGTTTAAGCTTCTTGTTGAATGATGAATGTGACTATTTTTCGGAGTTCTGCTAGGGTATTGTTGATTCGACATTATATTTTTTGTAGTCTTTTATAAAAGACCTGTTAACTAATTGAATTGCTTGCCATTTTTAGAATCCTGCTAATCCTGGAGTTCGAGGTGTAATCACCGTTCCCGCCTGGAAGCCCTTCCCCCTTGGTGTGATTGATGATGGAGGTATGTTTAGTTATTGAAGACATATTTAATTTTGACACTGTTTTTTTTTCTTTTTTTTAATTATGTAGATAGATATTGCACTTAGTTTTGATTTTTTTTTTTCTGTTTGTAGTTTATAGTAGCATTTAGATTTGAGTTTGAGGTGACATTGTTTTTGTTTAATTTTTGTGATGTGGTTGTGATTGTGTTTTAACATAGGGGCGGATATGCTAAACGGGTGCTTGCTGCGACATCATTTATCACGGGATAATCGTCCTTGTGTTAAATCAATGTCATGGTCGCCTGCGGGTCTGGCTAACAATGCTGGGTACTAACATACTATTTCAGCTTTGGGCTTTTCTGAGAGTGACATCATAATTGCACACATAAAACTAATTGTTTGCATTTATTTTAAATGGCCAGTTGTTTGCTTGCTGTTTGCACAAGTTCAGGACGTGTAAAGCTTTATCGCTTTCCTTTCTGTGAGTTTTCTGTTGAGTGGATAGAGGTATAATAAATGAACTTTTGCTTTGTTGTCCCTCTTTCTGGTCGTTGTCATTGAGAGATCCTTAACAACATAGTGTTAGTCTCTCAAGTACATTTGGTAAATCTATCTGATTCTTTTTTTGTTTTGTGCTTCGCATTTTAAAGGTTCTGGACATATCTGAAATGCTGTACAATTATTTCAAGAAGACCAATTTCGGGGATTTTCAAATCATACCTGCTGGAAATTCTGATGTGAGTGGTTGTATCGTTTAACTTCTTGTTCTGATGTCTGGCTTGTGATTAAGATGGCATTTCTTGATGACATTGCTATTCATTCACCATTGGTCCTTGCTTCATTTGGGCTTCCTCTTATTCAGGTAATACCATGGAGGGGTAATGCAGATCATGAATGTGCTAGAAACCCAGCTGTCTATGGTTCGAGAAAGGGTCGAAAGCGTGGGAGACATGATGAAACTAATGTATTGTACACAATTCATTGACCTTCTGATTCCTTATATCTTGTTGTCCAGTATTCTTCACATTTAAAACTCTGTAGCTGTTAAATACATGATTTGCCTTTAGTTGGAAATACACTTTAAACCGATATCCTTTACTATAAGATTCATGAAACTATTGCGTCTGATGATTTCTTGTATTGCAGGTTGCAGCAAAGGATCCTGAAAACTTGAGCAAGGAAAGCCTTTGGCAAATTGTTCCTTATTCTGTTGATGAACTGAATACTCAAGAGAAAATGAATGTGGATTCCAATCTCCCATTGATAACAGCGGAGCAGTATGCTTCTCGCAATGAAATGCTGATGTCACTTACTGTTGCTTGGTCCCCATTTCTGGGGACATCTGGGAATGGTGTTGATATTCCTCATTACTCTTCCCAAAGTTGCTCTATTCTTGCTGTTGGAGGGAAGTGCGGTAGAATTTCATTCTGGAGAATTGTCGCACCTGAGTGCTTTTCTATTGATAACTCTAGGTACTCAAGTGAGGCGACACTCGTTGGCCTTCTGAAGGCACATGATACTTGGATCACTGCACTCAGTTGGGCAGTTTATGGGTCTAATGTTTCAAAAGCCCAGTTTATATTGGCTACTGGAAGTTCTGATGGTAGGTGAGTGATTTTCTAACTATATGCCATTTATTAGCAAAGATTCTTCATGATCGGCTTATCTGAGAGAAAAATATTAGTTATCCCTTCTCTTTGAAATTCAATGATATAAAGTGCTTAATAGTAAGTTCAATATTTATTTCATCCACAGCTGTCAAAAATTTCCTAATCAATATAGTTGACTATTTGAATTACTTTTAAGAATGTCATGACTAATTTGGTTATGCATATCCCTGTTTCTGTCATAGATTGAAGATATGGCTGGTAAATGGTGAAGAACTGCTGAAGTCATTAGAAGTCATCCATGATTCTTTTTTATTGTTGAAAGAGGTCAGCATGTTATTTTGATTACTTGGGTTTTATCTTTTAAAATTGATATACCAAGAATTTTGATCAAAATATTTTCTTAAAGTGATTCTTCGTTTAATTAGATTATGACGGTTGATGCCGCAACAGTCTCCATACTTGCACTTACTGTACCCTCACAATCACCATCTAAATTGCTCTTGGCTATTGGCAAAGGTTCTGGGTCATTTGAATTGTGGACCCTTGACATGAATACCAACATGTTTGAAAAAGTTGGCTGTTATAATGCACATGATCGTATAGTAAGTCCTCACTGCTAGTATATTGTACTTTTTTACCTCTTTAGTGATCATTAATTAACTTTCTGGAAAACAATATCAGGTTACTGGTTTAGCTTGGGCTTTTGATGGACGCTGCTTGTACAGCTGCAGCCAGGTATTAAATTCAATGTTGAGTTGTGTTGCATGGCATTTATGCAGATCCATTGAAATGTTTGGGGCTAAAGAGATCACATCTGATTCTTCGATTCATTATATGGGTTATTTGGTTACCTAAAATGTGTTTCCATTGACTCATAACTGGATAAATTAAATTTAATCGGTATGTATTCCATGTTTCTCCTTTATGAATTAATGTAGTAATGGACTTCTTTCTGTGATGGGGTGCATGGGGGATTATGTGTTCTTTTGATTTCCTTCATCTACTGCACTCTTCTTGGTTGAGTGAATCCGATGTACATAAATGTCAAAATGTTGTATCAGTAGTAACCAATTGGCATTCATGTATTTATTCTAGAGATTTGCAGAATTTTGTCGAATAAAAATTGTATACTCCAGATGTTCAGTATGTACTGTATTTGTCATGTTTATGTTTGGACCTAGCGGGAATTATATGGTTCCCACCGGTGGGCACAATATTTTGTACCCACCACTAATGTGGCAATGCCACATCAACAAACAAACAACAAACCTAGTCATTAATCCCATATAATTGGGGTAGACTGCATGAACCAATAATAGAATCACGTTGAGTTGCGTGCAAGAATTAATCTTCTCTACATCAGTATAATCCCTTTTTTTTTTTTTTATTTTATTAGATTTGATCCTACCCCTATTTTTATAGCACAAATCTTTGATCTTCTTTCCATGTAAATAGGAAGCACAAAAGCATAAAAAAAAAATTGTCTTTATAAAATTAAATCGACGTTTACAAAATAAAATCTAATAATTATTTTAAATAAATTTGGAAATTACTTTGAATATATAATTATTAAACATGAAAATGATTTTTAAAAAATTTAAAACTTGTTTCAAAAATTTAAAAATCATTCTAAAGCATTATTTATATAGAGGTCAGGGTTTCCAGGTACTTCTGAAATCTGTCCTAGTTAGTGGTTAAAAGAAGTATTAATTCAATAAGTAGATTTTAGAAGCCTGAATTCTGCTAATTTCTTTTGCTATCAATCAATGCTGCTTAGGTCTTTGAGGCTTAAAGCCAAGACAATGGCTGCCATTCTGTTGGGAAGGCAAGAAACTCAACAATTCATACATCATTTGTTTTATTTTTCTTCAGGACAATACTATGAAGTGTTGGATTTTTGTTGGAAATACCCTGTGTGAAGTGTCCATTCCCTTGAATTCTCCTGGTTCGAAGAGCTCTCCAGATGTATGGTATTTACTGTTTGCTGTCATCATTTACGTCTTCGTTTGTGGACTAATATTATTAATTATCTACAGGTTCCTTCTGCATTTAACTCTTGCTTTGGTCTGGCATTATCTCCTGGAAATTTGGCTATTGCCGTGGTATCATTCTGCATCTCCTCATTTTTATAGTACTGGGATGTACTAATTCGAGCCTTTTTTACTTGCCTAATTTAAACAAACTGTATGTGGAATTCAACTCTCTGAAGCCTATGCTTCCATGTGAGGCATTGGTAGCAAGTAGCAACAATGGAAATGATAAAATGAATGAAAACACGTGAAGTTATGGAACACTGGTTGTTCAACTCTATTAATAGAACACTAATATGAGATCACATGACATTCCTTCTTGGATATCTGATTGTTTAGATATTATAAGATGGATCATATTCGTGCTGGCAGACCAGCATTTAATCTCAGTGTATTAGTAATAATTATTTTTAATTTTTTTAATCAATCGCATTACCTCACAACAGGGAAAGACTGAAAAAGGAAAGAAAAAGAAAAAAAGCAGAAAAATAATTTTACCTTCCTTTTAATGATGAAATTATTTATATAGATCTTGAAGAACCTAATTAATGATTCCCCATACAATATGGTTTCACTGTGTAAAGTTTGACTTTTCCCTTCCTCTTTCCTTTATATTCCTCTTATGGAACCAAATGAGATCTTCAGTCTAAATTCATGTTTCATGCTAAGTTCAAAACCATGTCCAAACGCCATTTGCAGCTAGTTTGCTATATGGTGGCTTATTTAACTTCTATTTGATATTTTTCAATATATGAAACTCCCATCTCCTGCATCGCTTTGTACCGTCTCTGCAGCTCACCATGGCATTGGTTTTGTTGTGTTGTATGAATCATGGATAGATTGCATCTATCATATTGTATAGATGCGTTGCTGCTACCGTATTTAACTTCTAGTTGATTTTTCCAATATGTAAAATCTCATTAGGCATCACATTTTACCATCTCAAGAGCCATATGCTGTATAGATGGTATTGCAAGCTACCTTACTCAAATCCAGACCTGAAAAATTTGCCGCTCTTCTTTTCAGGCACGCAGATTTGATGCTGATCTATTAAATCCAATGTACCAGGGAAGGTGAGGTTCTAGACATCCTCCCCCCTCCCCTTCTGATAGTCTATTGTTATTAAACACCTATGCATAAAAGGTACATGAGGTAAACCATGCTAATTATTTGTGTAATATGCTACAAATATAGCTTGGTGAATCTCTTGCCTTTCTCCAGTCAAGGTGCCAAGCATAATTAAGCTCTACCATTGTTTTTTAAGTGTATCAATGTCTGTTTCCATATCCTGGGGTAATGTCAAATGGTAATAAAATTTTCAGAAGTCATAGAGCTGCTGTTGAGTTCCTTTGGATTGGAGGGCAGCAACTGGACGTATCATCCATTACCTCTAAAGAGATAACTAATGTAGCTGTTCCTGGATTCCCTGAGAAAGAATTGATTTGGTGGGAAATGAATATACTATGGTCTTTAAACCAGTACGAAAACGCCAATAGGCTTCTCAACATTTGGGATATCATGGAAGCTCTCCTGGCTTTCAAGGAGTCCGCACCCGAGTATGTAGAGCATATCTTGTTGAAATGGCTTGCATCTTCTTTGAGGTCCCAATCTGTAATTTCTCCTAAATTGTTGGAAGCCTTTGAATACCTGCCGAAGCTCTCTTCCCGACAGCTGCACCTTATAAACATTATAAGCAGGCGGGTTATGTTAGATTTGTGGATGGAGTTGCTTTTGAGAAGTGAAAATGAAATCTTGGAAAGGCTTGTCAGTATTAGTTTTTCTGCCGTTTTAAATCTATTGTCTGATTCATCAACGGATTTTTATCGAGTTGGTTGTTGGAGTCCCGAGGGATTGCCTCAAATGGAGCAGTGGGTTTCACAAAATGGGGAAAATGTAAAGGCTCATTCTAAATTCCTTGCAGAAGAAGTTGGAAAGGTTGATAAGAGGTAATTTCTGACATTTCCGAACTGCTCTTACTCATGGCATTCGCTGCATTTTCACTTCTCATATTGTGTTGTTCGCCACCTTCTGTGTCAATGTATCTTGTTTTAATAACTTCTACTACCCCCCGTTTCACAATAAGAGTCTTTTTGGCGATTTACAAAAGAGTGGGTGTCATGTGCACCTGGTGCATATAAGACCTAGTCTTTACAAAAAGTATCAAGAAACTTATAATATAGGCAATTTTGCCCTTCATTAGTCTCGTCAATCCACCCCCCCCCCCCCCCCTTCTCCTTTTCTTCCTGTTTTAGTAAACACAATCTTTACACCAGCTATTGTCTCAATAATGAGTCTGAGCTATAGTCTAATGTTTATGTTTTAAAGTTTGTTTTCTCTTTCACATCTAAAAAATTGCATTTTCATTATTATCGTAGCAGGAGGTTACAGAAAATAATTGGGTATGAAGTGGATGAGCAATGCAGTTTTTGTTCATCAACTGTGCCTTTTGAATCAACAGAATATGCAATTTGCTCTGGAATAAACAACGAGGATGGAGTTAATCAGACACATAAGCTAGAAAGGTGTGCAGTTACCATGCAGATTCTTTCGACTAAAACCTCCTGGTATTGCATGTGTTGTCAAAGACGCACTAGAAAGTTGGCACCTAGCATTTTGTTCACTATGCCCGAATATCCTTCAGATTTTAAGTCTTTTCTAGAGTCTTCTTCTTACAAAGGCACCTCAACACCATGCTGTTCCTTTTGTGGGGTCCTTCTACAAAGATTACAACCAGAATATTCTCTCTCTCCATCTCCAGTATAAACTATTCTCTTCGTCCAAACTAATGGAATGTGGTTGATATATGAAGGGAAGCCTAACTATGGAAACACTTGATTTTGCATGATATTGAGCATTACAAGTCTACCGGGATTCTAATAGAATGCACACCGTGCAAAAGGTGGTAAGACGAGCTTTCTTTTTTCTGTTGCTCAAAGGCACAACTCATCTGGAGTACAGCTGTATATAAAGCCTCGGGTACGTGGATTAGAAACTCAAACTTTTACTGTTACTGCAGGATAACCGAGTTTTGACCTCACATTTTGTGTTTTAATTAGTATAAAAAATCACGACCTTTTCATGTTTTTTCGATTACAACATATGGTTTTAAAATTTGAAATTCGATGCACAAACTTTTAAAATTTTGCAGTCATAACATATGACTATTTTCCGGCAACTTATGCCAACATGGCAGCCGGGAATTTGTTGAAAAAATTGCAAACAAGTTCACAACCTTTTGTTATTGTTTCAATTTTAATCAAAACCTTTTCTTTTTTCTTTTTTTTGGTAATTTCATACATTGTCACGTCATTAGGACTTTTCCGAAAATAGTCAATGTGATAGAATCACAACAATTTAAAAGGTCGTGTATCGAATTGCAACTTATGTTATTGAAAAAACCTGAAAAGATCGTGATTTATTTTTCTATTGACTAACCCCTTTAGCTATCAAATTCCATTCAAGTTTACAACTTTGGTAGTAGGATATCAGAACCTGAACTCAAATTTCAATATTTTCAGATTCAGCTTCATCCCTGCTGTTAGGATATGTAGCCACTGAGCCTCATCTTTTGTTTCTGTAATCATGGGGTCATGCTGTTCATGTAAAAATTGGCTGGTTCTATTTATTGGACTACTTTTGTTGCACAGAAATAGTCAGGTAATTCAAGGCTCTTTATGATTTTTCTGCAACTACATTAACAAAAGAACATAAGAGTAACCCTTGGGGTGCACTAATTGCACCGAGCAACTGGTACACAACTACCGTCAACTAGTACTACTCAATGAAAAAAAAAAAAAACAAATCAGTGAAGTGAAAAAAAAAAACTAATAATATGACCAACTAATATTTTTCTAGAAAACAAGTAATACCATTTAAAATGCACTTGAGTTGTACGCGCAACTGTTGCATAGAAGTATTTGTCCAAAACATAATTGAACTTTGCATATTTGTCGTAGCGATTTTTGATTGATTAATGATTAATTCTTCATGCGCTATACTTTGATTCGCGTGTACAACTATTGTTCCCTTGGTTAATTAGATCTCAGTTATGCCGGGTGCATAAATTGGAAATTATCATATTCTATGAAGCTATTTTATGTGAGGGATGGATTATGTACTGTTCTTTATTTACAAGATTCTCCCTAAAGGTGTGGTTCAATGCTCAACTTTTTATTGTTTATTACCAAGTAAATTTTAATCGTTGAGATGTTGGAAATTGCTTCAGATGTAGGGATAGCCATTTCCTGTTCTAATCATATTATTTTGACAAGTTTTACAGATTTTCATTAACTTTTTTTTTTTTTTTTTGTTAGACCACATAATAAAACAAAACCAAGAACAGAATCACTACAATACTCCCTCAAGGAGTCTTTAATCGGATTTGTGATTTAGCAGAAATTGAGTTATGCAACTCAAAATAACTTCTGTCTGAACATAAGATATGATAGTTTGAGCCATTCATGCTGTTGAATTTAAGTAGATTTAACAGAAAAGGTTGCAGAACATTTTGTAGATGGAAAAGTTTCACCTACCAGCCAACTCAGGAGAATATTCCATTTTTATCTTGTTATTTGGTTCAGTTGCTGTTGAAACTTCTTCTTTTTCCCTATTTTAGCAGGTTGACAAATAAGCAAGTACTCGATTTGCGTTCAGTTTTAATTCTTCTAACTTGAAAATTCAACTTTTTACTCCCCATAGATTCGGTGAAATTACGCCAGCCATACGTGAATAGAATTGGTATGTTGTGAAATTGGTTCCTTTTTTACAAGGCATGACTCTTTAATTATCACGACTAATATTCTTTTGTAATATAAATCGCACTCTTTAGTTATTACTATTAATACTCCTTGTTGTAATATAAGTCACACCCTTCAGTTATCACTGCTAATACCTCTGTTGTAATATAAGTCACACCTTCTATTGTTGAGAGTAATACCCTTTATAGTAATAGTTCACACCATTCAGTTATCACAATTACTATCCTTTACTAATTTAAGTCACACTAACCTTATACTTTGTCATGTGAATATATAGACCTCACTATGAGATTCATGTGATGCTATCTTATTTGTTCATGAATCGTGAAATATTAAGGGCCCGCTTTGCTAAGTTTATTTTAAATATTATATAAGCTATAATATTTTATAAGTTGTTTTGAGAGCTTATAAGATATAATTTTTAAGTAGTTTATAAGTTAAAGTATTTGGCTAATAAAACTTATAAGTTCTTTAATAGTAATTTTTTAAAAATTAATTTTTTTATTTTAAAATTAATATAGTTTTTTTTTCAATTTTTTTAATAATATTTTTTTTCGATTTTTTTAATAATTTTTTCAAAAAAATATTTTTTTTCGATTTTTTTAATAATTTTTTTCCAGAATTTTTTTTTTTCGAAAATAAAAAAAAAAATTCAGAAAAAAAAATTTTTTTTTTCAAAATATTTTTTTTCTCGAAAATAATCGATAATATTTCTTTTCGAAAATAATTTATTTTTTTTTCAGAAAATAATTTTTTTTTTCAATTTTTTAAAAACAAAAAATGGGCCAAGTTGAATTGAACTCGGACCGAGTTTGGGCTGGGATGGATTAAGATATGATAGAGTTTATTTAATTTTTATAAAATAAGTTGGGATATCCTAACTTATTTTTTAAAGAGCTTATTTTTAGATCTTATAAGATGTTAGACATCTTATTTTACTAAATAAAATTAATGAACTTATAAGTTGTGCCAAACACCCCCTAAGTATTCCTTCGTCCACTAATCTTATGTACGGTTAACTTTTACACATGTTTTTGCGAGCGAATTTTGTATTAATAATTGAAATGATCTATCATACCCCTCTTTTTAAAAGTCAATTTATCATTTTAATTACTAATACAAAATTTGTTCGCAAAAACGCGTGTAAAAATTAACTGTACATAAGATTAATGTACCTAGAGTATTAAATATGATGTAAATGGGGTCATTATGGTGGCCACTGTTATGATATTTTTATATTTGATTTAGTAAGATTGCTGTCAAAACCAATTTAATAGAGAGCAAAACTAAGCTCTAAAGTGGTTTTTTTCACGAGAGTGTAAATTTTCTATAATGGTGATAAGTGATTAATAAAGAGAATATACCACTCGTCATATTCATAAGAAGATTGTGGAAATCATGAAAAAGACAGTTGAAAATAAAATTATGTAGCTCTTAAGTTAATATGATGTTTTAAGTTATGTTTATTTACAGGTATTAGTACTTGATAAATCTTGTGATGGGGATATAATAATTGATACAATAAGCACTTTTCTCCACTAAGTTATCCTTGTAATCATCAATCTAGACTTCTCTTGTTGCGTTTTTTTTTTTTTTTTAATTGTATGGATATTATAATTGACATTAGTAAAATAAGTATAAGATGAAAAATAGCTTATTTGTTTTGCTGGCAGAGTGACAGGTTTATGCTGCACCAAAATGATTGTTAAAATTCATTAAAAATTAATTTGGCTAGGTACACTTGCTCATGGTATGGTGAATTCTCTTATCAATAAATAAAAGTTAATTATAATGTATATTGTGTTGCAAAGAAAATTACTTACCAAGAAAAATAAAGCTGATTATAAGCCCACTTATATCCTTTTCAGTTTTCAATTTATTTTTGCCACATAAAACCCATGCCAAAATATATGTAGTCGCAACTAATATGCAAGACTAGAAGTTGATTTGCACTCATTAACTTTTTATTATTATTCATTCAATTTAATAAAATAAAAAAGTAATTTAATTTGAGTCAATTCATATAGAGTTTTCCTCTGACTTGAAGTGAGACCCTCGCTAGTGAACGGTGGATTTTGACCCCTCAGATTAATTGGTCTATGGACCAGATATCGAGCTTATTAAAAAAAAATTATATATTTGCACCCTGAATAATTCTCTCCTTCGTTTGTAATCTGGAATAAAGAGAGCATTTTTTTATATAAAAAGAGAAATCACTAACATATTTTTGCAAGTGAATTTCTCCTGATCATGATTATACTTTCTCAATTGGGCCCAATGTTTATGTTTTTTTTAATCATTATAGTTATATATATTTTTGTATAATGACGAAGGTTATCCAAACACATATATTTTTAATAGCAATGGACCATCGACCATATTATTTTGTGAAAAAATGAAAACATAGGATGAAATCATATCACTTTTTTAAAAGAAAGCTTCTCATTTTCAATGAACTTATTAATGACCCATTCCATTTTCATTTTATATTTTATACCAACCATGTCAGTTTATCATAAAAATCATAAAATGAAATTGGAATTTCCACTTCAAATAAGAGAATTAAATACACAATCTAGCCTACTCCATTAAAACTGATTAATGATATCCACCAACTAAGCAAGAGTTAATTAATGGACCACTAAACTTCAATGGAATCTAATTATTTATCACCTGTGAAACATAGATATTAAAATATATGAACAAAATGTAAGGAGGGGAGACTTTATTTTCAAGTGGGCCATCCCTGCCCAAACAACTTTTAATCTCAGCCATTGATGGCCATGGAATTTTTTAAGGGCATCTTGAAAAATGAATTTCAATTGATGTAGCCTATGGCTATTTTACTTGTTAAAGATGACAAACAACTGATAATACGTTTTTAAAATGGCACGAGAAAGGGAGTTGATGAAAGTGAAATAAATGGAACAAATCATGCTTGTATTATAGTATGTGCCCCGTGGATTTCACTCTCTATAATATATATCATCCATTTTATATATACATAAATTTGAGATATAAAAACCTATGAAATATTTTTCTTTCCCTTTTTATTTTGAAAATGGGCAAAGTATAGTGTGAACAAGTTTTACGGTGAAACTGGTTAAAGAGTGTGACTTATATTACTAAAGAGTGTGACTTTTTACGGGTGTGACTTATATTAAGCAAAAAATGTTGTAGTAATATTTGAAGGGTGATTATATATTCTTAAAGAAAGATGTACTAAAAAAATCGGTTTCGCATTGAAACAAGTAATTTAGTTTTTACGAGAATATCAACTCTTAAAAATGTTATTACAATTGTATATCTACGTCTATCCAAAATACATCTGGATAATAATATGATTATATTATGTTTTCAATTAAATACATACGGGTGGATGTTAAATGTTAATTTATGTTTATTTATAATTGTCTCAGGTATGAAACTGTGAAACCAATTTTTTAAAAATCCAGACCCCAAAATGGGATTTTGTACAAGAAAATAACAGATCATAACCAAATCTAAAAGAAAATAAGATTTTCTTTATCTATGTATGATACCAAAAGCTAAAAAAGGGTAGGAAGAACCAAAGTTAGAATTGATATTAATATTAATTAATTTATTTGATTAGGTATAATCATATAATTAGAAGCTTTCTTGATACCACCTAACCTCTGTCCAGCCCTGGACAATGACAAATTCATTACCTTCCTCCCCAACACCCCTCTAAAACTAATTCATTTTTGAAAAAAATAATCTTGTCTTGTTGAAAATTTAAATTGTCATTTTGTGTTAGTTGAGGCATGATTATGTTGCTAAATTGAAGTTTTTAGAGTTTTATAATATAGATAACTTAGTTTTAAAAATAATAATGAAAGAATTATGTTTAATCTAAAAGTCCGAACAAATTAATTATTTTGTATATAGTTTCCTAATACTCTCTCGCATTTGTGGGCTGAGTTGTTCTCTAAAATGTAAACTCCATTATTGGGAGGAAGATGAGACCCAACAAGTGTATAATTTAATGTGGATAGAGTTTTTGCTGAGTTAGAACTCAGAACGTGAGCATGAACCTGAAGGCTCTGATACGGTGATACCATGAAATTTTTTTGTCTCATTTAAAAGTCTGAACTCACAAAGAGGTGAGGAATTAATTATTTTATATATAGTTACCTAATATAATATACATAACTTAATGATCGAATTGAGGGATTACAGAATAAATTTAAGAATCAACAAACTGTTTAACTAAGCTTATAGAAACAGCTTACAAAATGTCTGAAAACTTGGAAACTCTTTTAATTAATTATATTCATTGTTATTAATATTTTTTTAATCGGCCATGTGAAATATCCTCATGCTTCAATTAAAATCGCTTCAATTAAAATGGATCTGAGTTACTATTAATGATTAGTTTATTCTTTTAGTTTTGAAAATGTAAAATTGAATACTCATTAAATACAGGTAAAATGGGAACTCACTTTTTAAAGACAAAAAATTATATGTGACGATCTACAACCTAACACAAATCACATTCATCCCTCCCAAAGTATTAAAGTATTAATGCCTAAATTATGTCATGTCTCATTGTGAGACCGTCTCATGTAAGCGTATTTCTTTTTTAAATAGTATTTTTGGAATATATATTTTTTCAAAATTCTTGTGAAAACTCACTGAAAAGTTCAACTAATCTATGTATACAACATAATAAAGAATATATAATATATATAATATTTGTGTGATACTCCCTCCGTCCCATAAAAGCGTGCACGTTTTCTAAAATGGCAAAACACTCAAAACTTACACTCTCACAATATCTTTATAATTGATTTAAATAATATCAATAAAGTAAGTTTTCTTATTTTGTGTACCCAATTAGGGGTGCACGTTTCTTTGAAATGGAGAAAGTACAATTTTATAATAAAATTGAATATAATTTCAGCATGACATTTTAACACGACGGTGGGTTATGTGTTAAGCCAAACATGAAAATATCCAATGACTTGTATAAATATTGTTTTTAAAAAACGCAACTTATAAACACTACTCAATTGCACATGCGATCATTGATAGCTATGTGTATAAATATTACTGTTCAAGTATTTTGGAATGCGTAATAAAAAATTTAAAAGAAGGCTTTGTGCAGTAATCACGTGTAAGAATAAAAAACAGCAAGCACGAGTTAAACTGTGTATTAAGGTTTGCGACATAATAAAATTATTAAATTAGTAAAATATGATTCTAATACTGACAATTTTTTGTGTTTTGTATTTTAATGATTCTGACGTTTTGGCTTTGGAACGACGCCGTTATTGTAGAAATAGTATTGTTTCTATTTCTACGTGCTTGAAAATCTTTTTTTTTTTTCCCTTTCTACCTATTAATTTTTGGCTAAAGAGTTTTGGATGTATTTAGATGCACCGTGTACTCATAATATATTTTAAAATTATGTAACTGATTATATTGAAAGATTCAAATTTTTTTATACTCAAACTTGTAATTATTTTTTATTTTAATAATTAGAAGGTTCAATATAGATAAATTGCACAATTCTAAAATATAGTAGTATGAATGCACAGTGTATTTAGATATACATGAGACTCGCTTTTAATTTTTATAATGATTTATTACCAAACTTTTAATTAATAACATTGGGAAAAACTATTTTGCTCTTAAATTCCTGTTTATGTTAAATGATTGTCTCCATTATACATTTGACTTTTGTATATTTTAATACAATCACCTGAAAAGAAAAAAACATTTAAAAAAATAAATTAGACTTTATAAAAATATATTTGAATTGTATGATATAATTGATGTACACAAAATTTTGGCAAATGTATATGCAACTTAAATTAAATAAATATGGTAAATAAAAAGGTGAATATAAAAAAGTGTCAAATTTTTATTTCTTCCAATTTAAAGCTTTACATTTGTAAAAGGCACTCTTTAGCTATAAAAAGCCTTTTAGGGTGTGTTTGTTTTAGAATTCACTTGTAGAACTTAAAACTTTACGAATTATGTTTTATTATTTTATTATGATTTGAGACTTAAAATTAGACTTTAATGTTTATTTTTATAAAATGTACCTATAATATATATTTTTAAAAAAAATCAATACTTAATATTACTATTTTTCTCACTCTTAATACAATGTCAATTACCACTACAAGAAACTGAAGAATAGTTTAAGAAAATTTTTAAATGGCTAAAAGAATTTCTAAGAATAATTTGGTCTTTATAAAGTGAGGATTGTCTACGATTTGTCTATCAGTTTTTAGAATAATGATATCTACACAAACAATTACATAGCCAAATAAATTACCTAAAAACAATCGAAATACACATTTGTAATTTCCGTAGGCAGACTTACCTACACAAATAAATTTCTAGGCAATTTACATTTCCGTAGGCAATTATATATATAGTTAAAAACAACCTATATAATTTGAAAATTTTATAGGTAAGTCTTACTATTTAAAGACGAAATTATTTTCGTTAAAAATTTCGTAGGCATATTGAATATTGAAATTTTTTCTACACATTCTTGTAGTATACTATTAAATATTGAATTAACATAAAGTAAAATCTCACTCCATCAAAAATCTCAAATCAAACTCATACTTTTGACAATTTATCAAGACTTTAAAATTTATAGACTTTTAAAGTCATGACTACCCGCACACCTAAATTTCAGAACAAATATATCCTCCTTAAAGATGCTCTTAATAAGGAAGACGAATTAAAATTAAAATCATAACACTATAGTGCAATGAGTAGAGCAGTAACTAAAAAAATATACTCCCTCCGCCCCAATCTTTATGGGATTCTCACTGTTCATAAGAATTTAATGAAATAGTGAAAAAGTAGTGGGGTAAGAAGAATTGTTTATTAGTATTTTATATGATAAAGTGATGGATAATTAGGGGTAAAAAGTGTTGTTTATTAATATTTTATATGATAAAATGATAAAGTGTGTAAGTAACTTTATCATAAAGATTGAGACAAAAATATAGACTATTTTACCATAGAGAATGAGATGGAGAGAGTATTAGAAGTTTTAGATAAAAAAATCCATAAATTGATTCTAGTATATTTTAAAATTAAAATGGAACAAATTAGGGAGATAAAGGGAAGAAGTTGTTGTATACAAGATCGGTGGTACCATAAGGTTGATGCCCTTCTCAATGAAAAAAATTGAAAAGTGTCAGTGAGCAGTGGATAAAGTATAAACACTGGAGCATCTTATCATATTGACAAAAATGCCCTTCACAAAATGCCATTTTACACGTGGGCACTTCCTACTGCACGCGGAAAATAGTACAATTCCCACCTATATCATTCATGCATTGTACCATGTCATGTCATGCCCATGTCCCCTATGCCCATCCTAATTCCTAATCCAAGTACAAAATTTACATGCGTATATATCAATATAAAGTATACAATTAAAAAAAAAAAATCATGAGAAAATAGAATAAAAATTTATTCTTAAGTCCCTATGTTTTTAGGTTTATTTTATTGCAAATAGTCGATCGATTCTGCAAAACTCAAAATCTTCATAATTGTAAAATCATAGACCCGCATTTCTAAAATCGAGTTCTGCAAATCTTCAAAATTGAGCTTGGCACAAAAACCAAGTTCATAGGGGATTTCATTTAATTTTGAAACATAGGAGCATTTTTTAAACATGGATGGCAAAAATTACTTTTAAGTTTTGAAATTTGATTTAAATGTTTTTTTAATTCTTTTTTTTAATTCACCTTTTTTATATTTTTTATATTTATGATTTGGACATTTCATCCGACGCGTAATCTGACGTAGCAGTTGACATGACAAAAATAATAGTTTCGACGAGCCACATCATCTCTTCAAGGTCGCAGAAAAAAAATGTATATTAATTTGTGACAATATTTAAGGTTTGACTTTTATACAATAATTTTAAAGGTTGTGATTAAATTAATATTTGACCTGAAAGTCATGTATTTATATAGAATTAATCCAAAAAATTAAAAGACAATAAAAATATATATTTGTTGTATGAAGTAAAATAAGGTTAAAAGACAATAAAAATATATGAGTAAAATAATACTAGTACTTGAATTAAAGTAAAATATAACAACAATACATAAAAAGATAAAAAAAAATTAAGTTAGGTCTTTTATGCATCAACTGCACCGTGCATTCGGTAGTAATTTTGAAATTATAATTTATTGATCTGAAGTCTGAGCATACAACTTGTTACGTTTAAATATGAAATTTATTTTACGATTACTGATTGCATGTTTTAATATATTAAATTATATATGTCAATGCAATAAATTATATATTATAAAATTCACGGTGTATTTTATATACAGAAAAAAAAATCTTGTATTTATCCAAATATGAAATATAAAATGGTGTAAATGATGGCACTTACCAAACAAGATATGATAAGCATTGAACATTAACACACACATAGATGCATCAATTTCGGTGAGATGATTCTCAATGATGTACCCATGATTCCTCATTATTAGATACATGACATCAAAACAAATAAAGCATATATTAAAAA